>JAOWCC010000064.1:30406062-30807227 GCA_030867875.1 Actinernus sp. WN-2022
AATATCAGAGGGTAAACGAAATATTTGATTTTTGATTTGATGCATTTACAAAATGCTAGATTTTTTTCGATGTGCGTAAAATCTCATGACAACGTACACCTGTTGCTAGTAGAATATTGCTTATTTGTGGACATTGTTTAGCTTTTGCTACAATGATTTCCTGTACTCAATGTACTCTATATTACATTGCATCTCTTTGTCTAGATATGCATATTATCTTATATTTTTTATCGTAAACCTACTTTTTGTATTATTTTAGAATACTTATCATGTATATTTGAAGGGTTGTGTGCAAAAAGGGCGTAAGTGGCTCTTGATCACATTCTAAATTCTCCTTCAATTTCTTTGTTTTCTAAGGGAGAATTTAGAATGTGATTAAGAATCACTTACACCCTTTTTACACACAGCCCTTCATTTACAGTACATTGAGTCGTATACACTATCCTTGAAACTTACATATAGATTAGACTGTGTTGCTAGTAAATATCAGTGACAACGAGCAACAGCCTGTACAGTACCCTTGATTTTATTAAAACCACTATAGTTCCAACTTTAATTAAATGTTTCTCTTACCAATTAGATGCAGGGACTTAGAATCACTTGTCTTGCTTTGTTTATAAAAAAAGCTAATTTATAGGTTTTTGTTTTAGCATTATAAACACTCAAATTGTTCCAATTTGCCACTCAGCATTTTTTATAAAATTACTTTGCCATAATGTGAAGTTTCTAAGATTGTCCTTCTCAGCAGATCACTGAAATGCATACATGTATACAGTAGTAGTAGTGGTCTCAAATTCAAAATGTTTGGGCTATATTCTTGCAAAATCCTTCCACCACCCTACAATATTTTTACTATATATGTATATATATATATATTTTGCACAGCAGTACCAGTATGTTTCAACTTAATAATTCATTTAGTTGTAACAGTATTCTGTCATTTTACCTTTATAGTTGTTCAGACTATTTGTTGTGGGTTCACATAAATTTTCATAAACTCCCAAATCATGCCCATCGGCTCATCAAAAACTACGGCTTATAAAATCCATTTTACTTCTATAGCATCGACTTGAAACTTGTCATGATAGTAAAATGATTCCTTTCCTCTTTGACCACTCCAGCCATGCCAGTGGAATCGATATCTCTTGCGGTGAATAACTCGCCAATTGGCAATTTATAATATCACTGAACTCTGAAGACTGCTTAATACCGTTGACGACAGTGGCATTACACAACGCAAAAACACTGATTCTTTTTCCTGCAAAACCCATATGTGGCTTCCTCTCATTCCGGCCGTAAAATACAGAAGAACAAAGTCTTATTTTCCGAACAGAACCAGGCTAACGTGGTCTTCCTACCGACGGTTCCGCCATGATGCCTTCCCCATAAACATACATCGCATTGTTCGTAACACAAATTTCACCTACATTACGACCTAAATGTCTTTAAAATGCTATAGAAATGATGCCTTACAATTTGGCAACATGTGAAAATAAATATACTGAAATTCAGATTAGAAAAACGGCCGATGGAAGTGGATTGCATAGAGCGGTTGAAAAGAGAGCAATTTTCAACTGCGACAAATGGCGGCTTTGAGGTACGCGGCGCGCAAAGCATCAAGGTCCGTACTGGGCCTTTAAAGGAAATATAAATAAATACATCTTTGTCTTCCTATACAAACGTACAATAATAATAAATATAAATAATATTGTAGACAGCAAAACAACCCCAAATGACCACTATACACCTATCAATGTTAAGCCCAAGAGGGGGTCAAGGGTTGGGGATTTGACAGCCAGGGCTACCCCGAGGGTGGGGATTTTGACATATGCTGCCTGCCCCAGGTGGGGTACGTTACTTATAGGAAACAAGGAAGATAGGGCAGATATTTTTGACCAAATGTGTTGACCCGAGGGTGGGGAATTTGAAATGTTTTTGTGAGAAAATGTCAAATCCCCACCTCTTGCCCACCCCCTCCCACCATCCCCCCTCCCTCGGGCTTAAGATTGATAGGTGCATTAGAACAACATGAAAACATGTCTACAAACAAAACAAAAAATGCTTACAGCAAATGATTAAATTACCATTTCTATTGCTATCTTCTATTCACTTACTTTTGGCCAATAATGAAAACTAGTACCCAGGTCATTGCAGCATTATGCGTAGAACGCCTTGGCATTTTTGCCCTACAAGATGGTTCAAAGAACAATGCAAAGCATATTTTCAGTATTTTGGAAGGGAAATAAATGCCGATTGGTGTATATTTTCGCCTGAAATTGTCAAGTGTTCCCAGGAATGTGGATAATATAGGATAAGTACTTTAATTTTATGATTTTTTTTTTCTAGTATTATGCAGAAATTGTGAAATTACGTGATTGGATGCGATTCTCGGTCATTTACGTGAAATTGCATCCTTGCATCCTGTCAGATACCCAGGCTGATGACACCATCTATACCAGCCTGCAATAACCTTAGCAGGCGGTGGATGGTGTTTTTTTGTGCAGAAAACGGATCATTGAAGCGGCTGCCATATTGGCCTTTCTGCTCTTCTCCCCCCACTCCCTCTCCCTCCATTTGTCATCGTCCCAGGTCTCAATCATGCTTGGCCAATATGGTGGCTGCTTCGATGATACATTTTCTGCGTGAAAAAACACCCTCCACCACCTGCATTTAGCAGGCTAAAAGGAACTGGAATCTGTCAAATAGTGAATTGAAATATGTAGTACTTAATTATTCCTGACGTAACTAATAGATCGAAATCAATCTTCGGAAAGCTAATCGGTAAATCAAAATTAATCAATATAATTAGCTGATTAATATTGATTGCTATTGTGTATCATGTGACGTCATAAGATGAATCAACTGACCCAGTCCCAAGAGAAAACTGCTACAATAAAATCCTGTAGCTTTCAATTGTGACATCACAAGATGAACAATCCCACAATTGGGTAATGTTTATTCTAGTTGAATTGCTGTTCCAGTCTCTTGAAGAAAACTAATTTAGACAACTGAAGTATTTAGAAATAGAATTTGGGTCTAAAAGAGTTAATGTTGTTTTATGGTGCTACTTGCACTTTAAGCTACATGTACTAATATGTGTGTATGCATGATTTTATTTAGTTTTATTGTGCATTGCTTGGTTTGCTAACAGCCATATTATATTCTTGTTTTTTTATAGTTACTAGTGTTTTACTTCCTTCGCTTCATCCTGTCAATAGCATGTGCTTCATGTGAAGCTTATTTCTACAGGTGAAATATTTACAGCACTTGATGCAATGTTAAGCTGTCATTGCTAGGGCAATGATTATTAATTCTTGATCAGCATTTCTCTAGAGAGAGTTTTAGGTATATTTAACTCTGAGTCAACTATCAGCCTAGAACTATCACCACAAAATTGTGGTGTGCTCATTGGCTAAGAGCGATCATGTGACGTTATAGTTGTCGTCCGCAGATGCAAACTATCAGGCATTATAGTTCAGCAAAAAAAATTGCCGCACACTTATTGACTAAAAGCGATCATGTGATATGATAGTTGTCGTCCGCGGAGGAAAACTATCAGGCGATAGTGCCCGCTGAGCACAAAGGCAATTTTGTGTTGAACAATAACGCAAATAGACTGTGTCTGTCTTGGACCTATCGGCTGATAGTTTCCCTTGTAAATTTGATGTTCTTAAAACTAGCATATAAGCCCTCGAACTGCATTCTTGGGCTTATATTTGTTTTAAGAACATCAAATTTCCACGGGCAACTATCAGCCGATAGTTCCTTGATGGACACACTCTATTAAATAATTTTTGTACAATAGATAATGAGTAGCTTTAAAGCCATTGAGATTGCAGGATTCATGATAGACCACTAGTAATGGTTTAATTCTACTAATAATAAATTATTATAATTATGTGGGTTAGACCTTGAACAGTGGTTGAAAGGTCACTTCTTGTTGATGCACACTGACAAAGCTCTTCTATTGTGTTGTGTTGAATGTGTTGTTATAATTGTTTTAGGGTTAGGCTATTGTTAGGCTATCCAATAATTAATATTCCAGGTTCTGAAAGGTGCAGATCATCACCCTAATATTAATTTATTCTCATTTTTCAGGGGAGTTATTCAACAGTTTGGAAATCATGTTGCACGGGTGACGGCAGTGTTTGTGGTGTTCAGTACTGGCATGTTTATCTCTGCTGCTGGTGAGTGTTGTCAAGTGTTTAAAATTGTACAATGTACAATTATATAATTTAGCTTAACTTTAAGATTTTGAATAAAAAAAAAGTATTTTCATGCCACTCAAGCCATTGACCCTGTGTTCGATTCACAGCTGTTACATTGTACATCACAAATATTTTTGTTTACTAGTTTCTCCACTCGAAATATCCTTAATATAATTCAATTTGTCTAAATTCATGCCACTAAAATTTTAGGCATGCATAACAATCATTTGAGAGCATGCAAACATTGTTTTTCAGCCGAGATCCCCTTTAAGGAACAAAAAGTGACTTCATGGCAGGACAGTTACATGGTGCTAACACTGACAATAACTCTTTATGTGGATGCTGTTAAACCAGTCTTCTTTTCCTCAGCTTTCCTTCCCAGTTCATTTTCAATGTACATGGTGCTGCTCTCATATGGAGGATGGTTTGTTGGAAATTACCCAGTGAGTAACCATTATACACATAATTATCTGATTGCTGTACAGTCAACTCCTCTCTTGTGGACACCCTATTATTATGGACAGGAGCTGACAGTCCTGGCAAAAAGTTACAGAACATTTCAACTGAAAACAAATCCAGACTACTGTTATAACAGAATCTCATTATTAGGTGTTTTTATGTGCAGAAAATGGATCATCGAAGTGGCCGCCATATTGGCAGGCAGTGGAGGGTGTTTTTTTCATGCAGAAAATGGATCATCGAAGCAGCTGCCATAGGGGCCTTTCTGCTCTTCTCCCCCCACCCCCTCCCCCTCCATTTGTCATCGATCCCAGGTCTCAATCAAAGACTTTGGTTGGTCCCAACCCAAATTAGTTATTGTTTTGACATCTGTTTTGTTGTCTTGAGTCCTGTTTTTGACAGAGAAAGTCAGCACTTCAAAAGTGCTCCTATGCTGCTCATAGCAGTGAAGGTTACCGGATACCTTCAAAACGAAAAAGATGGAAACAAATTGTTTTCACACAGAAATGTAGTTTTAGTAGTAGTGTCTCATATACCAAAAACTACGTTCAAAAAAAATATATATTGACGGAGAAATACCAAAAGGAAGATTTTAACCGGAAGTAAAATGTTATTTTTGATTGATGGCAGATCAATAAACACATGACAAGTGCTCACTTGCCCGTAACGACGGTGTGGGAAATTGGCACATATTAAATTCATTTCATATACCAATGTTTACGTTTATTGAGAAATGTTTTTCCACACACGATTTCACAATTCCATCGGATGTTGGCCTTAACCTAAACCTAACCCTAAACCCTTAGCTTGAAAAACAAAGAAAAAAGAAAAGCAAAACGCGGCCAAACAATGCATACGACTACAATTACAAAACCAAATAGGAGTCCTCGCAAAACCTGACAAGCGTTCGTATTTTCACTTTCAGACAGAGTGCCGAGTAGTCCACATCTGAACATAAAGTAGAATTGATAAGAGCCAGCCGAGAGAATATTTGTTTCCAAGAAAGCTTAGATGGAAACGTAGTCTGGCTGTGACCCTGAATCGGTTGAACCACGATCTCGCTATTGCCGTGCTGTTTCAGACGCCTGCAAATCACTGTCTCCTCTACTAACTTAGTGCTGGCATTCAAGGCGTCTCTATAGGTGTTCACCTTGGCTTTGCCCCTCGAGGTCTTTTTGTCTTTCCCATTTTTCTAGCCTGGGAAACCAGCTGACTCTTACCGCTACCATTTTTCAAGTCACACAAAAAAGAACAAACATTTTCTTGATGCGGCGCATTGCTTTGATCGGAAATCAACATTGGCGGGAAATCTTGACAGATAGTTGAACTGTGATGAGAAATGATTGGCCAAGAGCTTGCTAATTGTTGGAGAGGCGGGGCTTCAGATCACGCACGACAGACGGGTATATTTTTTGAAGTGCTATTTTCTCGCTTTCGATTTTCAATCAAAATAGAGTTTTAAAAAAGCTCCCACTCAAGAGGAATTTATTCGATTTGTGCGAAATTTTCATAAAATGTCAATTGATATCTCAGCTGCAAAACCTGTGTCGGGGAATTGGGAAATTCTAAAAAGAGAGCTCTTGACGACGTTTCCCGCATATCTACTCGGATTATTTTTCGCCTTTTCACGGAAAGCATGATAACTTTTGAACTAAATCTAATTTTGAAATTCCCCGACACGGTTTTGTAATACGATTCCTCTGAAATACGACAAAGCAAACAGATTTTTAAACTTTAAAATATTTTCTGAGTCGGAACTTCTGAAAGCCATCTCACTAGATCGGAGAAACGGGATGGCGGAAAATTCGAGATTTTCATAGAACTCAAAACTTTTTATGTATTCTTGTAGCCAATTGTATAAGCTTTAAAATTATACATGAATAATTTATCTACGATGTTTCCTCGAGGCGCTACATAATTTAGACTGGAAACGCACCCTGAAGGTATCCGGTAACCTTAACAAGCTATATGCTCAAATCACGAGTTTGAATGTTTTTGTCTCACACCCCACTACATGTATTACGGACTCACTATTAAGGATTCCAAATCTTGGTACTGATGGTGTCTGTTATAACCAGAGTTAACTGTAATGAAATATCCTTTTGTTTTCAATTGCCACCTTCCATGCCGTTGAAAGTTGAAATGTATTTGTATTTAGTTCATGACAAGATGTTTGGCTCTTTTTGCACCTACAATAAAATTACCCCACCCAGTTTCGACAATGCGTTGAACGAATTCGACAAGAGTTGATTGTACTATGATTTTTTTATATTAACAGTCATTGATTGAAAAAAAATAGTCTGAGTTAAGTACACTTGTAGTTGTTTGATTATCTTTTCATGTAGTTGTAAAGTTTATTTTTCCATTTCTAGGTAGCAATTGTGAGTACGGCAGCAGGGGCCTTGGTTGGCTGGCCATTTAGTGCAGTGTTAGGGTACAGCATGTGCATTTAGAGCAGATTTCAAATGAGTGGGCAAGTTATGGCAATGGTTTACAATACGGTTACCATACATGTAACATTATTCCTTGACATTGAAATCATGGTTTCCCTATTGTTCTTGTCTTTCTGATCCAATTACAGTACTGCCAGTTACGTTACAGCTTAAGTACTGTCTTGCTGTATTTTCCCCCCACTCATACGACATCTGGTTTATATGTACTGATTAAAAATAGATCTTCCAAGACCAGCATGTAACTTTTTTAGCTAAGAATACATCCTATTTTATTATTTTAATAAAAAATCCTGCATCCAATTTTAGTTTTCAAATGGGACTACATGTAGTTTCAGTCTGTTAATATAGTTACTGTCTGAAGAAAAACTTGTGTACAACAAAATAATGCATCCATTAAAGAAACAAGAACCTGTAGGGATACTGAACTTGGGCTTTCAAATTATAAACTTGGACTTTGTCAAATCAAAAATTATAATAGGACCCTACAGTACATGTCCGAGCCCATGGTGCCACATAAATTAAAGGCCAGCTTTTATGCGAACTAAAATGCTCTCGATTGTTTATAAGTTTCATAAAAGAAGTACACATACACTTTGTATAACAAATTTCATAATTTCTACCAGATTAAAAACCCAATCGAGCCCACGAATATTTCCCGGATGCTTCGAATATGATTTGAACAGTACTCGACAGGATGCCAGTTATTCTGCCTTTAGATTCTAATTCGGTTTATGAGTGCAACTTTTCACAACTCTACATTAGCAAACACATACTCTTGCTACAATGTACCTTGTTTTCATGTCTCCAGTATTGCTTAGCTGTATTTGAAGATCTCTACTTTTCTTGCAAATGATATATTTTGAGTGCAAAATGAAATGTTGTACTCACACTTGAGTCAAACTCACAGCGAAGTAACTCGGCAGATTGGAGTTTGACCTGTGGTCGTAGTTTTGGTAGCAAGACTTTCTGGACGTACACTACTGGAGCCTGGATAAAAAAAAAGGTTAAGGGCATTGCTTTCTCTGCTAATAAAAATGCAAAACATATACAGATACAGATAAGTTGTAACACCTCAGTGGAGCTGAGCCATGCAAAATTATAATTACGAATGATCTTGATGCCAGAAGTGGTTGCTTTGTATTTCCAGCGAAGCCCACCGGTCTCTTAGTACAGCAAATCCCCGGGAAACTCGCATAGTAGTCCTTTTGAACCACAAGTGTTCTCTTGTAGATCAACCTAGAGAAAGTAAAATGTGGACTGCTGAAGGATTATTTGTCGAGTCGCTTCGCCTCACTGTCTGTTCTTTCTTCTGTATTCCTCTACTACTCGCCACTCTAGACCGGGATTCGAAGAAATATTTGACTAAAGTTTTAAAAGGTATATAAATTGTACAAAAGTTAAGATAAAAGAAAGTCAGTTAAGCATAATTTATACACCTACATGTACATGTATAAATAATTACACGATGGCCCAAACTAGAGATGGATTTAGAAAGATTCGAGAGTCACATCATAACAACAACGATCTCTCTGATTTTCGTAGCCTACAAATGAGTTGGATGACGTAAGATCAAGAATCGACCCAGGCTTTTCCTTACGCGGTCATGGGTCAGGAAAGGTAAAAATTTCACCATTTCAAACAAGCATAGAACATAGAGTATTCTCTATAAGCCAAACATTTCTTTGCAGAAGTACTCAAAACCTTTCAAAGATTCGTATACATAAAAATTGCAAAAGGGGTTAGTTGCACTTTAACTTACTGCCATCTATTGTACGAGAAGTTCTGTCACTTGTTATTTATTTATTTTCATTTTTCCAGCATTCCTATTGCCTTTGACATTGTGATTAGACAGAGAAGATTTGGATACTTCGCTGAGTGGTGTGTCATCTCTCTTATTGCTATTTTGGTGAGTCATATGCTGCTACACAGAGATGTACATGTATTTAGAGGCTGGGAGCTGGGAAAAATACCTGTCTAGGAAGAATATTTTCCCGACTGTAAAAGTTGTAGGCAACCTACTTAAAGTGTATATGAATTAAAAATATGTTTTTCTAATTGTTAAATTTTAGTCTTCCCTAAGTCATTTTGTAGAATTAAAAATAAAATTGGAGAGCACAAACATGATTCTTTTTCGTGTCAAAGTCAGGAACATGGCAACAATTTTTATACTGTTAAAGATAATTATGCTAATTACATTATAATTCAGACAAGATTCAGTTGAATCGTGTAAAACTTGGCACACATGCTAATTTCAACATGCTCTATCATGTGATAAACTTCATTTTAGCCTTTAGAGTAATTCTGATAAACTTGGTCCCAGTCCCCTGGTCGTTTTGTTACCGGCCAATTGTATTTTGATATTGTTGGATAATCTGGGTCCAGGAAATGTAAAACAAGTAAGTATTAAAAGAAATAGTGAATCCACACAAATTATGCAGTATGCACAATGTATGAGATAACCTGTAACAAAGGTAAGGTAACTTGCATAAGTAATAGATATACAGAATGAGTATATATAGCCGTGCTTTATCGGATTTGCACACTCGAGCTGGAAGCAAGAGTTTGTAAATCGGATAGAGCATGGAAACAAATTCTGTATAATAAAATTATGGCCAGGAGTATATTACACAGGAGTGTTCCTGTGCCCTTGTGTTGGCCCCTAACACAGTAGATGGTGTGTCTATTTATGGCCATCCCTTCATGTAGGACGACACGAAATGCTACCAAATTCTATTGTATTGTATTGTGTTGCGTTCTATTGTTGTATTGAATTGTATTGTGTTGTATTCTATTGTATTTTTGGTAAAAATTTGTGTCGTCCTACATAAAGGGATTGCCCTATTTATAGTCACGAAGTTCTGGTATGCGATTATGTTGTCTTTTGTTCTCTTGCGCTTTAGTATGTTTTATCAGTTTGAACCGTGTTAATTACAATTTTTCAGTGCATCCTGATTGGTTAAAAGTGACGGCCTTTGTTTATTCTCGCGGGGAAACTCTGTGCTAAAAATAACTCTACTGTTTACAGTGTTGTGTGACAATAAAATGTGGGAAGAGGAACACTGTGTATCAAACATCTAGGTGTACAGTCATGTTTTCAGTTATTTTGGGGATACTACCTATTTTGGCCGAGAAAATCAAAGCAAAAGTTTATATAAATCAGGACGAAATCTGTGTCAGATTTATAGATCACTTGTTTTCCTTGTTTTTCCTTCATGAATTAGTAATGAGTTTGATACATTATTGTATAGTACTGTTGCATTTCATCAGACAATGCGTAGACATTGCCAGATACCGTAATTCTTTGTTTTCTTCTTCACAGGGACCTCTGGTCTATGCAGACACCTATTTATATGGGAAGATGGTCATTGCACCTCTTAATATTGTGATGTACAATGTTTTTGGCAAGGGTGGACCAGATCTCTATGGTATATACCGTACTCTTCATTCCTGCAGTTGTAAAAAAAAAAAATTCTTAGGAGTTCAAGTTAACTGAGTCTACTGTATAATATATTTATTCAGATCTTTATTTCAACAGGAGTTGAGGGTTGGAGTTACTACTTCATAAATGGCTTCCTAAATTTCAATGTTGTCTTCTTCTTGGCAATATTTGTGCTGCCCACATGTGTGAGTACAATCATATGACCTTAAGCACCTTTCAATACCTGATTTGAGAGAGAACACTCATTATTTTACAGTGCCATGGAAATTGCTGAGTTGTGTTGATTTTAATGGGGTATGTCATGGTACTATGCATGTATGCAGTCGGTGGCTGTTAATTGGTTACAAACAGTTAAACTCCCCTCCTTCAATGCTTGATTGAAAGTAGTTTCAATATTTTACTTGAAGACTGTATATTTAAACAGTTTATTAATTTGCCTTGATTTTTACCATCCCACATGTGTGCGAGGTTCGTCAGTTCATATGATAATCTCTGATAATGACTGTGTCCGGCCCGGACATCTAATGTAATGGTCTCTCACCACGTCACAATCCCTTTAGGTTTCAGTGATTATAAGTAAAATAGTCTGGCTAAGAACTAGCTAATTGTGGTATTGTTTTAATCGTCCACTTCATTGGCTTAAACACAAAAATCTATCAGAACTTGAAGAAGATTTTTTTTTTTCAGTTAAAAAAAAAACTAATTTGAATTACCCTATATCATTATGACGTCACGGCTTGTTTATGAGGGGGACAGAATCGACTTGAACAATAGAATTTTGAACTAAATCTGCTCTGCTGAGGAAAATTTAACTTCAAATTGTCTGCTACGTTCTTCGAAATGCATTTGATAGCGATTTCCTTTGTGTTGTTGCTGTTTTGTCCCCCTTCCACGACCGTGATCCTTAGCGTTTAAACAATAGATTGTTTTGATTTGACGTCATAATGATATAGGTCAATTGCATCTAGTGAAAACTCTCGTAACTTTATACATGACGAAAATGCAACTTGGGAAATATTTTAAAATTGAAAGCTTTCTTAGAAATGTATCATGCAAGGGTTGATGAGTTGTCAGTATGAAAAACAGAAAATTATACCGTGGGGAAACAAATTGCATCTGAACAATAGAATTGTACCTAATTTTTACTCGGATTGTTTCTTAAAGAATATGGACCAACCGTCATGCTTTGCGCGCTATGGCCGCCATTTTGTCACAGTTGGAAAGTCTGTTTTGCAATAGTTTTCTTCCAATCTTTTGAAAATCGTCACAGTCCTGTTGTTTTGTATTATGGTTTCAATTTGAATCTGTTTTTGGAAAGTTTCTGTTGAACTTTTCCTGTTTAGTTTGATAGTTTGACGAAGCGGAAATAAACAAAAGGCCACTAAGCATCACGGTTGGGCAATATTCTTTAAAGGGGGAATGAACCCTAAAATCAACCCAACGTCTTTACAAAGATGTATTCGAAAGAAATAAGTTCTGCTATTTTATTTTTCTGTGTTGTGCCTCTGAGGAGAAAATTAGTCTCCAAGTTCGATTTTCCGCTGAAAAAATTATATTGTGTGGTGGCTCAATTCAGTGCAAATTTCCCCATATCGTACGTCACACATACCAAGGAAAAACAATTACACCTCCAGCACAAAGAAACGAAAACACAATGGTCTGCAATTAGAAGCTGTTAATCCTGCTATTCAATATCGCGGACAGCATGACAAAACTAACCTATTCCCCATATACTACGTCACAAATTACAAGACTTGAGCTGTCTGTACATAGCGGAGGCTGTAAGGAAAGTTTTCGGATTTTCTCTTCCTCAACGCGCAACACAGAAATATAAAATAGCAGAACCTATTTATTTCGAATATATGTTTGTATAGACATTGGGTTGATTTTAGGGTCCAGTTCCCCTTAGGTTTTTGAGTAACATTATCTTCTCCACTCGGTAGGTACTCACCAGGTTCATAATAAAAGAGAAGCAAGAAAAGAAATGTAAGTCAGGTTTCATTTATTTAGTTCTAGAGTACTATTATATCAAAAACGAGTGTTTGACCATGTGCTTCTCAAGTGCTGGTCAAACATGCAGAACAGGTTATTTTCTCTTGGTCATTCCACTACTGCATGGGTAGTGTAGTGACCAAGACAGAGGACTAAAAGTTGGGAACATTTATGAGGTGGATGGGTCGAGATACTCTCCCAGCACTGTTTTCATTTCCATCTTTTCCTTCACTTTTCGTCATGAAAAGCCATACAGTCATGTACCTATGTTGTAACCCTGTAACTTAGTTTAAATGCAAATGTTTTATTATAATAATAATATTATAATTATAGTTAGATAGGGTTACCCCTTCAGTATATAATACTGGTATCACTGGGGGCCCTGTTAACATGAAAGAGAAAAACAGGAACGAGTTTTAAGGATAAGGACTCCGATTATAATCAGCTGCTTAAGAAAGCAGGAACTACCTCTATATACAATCAAGAATATGCTGCTCACACTTTTTAAATGTCTGCATTTTGAAAATTACCCTGGATACTTAAAAGATATGTTCAACTTAAGATCAGTAGCTTATTCTCTGAGAGGCAGTAATATTCTCAGCCTTCCTAAACCATCTACAACTTCGTATGGCCTTCACTCATTTCGATATTTTGCAGCTAAAGTTTGGAACTCCCTACCAGACAACTATATAGTTCTCAATACTTATAATGACTTTAACCGTCTGATTAGGCAATATGACTTTGCTACCATTTAAATGTAATTTGATATTAATTCCAATTATTATTCAATTACTCGTGTATAAATTAGCTTTATCATGTATATATTAATATAAATAACATTTGTTTATTTAGTTATTTTCTCGAAGATATTAGCTTATTTCAGCTACTCTGTAAATTCGAGGATAAATAAAGTGTATGTATGTATGTATGTATGTAGTTAAGCAAAACTGAGAAGAAAAGAAAGATAAAACCTAGCGAAAGTCAAAAGGGGGGCAATCCCGGAAGTCCCGACTCAGGCCTCCAGGTAACAACAGGAGACAAAACGCTAAAGGTGTTCCCAGACGGCCAGAGCAAACCAGGCCCGCCAAAGATTGCACCCATTTGACGTCATGTGTCAGTGTCTCAGTTGATCAGTGTTCGATCTAAGATAAAAAAACGTGCATAGAACAATCAGTTGACATGCGGCTCGCTGGTTTATCGTGCTGTTGAGGTACTGAATCGAATAATTTAGGTACTTTTCATATTCCAAGTACTCGACAGACTTCGGCAACATGCGTTGCATTGCTGATCAAAAGTAGCGGAAATTTACGTAGTGTCGAGTGATTGTTTCAAACCCTTGAAATACCGCCTATACACACAACACTGAAATTTTCATCTGGTGCCATTGGCTATCAGGATACATGACACATGTACATGCACTTGGCCAAAATGGGACGACCTAATTGGTTGTTGACCTCATTAGTTAGTCATGAGTTTGAGAAGTACCTGCACTTTTCCCTGGGATGGGATGGGATGGAAGGTAGGGGAAGGGAAGGAACAAGGATGGATCAGACGTCTGGAGGGAATGCATTTTCGTGCATTGATTGAGGTCTTATGGAATAGCTTTTTTGTTTAACTTTTTAAACGTAGTGAAAATTGAAGTATCGGGCTGTGTTGTCTGAAAAGGAATAAATGCCTATAACTATTTAACAGTTGTTAAAATGTTAAATCTTTTGTTTTTCCACGGATGAATGAGGATGATTAATTAGGCATCTAAGCAATATATGCTAATGTACCGAGACTCATTCCACACACACTCCTTACGACATTAATATATTATCTAGTAAGATATGCTAATGTACCGAGACTCATTCCACATACACTCCTTACGACATTAATATATTATCTGCACTCAGCGCTCGACTCACACGTTGATTTTTATGGAGGGAGGAAAACCCTCGAAACATGAGTGAGAATCAAGAAACTCCTCATACGCAGACGCCGCATCCAGGAATCGATATCAGGCCATAGCTCCAGGGTGTTTTCCAGAAAACAAAGAACTATAAAAGTCTTGGTTACTGGTAACTGTAAAGTATCTCAAGATTTTCTTAGACATAAATTGTAAAGAGTTAGTTGAAAATTCAGACCTATAATGGACGATCTGTATTGAACGAAAATGTTAACTCGTGGCAGCACCGTGTTTTTGTAACAGGCCTTTGAAACCGTTGTTTGCATGAACTGACTTCCGATTGGTTTGTACATTTTGTTTGTACATTCTGAAACATTTTATAAATTACGTGAAATGTTTTCGCCCTTCGAGTGCGCTACAGTACTTTGCAGTGTTCACTCTAGAATCCAACGAAGTGGAACATATCCTATTGCTTTTAAATATGGAAAATTGGGGAATGTCACAGCAACCATTCTCCGCCATTTGTTTTGATTCATTTTTTCTATCTGAAAATGAATTGATGGCACATTAAATATGTAATTCTATAACCCTTCAAATCATTTCTCTCGCGCGTGATTGGTTGAATGCGTCACGTGACCCGACATTTTCTCTCCGCGAGCGGGAAATATCAGGGAATACACCCCCTGTGAGCGTATAAGCGCTCGTCAAAGAAAATATTTGAAGGATGATAACATGAACAATAACCTACATTGTGGCGTTGAAATATGCCGTGATATTTATGCATGGAAATTATCTGATTTTCTCTCGAGCTTTGCTCTCGGGAACTGTTCTCTTCTCGGATCAGGTAATGTCTACGGCCGGACGAAATATATATCTCGACAAATAGTGTCCGTCGAGGAACTATAAATACAATAACCTATTTGTGGCGTCGAGATATGGACAAGAGTTTCTTGGCTCCATTTTTAAATTCACGTATCCGTAGCACGTAGATCACGAAGTTGAGGCCCGAATTGAACAACTGAAGAAAATACAAGGCCTCGTTTGCCTTCTCGGACTCCACGTGACATTCTTCACAGAGTTGCCAAAGTGCAACGAAGATCTGTCTTGGCACCCACGTTGCCATGGAAACTAGCGTGACCACAAGTAGCGTGACGGCGAGTTTTCTGTCACGCTGCGAGTTATTGCTAGATGAACATTGGATGTTGTATTTCACGTTGTATCCTAAACCACAGTAACAAATGGCTATTACAGTTACGATGAACAATGGCGACGTGATATAAGCGTAGAGGTAAACGTCTTTGAGCAGTTGGGAAGGTCGGAGTTCCGAGGTTAGATTCATAGATGCAATGAGACAAGAAAAGACCCATGGTAACCCAATAAGTACAAGCCGGCAGAGCGGTGATGTAAGGGAAAGGCAATAGCCCACAGTCTTTCCACCGATATGGATGCTAGTGATGCGACTGATGCCAGCATGGATACGTTCTCAGTGGTGGATAAAACATAGTCATAATGAGTGAATTTCCACCGATACAGGGACGCCAGCTTCCTAAACATTTCAACCATAGCACAGAGGCCAACCAAGAGATCTGCCAAACACAGACTGACGAGTAGGAAGTAGGCTCGCCTGCGTAATAACCTCGACTTTGTAAACACTGTTAGAGTTAGTATGTTACCGAGACAGATAAATACGCCTAGTGTACCAAAAGTGGCGATACTAGCCGCTGCTAAGCTGTTGTCAATATTGGAGTGAAGAGATTTCCAACTTGTGACATTTGTGCTGTGGTTTTTACATGAGCTTGCTGTGATATTCGTCAAGTTGTACAGAGAAAGACACATGTTTAAGGCTTTGGGAAAGTTGTTTTCTGTACTTAGGTTGACTGTTTGGCTGCTGGTCTTTTCAGACATTTTCACCTGACTTACTACCTGCACTGGAAAAAGATTTAAAACATCAGTAAGTAATACGAAAGCGGCGTATTAGTTTTGTGTTTGACGTTAACTCACACCTGAATCAGGCGGTGTTGGACACGCATCGCAAAGTACGATGGGAGAAAATGTAAAATAGCCTCATTTCAACACAGTCGTCGAAGCGTGAACATCTCTGACCTCTGACTTTTGATCCGTTCTTCCTTATCTTCGCGGCGTAATATCTGAATAAGCTCTTCTCTTTTCGGGAATAAATAGTGCCTGAGTCGATCAGGGATATTGCTCGATTCACAAAGGAGTAATGTGATGTGCAGCGGACATATTAATTTCAGGGAAAGTAACTTTACGGTGAGTTGTGATCCGGAAGTCGACTCGTTGGCAAGTTTTTTACAGTAAGAAATTATTTCTTTCTTTCCCTGAGTTTAAGCCAGCTTTTCGAATTTTCTAGTTATGTCGAGCGATAATATTAGTATTCGACGGCCTGCGAAAACCAGCAAACACGCGTGGTTTATGACATATCTTAGACTTTCTTGAACAAGGTATTGGCGGACTTGTATTTGGTGTTGTCCCTGTCAAAGGCCGCGAGACTGCTTGTACATGATTTTTGAAAGGGAGGTCTTTAGAATAAATTGCAATACATTTCCTAGAATCAGTGTTTGGACCTTAATTATTCCATGGTCTGTTTTAGAGGGATTTGGGGCTTTTTACGGTGAATTGACTAGCTTGGAAGGAGATTTGGTTGAGATTGGCAGTTGCTAAAAATATGCTTGAATTTGTCAATGGCCGGATACTGGAACAGCTGACTAGGCACCGGTACTGTGAACCTCAAGAGTTTTGCATAAATGGCAATAATTGTCAAGATATTTAAGGTAAAGCAGCCAAACCTTTTTCATTATGTTGGTATATAAATGGGCTGTCTCTGGATGAAAGTTCACAATTTGTCCAACCACGAAAGCAAAGATACGGCGGTTATAATCTGAACTGGCCGGATACTGGGCAACATATTGTACACAGTCAGCGGAGTAAGACATGGTCGTGATCTGCATGAACTTCAAGGTCAATTTTCTCCGTTAAAACGAAGGGGCCCCTTGGGGCCCCCTGACTTTTTCTGTATGTTTATCATTAAAAGTACCTCGCTGTGTAAATATAATAGTGAATTCTCATCTCTGAACGTAGTAAATAGACTTTTTGAAGAGCACTCGATTCAACGCATACACAACACGAACGGTAAAGACAAAGGCGTGATTAGATACAGATTTAGGTACTTAAAATGTCTTATCTGCTCTTGAAACGTCATCCAAGCATTGTGTACATGTTTTCCTTGTCAGTTTCAGTAAGGATATGAATAATATTTTCAGAATATTCCGATACGGTACAAAAGAAAGCACATACAACATCCTCTCTGAACTCTCGGAACAGTAAACGCTTCACAACTTTAGAAGCACTCTGATTGGTAAACTTGAGTCACGTGAGTCGTGTCCGACACCGCCTGCACCTGAATGATAGTAACTAAATTATGTTAAACATTGTAGTTTTGTAGTCCTGAAACTGATCTTTTCAATTTTATCAATCCAGTTATTCGTCATTAGCCAATCAGAAGCCAGATCTATACTGTCCGATATTCTGCGTTAGTATATACTACACTAGTGAATAGTGATTTTTGCACGCTCTGATTGGCTACTCAGCAGGTGAATATCCTTTGCTATTCACCTCCGAGCAAAGCAGCGAGTTTTTGTCCATTTGTCAGAAAATAAAATCACTATCTGGCGCTGGCTATGGGCTTTTATCGCACGGCGGCCATGTTGAGTCCCAGGAGAATAAAAACCTTTGTTACATAGCCATAAGTTTTCCAGACACAATGCACGCTCTCATTGGCTGATTCAGGGTTCAATGTTTCCCGCGCGGGCAACAATTCATCAATTGTTGCCCGCCACGTGATTACATCGTGACCATGCAGAAGATGGCGTGATGTGTCGCGCGCGCCACTGGCTAGCGGGAAATATTTGTTTACCAAAATGTCTAGATCTTCATCAAAAGCTGACCATTTTTCGTCGAAAGAAAGCGTTAAAAATGGAACCAGCTCCAAAGAAACAATTTATATCTTTATCAAGCGCGAGAGTGAGAAATTGGTAGCTAAAAAAGGATGCAAGAAAGACAAAACGATACTGAAAGTTTCGTAGCGATGCAGGCAGCGTGTTGAAAAGCAGCTTCCCAAACAAACCTCGCTCGCATCATGTTAATAGGTCCTGTATTTATGCACAACTTTGCCTCTAGTAAAACTTCCTCTCGATCTTCGATGTTCCCCTCGACTCCGTATCGGGGAACATCGAGGATCTCGGGGAAACAAAACTCTCTGTTTCCTTCGGAGCCAGTCATTATAAAGTGTTTATTGTTTTCGTCCGGTAAACCCATTCACTTGTGTGGTATTTAACAATTATTCACCTCAGTGTCGGTGAAAAGTGGTGGATATTTACCTCGCATCCACCTCCACTTCGGTGAATAATTGTTCAATATCAAGACACTGTCTTTAATATATTATTAGATATCATGGACAGTTTGAAATAAATATACATTTAGACTGTTAAAAAGGTAACAATGTTAAAGCAAAACTGAAATAAAAGGTGTTTAAAAAATAATAATTGATGTGCAGTATCACTTCTAAAAATTGTAAAATTGGGGATTTATATGACAATACGCACGTGGCGATGGATCAGCCGCTAAATGATTTCCTTGATGTGAACAAAGTAAATTCCTCAAAATGGAGGAATTACCTACATATAAAAATCGCGATGATTATCATAGTAGAATTGGCTGAAACAAGACATCGTGCATCATAAAAAAGGGCAGGAAGTGAAAATCATATGCGCACGTGCCTTCAGTGGGGATATCATTTATATGCATATGTATCAACACGTGTAGAATATCACTTCACAGACCAAAACTTGTTTGTCCAGTTTCCTCTTTTTTACACCCTAATGTTTCAAAAATGTGAAAAAAGTTAGAAATAGAGACAACGTCATTTTGAGCAAATTTGTTTGATTTTGACAGGCTTTTAAATATATTTTGGTGATCTTCAAAGTTAGAAATGAAAATGCTCACAAACTGGTTTTCATGTAATAAAATGTAAATTACATGGCTGCTTGGAGATCATGCAGACTTTATCTTCTCAGTTGTGTTTAACTAATTGATAACTCACTGTGCTCACTCGTGAGTAATCAAGATAAACCGGCACTCGAAGATAAATTCCGTATCTCCGTGCAGCATTGTATACTATTCTATTTAGATTCGCTCAAAGTTGATTAATTTAATGGATTTTTAAGAACTTATTAAACATTCCCTTTATTTGCTATATGTGAACCAAATTAAGAGGAAAGATTCCATGATATTTTAACGAATGAAAAGTCCGAAGACTACAGCAAAGCTGATATACAACGTAAAAATCTAACACAAAGCACTACGGTTAACTTGGCCTGACACGAAAAGCGCTCGGACCAGATTGCAGCCATAGACAGCTGTTTCGTTCTTATTAGAACTCGTCAGTATGGCATAGCAAACAGTACGCAGGCCTCGGTACCACTGCACCATCGATATTTTGATATTTATGATATTTTGACTGCTTGTATAAACCTCACGAACGAGCTGACTCTCATTTCTGGTCAAATGTAGAATTCGTTCAAAGCATTGTCGAAACTGGGTGGGGTTTGTAGGTGCTATAAGACAATTGACCCGAACGTCTTTAACTAAATACAAATACATATATTTCGACTCCCAACGGCATGGAAGGTGGCAAAGCAAAAGGATATTTCATTACAATTAACTTTCGTTATTATGGACACCCTCGTGACCGAGAATTGGTGTCCGTAATAGTGAGTCCGTAATAGTGAGGTGTGAGACAAAACATTCGAACATGTGATTAGAGCATGAGCTGTGTGGTAACACTTTCCAAGTGCTGACTTTCCCTGTCAAAAAACAGAGGACTAGACAACGAAACGGACGTTGGTGACGTCTATGAAATTATCACGGACAAAAAGCGAAATACATAAAATAACTCTCAAATGTTCTTAGTGCCCCCTTTACTGAGATTTAAAAAAAATCACCTTGGGACCAAGCGAAGTGTCCGTAATAACGAGGTGTCGGTAATAATGGGTGTCCATAATAACGGGGTGTCCATAATAACGGAGTGTCCATAATAACGGAGTGTCCATAATAACGGGGTGTCCGTAATAACGGAGTCAGATCCATAATAACGGAGTGTCCGTGGGTGTCCATAATAACGGGGTGTCCATAATAACGGGGTGTCCGTAATAACGGAGTCAGATCCATAATAACGGAGTGTCCGTAGTAATGGGTGTCCATAATAACGGAGTCACGGTGTCCATAATAACGGAGTCACGGTGTCCATAATAACGGAGTCACGGTGTCCATAATAACGGAGTCACGGTGTCCGTAATAACGGAGTCACGGTGTCCGTAATAACGGAGTCACGGTGTCCGTAATAACGGAGTCACGGTGTCCGTAATAACGGAGTCACGGTGTCCGTAATAACGGAGTCACGGTGTCCGTAATAACGGAGTCACGGTGTCCGTAATAACGGAGTCACGGTGTCCGTAATAACGGAGTCACGGTGTCCATAATAACGGAGTCACGGTGTCCATAATAACGGAGTCACGGTGTCCATAATAACGGAGTCACGGTGTCCATAATAACGGAGTCACGGTGTCCATAATAACGGAGTCACGGTGTCCATAATAACGGAGTCACGGTGTCCATAATAACGGAGTCACGGTGTCCATAATAACGGAGTCACGGTGTCCATAATAACGGAGTCACGGTGTCCATAATAACGGAGTCACGGTGTCCATAATAACGGAGTCACGGTGTCCATAATAACGGAGTGTCCGCAAGGCGAGAGTTGACTGTAAATAAAACACGGGTTACACATCAGTCTGCATACCTTGAAATTGTAAAAGAAAAGAAGCTGGGTCCGTTTCTTTCACCGGATAAATCCCTATATCCAGTGGATAAAATAAGCTAGTTCGGTTAATACTTATCCACTGAATAGGGATTTATTTGCGGAATAGCGTTATCCACCGTTTGAACAACTGGACCTTGGACTTTTAATTTTAGTAATATACCAAGATCCGTCCTAAGCCGGCCACCCACGCAATGTAGCTTGTGATTGTTTGTATAGAGATGGTCTAGGCATGCACCTGTTAGTGATCAGAAGGACAGCAATGTTTGTCCATTTTGTTGATTAATTCCAGAAATGTGATAATAACACTGTTTGTCATGTCTTGGACGTTACATTATTGGAAAACAGTTTGTGCATTGTGTGGCATGTTTTCAATAAACGGGGCTTAATGAAAAATTGGAAAACACCCGTTATTATGATCATGTTTCACTATTGCATGATTTCTTCAAATGACTGGTTTTTTTTTGTGATCTGTAATTAATTCGATTTGCTTTTGGTGTTTAAACTGACCGTTTTTTTATAGAGATGGAATACACATGCTAGTGATCAGAAGGAAAGTAATTAAGGGTGTAACAATACATCGAACTATCGATTAATCGGGATAGAAAGGTCACGATAGCGATGCATCGATAGTAAATCAAACAATCGATAACAATCCTGAAAATTGTAAAAATGTTTAAATCACCTGTTTAAATGCCAGAGAAAAGGTATTAGTCTGCAAAGCCGGTGTAATGTCTTTCAATTTTAATCTACAGGTAATTCCTAGCTACTTTTGTAACGGGCATTTTATAGAAATTGAGAGATTAGAACATTACGAATAGTATCACTGCTATCGCAAAACATTGCAATAGTACCACTGCTATCGCAATACTATCGCAATAGCATATCAACTATCGAAACACTATTGCAATAGTTACAACTTATTCCCTAAAAGCAATGTGTGCCCATTTTGTTGATAAATTCTAGAAATGTGATAATAACTAACACTATATTTGTCATGTCTTGAACGTTACTTTATTGGAAAACATTTTTTGCATGTTTTCAATAAACAGGTGTTTTATGGAAGTCGAGGTCCTTAAAGCACTTCACCCCTCTAGCCAGAGCTAGGGGAAGGCTGCACACTGGATCCAACGATGGCCTTCGCTCGAGGCCGAATTTTCCACAAAATATCCATCCCATCGGCGTTTACTCGGCCGCAGTAGAATCCACATACATCAATTATTCCTCAGAAGTGCCCAGGCTTGATAACTCCTTTCCAAATCCATTAAATTTAAATGATTTTTGCAGCAATTCGAATAGCTTCCAACGTCCGAAACATCATAACCGGAATTCTCTGGCGTTTCCAGTGGTAACCAGTTCGCCAAGCATGGCAGCCGAGGCCGTTACAAAATCCTTCTTTCCCCGCGAGGGGCATGTCAAATTCGTTTGACATGGGGGGAAAGTGTCAAACGAATTTGACATGCCCCTCCCGGGTAAAGAAGGTTGACTCTGTAATTCCCTCTTCTGCCATGCTTGGCGGCTTCAGGGTTCGAAATTCATTTTCAAAGGAACAAGCAAAAAGTTGCTTGCGGGTTTGAAACCTACAAGCAAAACCACTCATCAACAAGCTAAAAACTGAAACATTTTTAATGTGCCTGCATGGTGCCTAATACAAGCATAAAAATGCCAGTTCATTTATTTTCTACCAGCAAATCGGTAAATCGACTCGCATTTTGCCAGTTTGCTTGTGCGAATTTCGAACCCTGGGCTTGGTTACCAAAAAGCATTGTCAAGAAAGACCAGAGAATTCCGGTTATGGTGTTTCGGACCTCTAACCAGAGGGGTGAAGCGCTTAGGAACTTAAGACTTCCATAAAACACCGTTCTAGCGACCTGAACACAAATAGGACAACAAAACAACTTCAAGTATATAAGCCGCCTTCGTTTATTTATACCTCGTATTACAGAAGATCCGTAACTAAATTTACGTTATTATTCCGAGTTATCGGAAGAACTCCCATATGAACCTTGTAATTCACTTCTTCGATATTTACTGTTTTTAATACATAGTCAGAACTTGGGCGGCTTGTGCTTGGACATACGCTTCATTGCTTGCTTGGAGGATGGGCAAACATTATTCAAGTGACTTCCTGTGTGATTTATGAATGGAGGGAGCCACCTGTCATAGCTTTTTTGGAATATTGGATAACATTTGCTTGCCATTGATTCCAATATGAAGGTAGTAGGTCGAAATGGCTTTAGACTTGTATATATATTTGAAGAATGAAGATAGGGGAGAGCCATGCTGCCCATTTGTTGGGTGTCCCGGATTGCTCCCTCGACACATTAGTTAACTAAACCTTAATTTACCTGTATCTGTGTCTTAGTTCCCTCTTCTAAAGTTCCACTATGGCTACCTATATCAGGGATGTACATATGGATTGTTATCTTCTTCACCCGACCCCATAAGGTAAAATTAATGTATAAAACCGTCTAACACTCTTACGGTTCGAATCCCAGCCGCGTCCTTGGGCAGGGACGAAGCTGTTGGCCTTGTCTCCTTCCTCTTCTAATCTATACGCGGGGGATGTAAAAGAACCTGTACTGTTATTTCTAGAAAGAGTAGGGGATTGTCTCCCGACACAACAGCCTGGTATCATTCTGAGGTACTAACAATCATCACTCATGATTGTAAACTGCACGGCAGCACATTGCGCTACAGTAGCAGTCCGTATCACAAAATGATAACCTTGTGAAGTGCATTTGAATATACTCATAGAATTTGCGCTATATAAATGAATACCTTTACCTTTATAGTGTTGTTTCGTCCGGCTAGAACCTAGAATTAATGGAATTCTTGCAGGTAGTTTGAAAATTTGACACATCCACACACTAATATGTTGGCTTAAAAGAGAACACCAAAATATAAAAGATCGCCAAATTTTAGGCGGCTATTGTTTTCCTAACAAACTAATAAACTTGCAAAGATAAAAAAAATACAGTGAAATGTATGGTGGCGGGTAAGCCATTTTCTAACTTTGTTAGCTCGTAACTTCGTTGGTATCTAAAATATCTGGTCAAAACTTTGCAGAGTTGCCAAGACTCGTTCTGGTTCACCAGTCTTTTGTTATTTAAAACAGCCATTGTTCTAGCTGTGCGCGCAACATCGACAAAATAGCCTATTAATCCGAGTGCGTGTTTCCTCGGCAGTAATCATGCACTCAACACTATATAAACCGTTCCCCACCCACAATTCCCTCTAAGGCCTGGCGCACGTAACGTCAGCTGCTATACTCGCTCCTCACGGCATCATGACAAGTAAAGCATATCGCGGAAAACTGATGTCTCTAATCGAGAAACTGAAGTTCGGGTCATTTGCAATAGACCCATTCAACTTGCCTCAATCTTTGTTGCCTCATTTCTGACCACGTGATAGCTCTTCAGAGGATTTAGTGCTCGAGACATTTATACATGGGATACAGAGAAACAACATTACTCGAGGGGAAAATCAGGTGATCTGAAGTGGGGCAACAGACCGGGCAAGCTGAGTCGGACTATTTGAGATGTACTCTATTTACTCGATTAGACGCCCCCGGCTTCTATTCGAAATTCGGTCTTGTCGGCCGGCGTTTATTCGAGACCGTGTTACAGCGATTTCGCCCCACCCCCAAATGGCCGATATCGCTAGTGCATTCGCCCCCCCCCCCCTAAATCGCTAGTGAATTGTATTCGTAATTCTTATTGAAATCGTCCCGCCTAAGAAAATAGAGGCAGTACATGTCAACACACTGAATAAAAAGTTATTTTTTTTATAAATCTAATCAGCTGATTAAAACTCGTACACCTTTTTCTGTGGAGATTTGTTTATCGAGATAGTAATTCTCACATTGCATTTATTTTGTACAGCTGTCACATGAAATACAAGTATTTACTAGTGGCTTGATAGAGTGAACATAAGTATCTTTACATCAATTTAACACTTTTACACTTTACACGGTTGAACTTGTTATAAAGTTATATGAACTTACCGCCATGTTAACTTCGCACTAGTCACTTTCTTTTAGCTTCTAATAAGTTATGAATTGATTAGCTTGTTTATTCAGGAAGTTTTCTTTTAAAAGTTATGAATTGAAAATAGAACAAAGCACGCGAGTCGGTAACACTTCCTTTATTCGGCAAAGTTCTTTCAAAGTAGATAGATCGACACGAGCATTACGGGTTATCAAAACTTACATCCAACAATTAACTACGTCAACTTCATTATGGTTTTCATGCATGTCAAAATTATCAGGCTATCTGGCAGTTGTTTCCAAATATGAGTTCCACTCGCTACAAGCTAAGGTAAGTTTTAAAACTTCCCGCCGTTTTCGATCTTAATTAGTTAATTAGCTTGTTTATTCAGGAAGTTTTATTTTAAAAGTTATCAATTGAAAAGAGAACAAAGCACGCGGGTCGGTAACATTTCCTTTATTCGGCAAAGTCTTTTCAAAGTAGGCAGATTTGTTGGTTATCAAACCTTTATGTATCCACAATAATTACATTATCTACATGTTGGCTTCATTCATTCATTCGAAGATTGACGAAGATTGTAGGTGGATTGGATCCCTTGTCGAGTTTCTTGTTGCACTGCTCGCGCGAATGAAAATTGCATCATTTACCGTCACGCTACCAACACGAATTTTGTCGAAGAAAAGTGAAGCGTGAATAGCTTTTTGCGTCGCTATTCTCCACGTCCAATACATTACAGTAATAATTAATAAGAAGGAAAACATATGTATTCATATTGGAGGGGGGCGAAATCGCTAGAGGTGGCGAGGAAGGGGGGGAGGGGGCGAAATCGCTAGAGGAGGGGGGAGGGGCAAAATCGCTGCTACACCGGCGTTAATTCGAGGCCCGGCGTCTAATCGACTAAATACAGTAGTTCAGTTCTGATCCAATCGATATAACGTAGCCACGTCCTGAATGCAGCTACTGTTACGTCACGTCCATAATCTTCTGTTTTCCAGGAGGAGAGATTTCTGTACCCTATTTACCCGATGTTCAGTTTATTTGGAGCAGTAACTCTCTCAGAAATACAGGTGAGATACAAATGAAGGTTTTCCTTCACAATAAGAATCATTCAACAGTTCGATCGTTTTACCAAGGCCTTGGGGTTTTGTCCTTACTATTTTCCCCCCAATCCCTCTTTCCAAACAACAGCTACACCCAGTCTAGTCCCAAGGCGTTCTGACTGGTATTTTTTCTGATGGGTTCATGGGTTCCATGTGGTTTGTACTGGTTTGTGACGTCACCAACCAGTACAAACCACAGGGATCCCATTAACACATCAGAAAAAAATACCAGCCAGAACGCCTTGGGACTTGGCTGAGCTACACCCTCGCAAAGGATAACGGTCGACAGAGAGTCTTTAAGCCCCGGTCAAATGGTTCAACATCGATACAACATTTGTTGGTTTTTTTTTCGGTGTAAGAAACCCGATTGAACTGTGTATAATTTTCATGAACATATTCTCATCTCCTCTTTAGAGACTGTACCATTTCCTATTCACCAGTGATAACAAGAAGCATTATTCGATGTCGTCCACGTGGCTTGCTGTTGTTGTCGGAGTTTGTTTCTCCCTGTTGTGTCTTTCCAGATCCAGTGCTTTGTTTTATGGTAAGGTACAGGGCCACTGTGAAACCCAAAAAAAATAAAAAGACAAAAATAACTACGCAGGGGCCGGTTGTTCGAAGCAAGGTTAAGCATTAAACTGTACAGACTACAATAACATATTTTGCGCTAACCTAGAGTTAAAGTTAACCTTGCTTCGAACAACCCGGCCCTGATTAGCAGAGTATGCTTTCCAGGTAAATTGGAGAAAATGTGAGACAATTTTGATGAAGGCTGACAAAGATTCAGTGGATGAAACATTCTGCTTTTCAGATAAATTTAGAGCAACTTTAAATCGGTTCACTGCAACCGAAATCCCTTTCTTGAATAAGCTTTTGTAATCCACTTTAATCTTTGCCATATTTAATTGAAAAGTATATCAGGACATTCACATGGTATTACTCTCTTATCACAGCGTGTTATTCTTGTAGCTTTGTTTTAAAGAAATTTGAAGGTTCAATTCGATTGAGAATGCCCCTTTAAACAAAGCCAAAGAAGTGTTAATTTGCTCTCCATGGATGGTTACATTGAAAATATTTTTGGACCGGCAGAGTAAGTGTTCCACAGGCAGTAATTCTTGGGAAAAAACATTCAATTTCAATCAAATCCTGGCACGGTGTTGTACCATTTTGGTTGAATTATTGACTAACGCCGAAAAGTACCTAAGTACTTAACTACAAAGTTTGAACGACGAAACGAGGCTATTCGATATAATCTGAGGCTCATCAACTAAAATTTCCTAACTTTGGCAAAAAAAAATTTGAAACGATGGGGCAAAAAATTGGAACGCATTACCTGAGGACATCAGATTGTCCAGTAATATAAACATTTTAAAGATTAAATTATTTAAACATCAGCTCGCTTAATTTAATATATAATTCGATACACGACATTCATGTAAAACAGTAGGCATTCGTACTAATATTATATTTTGATGTCTTTTAATGCTATTACTGATGTTTCTTCGTGTTTAAATAAAGTAAAATATGTATGTTTGCTATGCCACTGAAATGGTGTTCCGATCATATTTGCCTTTTAGGTCCAATCATATGCTAGAGAGAGGGGAGGGGTTGAAAATCATATGCATTTCCTGTTAATAACGGTGTCCTCCCCCATTAGAAGTAGGTTACGGCCGATTTGCTGGATTTCTTTCCCACTCAAACGCCCTTTAAAGAGAACCGACTGAAAAACTGTTTGCTTTCAAATGTTCCTTATGGCTGCCTAAATCTAGTGATGTTCGTCTCCTGTGAATTGTACACTAGATGTCATTTGTGGAACGATATTCCTGTCCATAAAACGCATTTGTATTACTCAACTTGGGGCTAAATACAGGAATGGCCCCGACCTTTGACAAAATAAACTAACTGAAACCCGAACCATAAAACATAGCCTAGCCACGCCGAAAACAAGTTCACAGGAAAACGACGAGGTTGTAGGCCTAATTTATGGCTAGAGTTCACAGGTAAACAAGTTCTCACTGAAATGGCGAGGAAAACAATTTGAGAGCTTTCTTGTAACCCGATCTCCTATTAGGTCACAGTCGTCTAGCGGCGATTGCTAATCTGTGATACTCTTGGCAGGGCTCGAAATTAAGAAACAAAAAGGAGGCGTAATTTTACGCCCAGCTTAAATTTTTTAGGCGGAATTCTCCAAAAATTTACGCCATAAGTGGATAACGTTAGGCGTAAAACGAAAAAATCTAGGCGTATTTACGCCCGTATCGGGCGCAATTTCGAGCCCTGCTTGGCCAATCAGAGGTCGGAGCCATTCCTGTATTTAGCCGCTTGTCTATTTCCCACGTGCCGCCATGTTGGATTTTACAACGTCACAGTGTTGCTCGGTTGCCCCTATTGTTACAGAACACAAGAGCTTATTGTTTTCTGACACGTAGTGTACAATATACAAGAGACAACACACAGCAATAGATTTAGGAATCCCTAAGGAACATTTGGGAGCAAACATTGTTTTTCAGCCGAGGTTCCCTTTCTACTTCTAGTCCTTAACTAACCGTTTTATTTTTGCTTTCGCGCACAGGTTACCATGCACCCCTTGATCTGTACCTGGAAATGAACCACATGGCTGAACGACTCGACGAGTACGTGAGTCCCAAGGAGCAGCACATCAACGTGTGTGTTGGCAAGGAATGGTACAGGTTCCCGAGCAGCTTTTTCCTACCCTCTGACAGGTCAGTAGCACCCCTCACCTGAATACCTGTTTGCACACAACACTGGGAGCTATGTCTAATGGACCCCAACCCCTCCCCCCCTGAATACCCCCAATCCCCTGAATACCCCCAATTTTTGTTGTTGTTTTTGTTTGGGGGGGGGGGGGGGGGGGGGGGGGTTAGTACGAGGAAACATGGCTAAAAAACACGAATTTCCAAGATATCGTGAAAACGAACCCGGATTATCACCCTGTTTGATTATTCTGAAAAGTCTATAACCCAGAATTCGCATATAGATAACGTCATAAACAAGAGTGGAGGTTCCCTTTACAAAGCTGTTTGCTGTTTTAGGTGGCGTTTACAGTTTATTCGTTCAGAGTTCAGGGCACAACTTCCAAAACCCTATGGACAGGGGCAGAATGCCACGTGGATCATCCCCACCGACATGAATGACCTGAATAAAGAGGAAAAGTCTAGATATGTAAGTTTCAATTCTGATGTTTCGCGTGGAAAGCTAAGTTATGTAATAGTTACAGAATGAGTAGCCCCGTGCTTTATCGGATTTACAAACTCTAGCTAATCCCATAAAGCAGAGGCACGAATTCTGTATCTGACTATAGAGTAGTGTTTTTCAGTTACTTTGGCGATACGACCTATTTCGGCCGAGAAATTCGAAGCCAAAGTTTATGTAAATCGGGACTAAATCTGTATCAGATTTACAGACCACTTATCGCACATTTATTTCCAGTTTTCCTTCATGAATTATGAGTTTTAGATGATAACAAATTGCGCATTGTTATTAAAATGATCGATTGAAATTTGATGTACAAACTAACCAGAATTATTGAAGTGGTATGCCCTATAGCGTAATGGTCCCTGCCTCTGATGTTGTATTAGATATCCATTACCAAGTGTCACTTCCTGGTTGACTTGGACACCGGAAGAGCATCGCCACGAGAACCTAACTATTCCAGACAGGAGAACCAGTGGTCAATTCTAGTGACAAAACCATTTTTAGATACGGAAAGGTAAGCGATATACCCCAAATGTGACCCTTGGGAGTTGTTGTCAGACGTTCTCATTTTACTGACAACAGTAAACTGTTTTGGACAGTTTATTCAAAGCTATAATATCAATTGCTGGAGCATCGTAAGAACGCTCGTTTTCATTGGCTAAAAACGTTGAGCTTAATCGTGTTACTTTTTTTAGAAAAGCATGCTTGCGCAGGAGAAACGCCTGGATCAAATTTTATATATAAAACACACAGAGGATGGTTTTCGTAGTAACGGCAAGCGGTAAACGCGGTGGACGAGTAGACATTGGAGTAATACAGTACCGCTCGAAACCTGTATTATGATTGCATTCGTTATACTGTAGCCCTATTGTTTTTGTACTGCACGTTCTAAAGGTTACGGTGTGTTGTATTGTTGGGTAAGCCAATGTTGTGGCTCGTTTCGAGCGGTACGGGCCGGCTCAGTCATTTTGCCTTTCGCGGGAAGACAAAAATCGATGCTTAATCTCTACTCATTCCTACCATGACATAGCTACTTCAATTTACGGGAAAACTCTCCTTTTTTTTCAGATCTCATCGATTGTTTAGGGCATTCTACATTCCATTCCTGTCCGAGAAGTACACACGTTATATCAATTACAACCTACTCAAACGAATATCTAAAAATGCGTCATCACAACAACAACAACAAAGACGACGACAACTACAGGACAACAACACAAAGCAACATAAGCACAAAACAAGACACAAGCATCACTAGCAGCTTACAATTTAATATTTCTATTCACTTTTATGAGTACAGGTTGGCGGGAGCGGGTTTCGATTGATTCTCGTAAAACCAAAACCAAAGTAATGGCCCTTTTGCAGGCACGATCACGTGGTTGTACTGGGAAAAAAACAACTTTATTTATTCATTTAAAGGTAATTAGTGTTATTAACAAAACCTGTTGGTAATTTATCTATTTTCCACCTCCAATCGATGTTTCTGAAATTGTGTTTTTGAAGATTGTTTGCCATCCAGTGAAGCCTTTCCCATGGGATCACGAGCTCATTTCATTCGTTATCAAAGTAATATGTCAGCACGTGACTGTTAGCTGCAAAAGGCCTATCACAGAGCCAATCACGGGAGCAAGTAAAAACGCAATGAGCCAATCACGAACAAGTAAAAACGCATGAGCCAATCACGAACTGGAGTAAAACGAGGACAAGTAGAGCGGTTTTCAATTGAGTGTCGAAAAGTAATTGCTTTTGAATTTGATTGGTTAGTTATCCATGATTGTGTTTACTTTGCCTCGTGATTGGTTGAAGTAAAACCAGTCGTGAATTACTTCAGTTCGTGATTGGTTCATTGATGTTTTACTTGCTCGTGAGATTCGCTCAGGTTTTGGTTTTACGACACTCAATCGAAACCCGCTCTAAATGCAATCGTGGATAACTTTCGCTAAAACAAAAATTAATTGCGTGACGGACCAAAACAAAGTTTGGTTTTAGTTTAGAACTTGATTGGCTGATAATTACAAACAGCCAATAATCCGGCCAGATCATGCGCAATGCCCGCCAGTTGAAACAAATGATTTGTACAACTGCACATGATCTTGGAACGGGTTATAGAAAAGAACAAAAGCAATCACCGAATTACTTTCGACACTCGATCGAAAACCGCTGTGTTAGCAGTACGTGAGGTGCGTAAAGGAAGATAATATATAGTGGAGATTATTCGCTTGTGTATGGACTGAGTTGAAGGCGAGTCAGTACATCATGAAAAGGAAAACACAAGACTAGTGCACGGACCGCAACAGATAGAAAATGAACAAGTTAGAAAACGATCATTAGGGACCCATTAGAGACGGAAACGAACGCAATTTTTTTTGAGGGGTAGGGAGGGTTGGGTATAGGATAGTGGGAAGGGAACAAAAATACGCGAGGGGGTGACAGTTGGAATTCAGGGGTAGTAGTGTCCAGAGTAGATTGTAACCCTGCCGAACCGTAACTCTGTAATTTGATTGGATTAGAAGAACAAAAACAATATAGAAACCATTTCAATGTCACGGCATGCCGTGCGGTAACTGTGCTGTCATTGGCGCACTTAAACAATATCTGCTCTATGTTGCAATGTGGGATGTTGTTTGCCGGGTGAATTGCGACTTAACTGATGTTTTTCCTTTTCGCTATGAAATAAACAAGATGATTTCTAGACCTTTTCATCGTTTTTCCCCTTCTTTTTTGTTGTTGGGGGTGGGAAGTTAAATCTGGGTTTTGGGGATTGTTCGAACAGCTCGTGTATCTCCTGATTCCTTTGGCGTCCATCGCCGTGCGAAAGAGAAATAAATTGTACAGTCAAAATAACAGGGCCTATGTGGTTGCTTCCATAAGCAGTCTCTCCGTATTGCTTGATTTGGGTGTGGGCCATTCGAATTCCACAAAATACTCGGTTATGTTGAATTCACACTCTTCCCTTCCGATCCCGTAAAGCATTCGGACATTTTTACACTTAATCTCCTCCCTCCAAACTCTGCAAGTGTAGCCATCGCTACTCAACTCTCGCTCTACCAGTCGAACAAAAAGCTCCATGTCATCCTTTGAAATATCCAACAAGAGATCAGGCTTGCGGAGTCTACTCCTCACATACTCGTGCGATTGCTGGTGATATGAGAATTTGTCTTTGTTTGGTTTTGAAATCACAAGACTGTGATCAAGTTGGCCTATGCATTCGGAGCATTCAAGTAGTTTCTCCTGCTCCTGGAAGGATAGTAAGTTGACTTTTCCAGTAGATGATAAGTTCTCCATGCTCGTTTCCTGCGCTGCAGTTATGATGGAGTCTTTCCACTTTCTAAATGAATCTCCCAGTTTGGATTTCTTTGCGTTGTTCAGTTTGAGGGCGAACACGTTGGCGTACCGTTCGAGTCTGTCAATGAGACTTTGTACTTGGTAGAACTGAGCTTCCTTGTACACCTGAGAAGGAATGCATGCAGAACGGTTTGAGTCAGCGAGTTCCGAGTCTCAGCGGGACATTCAGTTGACCGAGTGGTAGGAGGGAGGGGAGGAGCCGGGGTGGCTGAGTGCTTAATCGTGTCTCACCTCTGGGGCCTGGGTTCGATTCCCGTTCGCGGCGCCATATGTGAGTTGAATTTTTTTGATATCTCGCCCTGCTCCCAGGATTTTCCTCCGGGCTCTCCGATTTTCCTCTCACCAAAAAAATGATTTTGCTAGTAGAATTCATTTACAGTAGCAATTTTTTGCTAATGCAGAATATAATATAGCAAACCAGAAACAGTCAACCCAAGTCACGCAACGTTTCCAAACGTACAAACAGTGTCAACAAACTGTAAAATAACTGTTCGGCTTATCGACTTCGTTTAAAGGGGCTGTGTCATGGTAAGACTTTACATTCGTTTTTCCACCGATTTTGATATGAACTAACGAACCTCTCGGCCATGTGGGATGCTTAAAATGAAAGCAAATATGCAAAAATGACTAACAAACAGTGTATATAAACAGTCTCCCGGGAAAATATTGAAAATTCTTTCAATCAAGCATTAAGGGAGGGAAGTGTAACTGTTTGTATCCAATTAACAGCCACTAAACAAGCGATTACTCGATACATGCGCAGTACCATGACAGCTCCTTTAAGAAATAAATATAGACAGAACTCATTCACTGAGAAGTTTCCAATACATGCATATCAACTTATTTACTTAAACAATGAAAATGTGCTCACTTTACCATTAAGTTGATCTAATTTTAAGATACTTTCGAAATGAGGAATAATGACATTTTCCGTTTGTCAACATCTTATCTCGTTTCAGAGATATTCAGGTTTTTGTAATATGCAAATGATATGACCTTGACGTCATGTTGGTTGCACAGCCTTGGAGACAAATCACAAAATGAAGAACCTCTGCAAATATTGGGTAAAAACTATTGAAATTTTGCACATATGTGGTACTTTGGAAAATACACATTGTACTAATTGTATTGTTGCCATGGAAACACTCTGGCCCCAGGCTTCCTCGACAAATAACACAAACTTCCCTAATTCCTCCTTTGTCAAACACACTTTTTTTTGGTGTGGATCCAAAATAAGATTTGGAACAATGTAGGTATTGTATGTGAATAGTTTAAGCAACTAATTTTTTTATAACAAGGAAAGAAGTTGGAATTTTATGTTCAAGGTGAAAGGTGCGTGGGGCCATGATAGTTTGCAACATTGTTTCCATCTCATTTGCATATTACAAAAACCTGAATATCTCTGAAACGAGATAAGATGTTGACAAACGGAAAATGTCATTATTGCTCATTTCGAAAGCATTTTAAAATTAGATCAATTTAATTTTCGCTTCATTTGCACTTTAAGCACTATCCATGCACTTGCATTAGTAAAAGACAACCTTATTTATACATTTTACGTTTTGTTAGTTGCTTTCTTAGTTTGCTAGCTTAAAAAAAACTTCATTTCTACCCCTGCTTATCACCTCTGTGGCCTGGTTTCGATTCTCGGACATGGCGTCATATGTGAGTTGAGTTTGTTGATATTTTACCCTTCCTTCGCGGGTTTTTCTCCGATTTTCCTTCCTCAAAAACCAACCTAACTTCCAATTCCCTAGAGTTCATCTGAATACTTAATCATTAGCCTCTGGCTTGGAAGACCCGGTAACGGCTCCCTGTGGCAAAACGCGCACGGCAGACTGGGGTCCGTGTTAGGCCCCATACTCTATCTGCTCTACACTTCGCCACTTGGGGATATCGTGAGAAGGTACAAGATGGGTTTTCACTTTTATGCCGATGATACTCAGTTGTACTTGTCTTTCGATTCCCAAGGTGGCGAAGTGGAGGCATCAGTAATTTCTCAAATTGAAGCCTGTGCTAATGAAATAGACAAATGGATGTGTAGTAATAAGCTTAAGCTTAACAGCGACAAATCGGAGTTGCTAGTTATTAGTTCTCGTTATCGGCCTCGTCCACTTCTGAACTCGCTTACAATTAGTAGTTCCGTAGTACAGTCATCGGCGTCTGCTCGTAATCTGGGTGTAGTTTTTGACAATGGTTTAACTTTTGAGAAGCACATTAGTGCTATATGTAAATCAGCTTTTTACCATCTTAGGAGAATATCTAAAATTAGAAGTTATCTATCTGAAGAGTCTACAATAGCACTCATACATGCTTTCATAACGTGTAGGTTAGACAACGGGAACGCCCTTTTGTACGGACTGCCTAAATATCAGATCCAGAGGTTGCAGTCCGTACAGAACTGCGCTGCTCGTCTTGTTAAACGCCTATCTAAATTTGACCATGTTTCGCCTTTACTTTATGAGCTCCACTGGCTACCTGTGGAGCACCGTATTGTTTTTAAGATTTTGTTATTAGTTTTTAAGTCTCTAAATAACCTAGCTCCTATTTATATCAGTGATTTATTAAAGAAATACATCCCTAACCGTAATCTCAGGTCTTCTCATAGCTCTTTACTTGCAGTTTCCAGGTCCAATCAAAGGACCTATGGTGACAGAGCTTTCGCGGTAGCTGCCCCGCGCCTGTGGAATGCTCTGCCCATCGATATGAGAAGGCCTGGCATGTCAATTATAATTTTTAAGAAAAGTTTGAAGACTTACCTTTTTGGGAAAGCTTTTTTGTAAATATTCATTTTACTTCTCAATGTAGTAATGTAAAGCGTCATAGTGCAGTTAGTGGATATGGCGCTATATAAATTTATTATTATATTATTATTACGATTCATCAGCGGGAAGCCAGGAGAAGCCGTTAAACCTGAACATGTGCTATCGATCGCTTCGCTTCAACGCTAACGAAAAATGAACGGCTTTTTAGGATTCTGTTCTAGCTTAGATACATCCTGGTAGCTTTGTGATACCTTTCCACTGTTTCTTTATCCAAGTAAACTCCGTTTCGAGCCATTTAGTAGACCTGTTTTCACTGCATCGTTCGCCGCGTGGAAATCGGCTTCTCGCTCACTCCGGATTGGGATACCTATGGTTTGTACACGTCATGAACTATTCCCATATTTAGCTTGGCCGCCATCTTAGATCGCCAAATCACGTGACAAAATACTCCCAAAATCTGGGAGTATTTGATCACGTGATCCAGCCTTTAGCAGGGTCTTCTCTCTGAGTAGCCGCCATCTTGGATCTGACCGAGAAGACCCTGGGGACGAGGTTGACTATAACCTTAACAAGAGCCCATCTGGGCTTTCACTCGGGCCACATGAGATTGAAGATGAAATACACTTTCATTTGAAATCCTCTTAGTAATAACCAAAGGGAAGAATTATTAGCTGAATTTAGCAGTCTTTTGGAGTGGCCGGTAGCGCGGTGACTTTCATAAAATTTCTCTGCTCCCCTAGTAAATATGTAATTTAATATTTTTGTTTTTCTCGTATGTTGACCTTTTAATTTAAACAGTTTAACACACTGCATTTGAGCAGGCATATATTCATTGTTTTGAACCCGAGAATTAACCGTACTACCGTACTTCATGGTCCCTTTCTTTAGTAGTGGGTTGTCGGTCAGGTAATTATAAACTCTCTTCATTTAGCACAGAAAATGTATTCTGATGAATAGGGATCGGGTTGTCGTGAAGAATCTAAAGAATTCCGTCTCTTCCGGTTTGAATTTGACTCATGTGTATGTTGCTTTTGGAGTTTCAAGGATATGTTGATCCAAAACTACAGGCTCTTGGGGTTTTTCATTGACTTGTGAACTTGCAGGCTCTGTAATTTGTTTTGTTTTCTTAGTATAACATAAAGTGTTGTACATGTTCATTTTCTCAAGCATGTCGCGCGTGACCTCTGTTTCTTCATTCGTTAAGTTCTCTACTTTGATCTGTAATCTGGGAAACTCAATCTTTTCCCATGCCTTGGCACATAACTATTCCTGTGTGGATGATTATAAGTAAAATCCTTCGACAGCTTGTACCGTTTCCGCTAGGTCAATATCCTCGCTGGAACGAAATAACTTGATCTCAATACTCTGATCCAACTTACGGTAAATTTAAATCTCTGACAGTTTTTAAGAGACTCATAATGTTGGTCTTGAAGTGCCTTCACCCAAAATAAGATGTTCTTCTCGGATGTTTTAAATGCAGCACAGCGAGCCGATGGCTTATAGATTCCAATATCTATTTCTTCGAATTTTAGCTTTCCGGATCCTGGCCCCTTTGCTTCAGGTCGTCGTACGTGTCGTATATAAAAGCACTGGCCATCTGGGTAAAAAACGCGGTCCTTCGGCTCCGACAATAGCGCCAGTTGCAATATCCTGAGCCTGTTGGAAGGCTTTCGCATGAGTGAAGTTAAATAAAACATTAAACTGGCTTACATTTGAGAGATGAGACTCCAAGTTACAGAGAAAGTTGCTCGCGGATTCCGCCATCTTGCTTTACTGATGCGCGAACGCTTGCTACACGGAATAAAAAATAATAATAACGACTTGCATTTTAAGACTCGGTGCTGCCACAGGCAGCCCGAGTAATTAACTATAACCTAAATTATCGATCTCCCTGTTTCTTCTTTAAATCGCAGGGATTTGAAAGGAAGATTTAAAACCCCTCGCTTTCCCTAAGAAGCGCTCGAGAAAGGAGTACCGGCTTTTTATCACGACTGGTTCCCAGTCGTGCGCGTTTGTCTGAAGTTTCCTTTTGATTCTGAGCTGCATAGCTAGGGCGCATGCGCGAACTGACGCGAAAATCGGTGGAAATTTTGCCGTAAACACTATTTTATCCCGGTTAATGTCTCGTATTTGTAAGCGAATTTTATCCCAGTGGTCAAAACGTAAACTACACTGTTCAAAATGGTTTTGGGTTAGGGTTAGTTTGTGAAGGAAATGGTTTGAGTATTTGAAGCTTATCCTTGCCATAAAACACATGAAGGCACTCGCTAAATTTTAAAATATCCGCCATTTTTATATACGCTGGTGTCGTCCTTACTCCCTGAGTATGTGTTCGTCGGATTCAAAATTCGTTTTGAGATTCTAATAAAGAAACGCAGAAACCGGATTCTGATTGTCCCAAAGAAACGCACGTTAACTCTACCTGAATTGCAGTTGATGGCGGGGGAAGGTCCGTTCCGTCCCTCAGGAAGTTGAGTATATAACTGAAGTAAGCGCCATCTCTGTCAATGAAGTATCTGCCCTCGCTGTCCTTGTCTAGTTTGTGTCTTCCACTAAACATAACTGCCAGCATTGACTCGCTGTCTTTGGTTAATGTGGAACGCTTGGTGACGAAATGGTGTCCGCCCACATTGAGGGTTATCACATCCGGGAACTTCTAAAGGATTAAAATAGCAGTCAATGAAGTGTTCGAATTGTTTCGCGGTTGTAACTGCAACTTCACCCGGCTAGAAGGGTAAGTCAACCGCATGCGTTTACATGGCGAAATATAACCCAAGCAGAAGGGTTACCCTAACAAGCAGATAGGGTAACCCTTCCTGGGTAACCCCACCCGTCATGTAAACGAAACACAATAGACTCTTAATCCTACTCGTCATGTAAACGAAACACAATAGACTCTTAACCCTACCCGTCATGTAAACGAAACACAATAGACTCTTAACCCTACCCGTCATGTAAACGAAACGCAATAGACTCTTAACCCTACCCGTCATGTAAACGAAACACAATAGACTCTTGGGTAACCCTACCCGTCATGTAAACGAAACACAATAGACTTGCGTAACCCTATCCGTCAAGTAAACGAAGCACAATAGACTCTTGGGTAACCCTACCCGTCATGTAAACGAAACACAATAGACTCTTGCGTAACCCTACCCGTCATGTAAACGAAGCACAATAGACTCTTTCATGTTCCAGTATCGTTACAATCTTTTACCTACAGCATTTAACAATTACTTTCAAACTTTATCATCTATTCATCACTATAACACCAGACTAGCCTCCAGATCTACCTATTATATTGCTCCTGTTAGAACTAATTATGGGAAATTCAGTCTCCAATTTATTGGACCATCTATCTGGAATAATCTCAATGAAGATATGAAAAAACAATCCTTAAAATTATTTAAAAAGAAGATTAAATCTGATCTCATCCAGTCTTACACTTAGACCTCCTCCGCACGTGTCCGTTTTCGTATCATTTTTGTATTGTTCTCCGTCTTCAAGGGAATAGAAAACGTTGGTCTAATTACCTGAAACAGTACGAGGGTGCTGCGGAAACGGTACGAGGGTGCTGCGGAAACGGTACGAGGGTGCTACGGAAACGGATACATGAGGACGGGGTCTTAGTTCTCATGATCAGATATATAATTTGACATTTCAGTTCACACCTATAATAAAATTATTCTTGAATGAAATATGGTACCACCCATCTGATTTGCCCTTTCCCTCTCTTTTTTTGTTGTTGTTGTTGTATGTACTTAATTACCAAATGATTGATAAATTCCTGCGATTGTTTTAATATCTTATTTCCACGACCATTTATTATTTATAATTGTATCATGTTAGTTACTCAGGTAGATTAGCTCTGCTATTCTGAGTAACTTTTACCATCATTTCTTAGTCTATAAAATACTATAGTACATGTAATTAAGTTCAGTTTTTGGTAATAAAGTCGAGTTATTATTATTATTATTATTATTGGGTAACCCTACCCGTCATGTAAACGAAACACAATAGACTCTTGTTTAACCCTACCCGTCATGTAAACGAAACAATAGACTAGGGTAACCCTTCTTGGAGGGTTACAATATCTCCATGTAACAGGCCCTTATTCGTGTTCGGCCGTAAGACCGCTGAGAACATCAGTTTTGTTGTGTCAGACAGACCTCTTGGAAAAAAGGTGTCCTGAAAACTTGATCGGAAACAGTTCTACCTATGCTAGCATATATTTACCTAATACAGGTGACAAAAATAGGCGTTTCGTCGTTCACCCTTTGTTTCTGACTATTATCGCCAATCGATTTGAATGAAAGGACCAGCATCTCAGTTTTGATACTTTCTGTGGGATTTTATCGGTTATTTAGGAAGCATAGCACTCTTAATACATTTTTTCCGGTTTTTTTTTTCATTTTTACGAATTTGTGAATCTTTTTTTGGTGTAATGTTTTTTTGAGCCTGAATGAGTCGTTAACAAGCCTACTGACCTGTGGTTCCGTCTTCATCATGCCGCGGTTGCTATGGTTATTGGGAATACACTCGACCATATCTATCATCAACGCCGTGCTGTTCGTGCATTACCTAGGAGACAAATAGTCATTGACAAAACCGTTAAGTAGCTATAACGTCTACTGCCCAGAATGATTCATCGAAAGGACACTCGTTAAGGATCTCATTAAGGTGTGTCTTTTTTAGAAATCAATGAGTTAGAAATCGGCTTTTAAATTGACTGGATGTGAATCCGAAAGTCCGCTACCGCTAGCCATGGATCGTATCCAAGCGCTAGTAGCCAAGTCGAAGCCGCAATAAAAAGTGTGAAAGTAGGCTCAATATAGCCTCCTCCGCAGGCATCTCTTACTTAGTATAGGACCGCGAGAGAAAAAAATTGTAAAAAAAATTTGGGTTACCTGTGCCTGCGGAGGAGAGAAGAAGAGGACTGGGTCCCTCTCTTCTCTCGTTTTACCACAGGATACCCGGTCTCGATTTTTTCGATTATATAGGAGATGCCTGCGGAGGAGGCTAGGCTCAATAGAAGTCTGGGGACTAGGTGTGACAAAATGAGCTCAAGTACTGAAAGTAATTTTACAAAAAGGAGAGAGCTTTCTTCCTCTCCTTAGCCGGATTTTCGGAACGGAGCGAAGGACAATGACTCGAAATGATGCGCGTTTTTTCTCGCCCGGACAGCCCAGCTGTCAGCTGTATGAGTTTTCTGTTTGTTAGAAAACTGACTCATATCACAGCAACCAGGCTGGAAAAACTACATTAAGGGCTCACCAACGCTGTAATATATCAAGCGTTGACATTTTCAAAAACTGAATAACTTCTATATGTAAATGTGAGTCATTTTCTCTTGTATAAGTGTGTAAGAACATTTGCTAGTAGCAACATTAGTAAAAGAGACTGTTACGAGCATTTTCAGTCTAGAATAATCGAGCATAATAATGAGAATTCTTGCGCTATGGCTAGACTGAATCGATCGAGCATAAGCATATTAGTGAAAAATGTGTAAAACTACTCGGCGGGGTTCTTTTCTACCACATTTCGGGATCAAACTCTGACGGGAAAAACCAGGCCATATATGGTCTCGGACTGGATTAAAGAGCATTAAGGGGCCGCAGAAAAAGGTCTTCGGACGATACAAACAATTTAAAAGGCAAGAAAGCCGTTTACGAATTTGACCAACTACTAGTTTGACACTCTTAACTCGTGAAGGACACAAACTCATAGTAACTCTTATAATGCCAACATGAATGTTATATTTTTTTGTGAAAACGGAGAATTTACAACTACATTTGAGCCAAATTTCAAAGTCACCAGATCCGTCTTAACGTGGACGGCTTTTTTCGTTTCTAGTCGTTCAGTGTAATCCATCATCAACCGCTTGCCCTTAAACTGCACAAGCCCGATTAAACTGCACAAGCCCGATTAAACTGCACAAGCCATAAAACTGCACAAGCCCGATTAAACTGCACAAGCCATTAAACTGCACAGGGTTTGAGGCAGTTTAAGTAAAATTGGACTCAGTATCGTGTTTTGTTTTATGATTGATTTGAATTTGAGCTTTCAAAAGAGTTGCTAAAATAGAAGACAGTCCTTCGATCAAAATAACTTGTCGTTTCGACAAGGAAGAATGAAGAAAACCTTTTTTGTCAATGAGTAGAAAACGCTACGTAAGGGAGAAAACGGTTTGGTGAAAACAATTTGAATAAGTTTGTATTAATTGTATTACATTACTATTCCGAGTTGTCTGAGGGAGGTGCGAATATCAAAGCTCCTTCCTGGTCTTATCCGCTCATTGTTAGAACTCCTGGCGATCAGCGACGCTATTATATAATCTGCCTACAGTGAACGCCAGTTGTTTTCTGTGTGAAATGCCAATTGCCCAACTTCCGTTTTATGCCTAGCAGTTTCAGCCACCCTTTGTTTTTACTGCTATGCAAATTTCGAGTCATTTCACAGCTTTTTATTATGCGAAGAAGTTGGGCGGCCTTATTACAAACCGAAGCGTTATTCGGATACAGAGAATAATTACTACAAACGCTTTCTTTTTAGAAATGATATGTCTGTCAGTTTCTTCGGGTACAGAAATCTATCGGACGCAAATTGGTTTCAAAAAGGGTGATTTTGATTCAGCGATTATACAACCAAATAATAGTCACTGTAATATTCCTTGATGTCAACAGAAAATCCCCTCCAGACAGGACTCGGACATGTTTACGTAGGATTTTAATATCGATTTAACCTCGTAGAGAATCTTAAACGAATATGTTTTTTTTTTCCCCGGAAAAACTACCAAAGTATAACTGGCGAAGAATAGTGATATATCTTCCTCGTTTGAATACTCGTAATTGTATACATATGTCAGCTGACGCTCACAGAAAATCTTCTAGAAATTCAGCCGTGAAATATTTTTTGAGACTGTACCTGTTTCGTAGTCCCTTGGCGGATATTTACCTGAAATATAGAATCGTATTCTCCTCGCCTTGCTCCATAAGGCCGTTGTTCTATCGGTTCGATGGCTGTTCAGTGAGACCTCTCGTCTTGCTATTTCTTTTTCATTTTGGCGGTAAATGTTTGTTCGTTTCCGCTGCCGGTGAGAAGTTCTACTGAGCATGCTCAGTACCGTTGTACAGGTGATAATACAGTTTCAGCTGGAAGGTGGCTCGACACCTGCTGAACACAAACAGATTTGCATATAATAAGCAGTCAGGATGACCCGGACGGGCTACATGAAGGTCGGATTTGTTGATGTCCTGTAAATAGGCTTGGTTAAGTTTAAGACATGCGATGAAGATCCAGGATATTAAAAAGTGAATATACCAGACCTATTCTTTCATTTTGGATGAAAGTGAAAAAGTGTTCGACTCGTAAGAAAACATTTGAAATTTGGAAGAGTTTTTGACTCTCGCATCTAGAGTGAATACTTTCCCAAACCTCGAATGTCATTTTATAAAAGCCTCAGTTGTTTTTCTCATACAAATCTCTCTAATTTCAACTGGCTGTAACTTCATTGCTTTGGAGTGATTTTAGTTAATCCTTGAAATAGTACCAGACTAATTAGACCCTAATTCCATTGTTTTCTTTTGTTTCTACTTGATTATTAGACAGTGATTGCATTAATTTGTGTTTCACGGGTTAAGTAAAACCATGCACTCTTAAGCAACAGCACTCAACTTTTACAAGTTCACTAATGTCGACATGCTCTTTCACATGGCAATGTTCATATTTTCTATACGTGTGGATAAACAACCGAAACGGGAAATCACGTATGCAAATTAAGGGCGGCATTATGAAAGGCGTGTGTGTTTGGAAGAACAACTCATTGCATTGACACTTAGCATCTCATAATACTGAACATTCGATGCTCTTGTTTTGAATGCTTACTGAATGCGAGAGTCAAAAACCCTCAAATGTCCATGTTCTTACTATGAATCGAACACTTTTGCACCGTTTCAAAACGTCGAAAAAAAACGCAAACTGGTCTATTCTTATCGGTCAAGTTAGTTCAAATCGGCTCATGATAACGAAAACAGCAAGTTAATTATAAACAAATTGAATTAGAAGGTTACATCTATATTACTTTCAGTCGTTTACATGATCTCAGTCACTCGTTTTCTGATGGGTTCATTAGTAAGAGTTCTCTTCTATCCACTGATGAAGGGTTAAGGTTACCGGATACCTTCAGGGTGCGTTTCCAGTCTAAATTATGTAGCGCCTCGAAGAAACATCGTAGATAAATCATCCATGTATCATTTTAAAGCTTATAAAATTGGCTACAAGAATACATAAAAAGTTTTGGGCTAAACTATAGAATACCCCGCCACTCCAGCTAGATGGTATATTCAGTGCTACCGCGGTCCCGCAGTCAGCTTTATTAATATTCATGCATCGACTATGTTTATTAATATTCATGCGGGACTGCGGGACTGCGGGACTGCGGGACTGCGTTGCCACTTAGTTCAACGTCTTACCGATATTAATATTCATGTGTCGACTATGGGACTGCGGGACTGCGTTGCCACTTAGTTCAACGTCTTACAGATATTAATATTTATGCATCGACTAAGGGACTGCGGGACTATATCCTTCGTTCTAGAAAAGCTATCGCGACTGCGGTACCACGGTAGCACTAACTAAATAACATAGCTTCAAAAAGTGGCGGGGTATTCTATAATCGTTCCAAACGGTGTCGGGGAATTTCAAAATTCGATTTAGTTCAAAAGTTATCATGCTCTCCGTGAAAAGGCGAAAAATAATCAGAGTAGTTTTGCGGAAAACACCGTCAAGAGCTCTATTTTTAGAATTTTTCAATTCCCCGACACTCTTTTGCAGCGGAGATATCAATTGATATTTTGTGAAAATTTCAAACAAATCGATTAAATTTCTCTTGAGTGGGAGCTTTTTTATAACTCTATTTTGGTTGAAAATCGAAAGCGTAGAAAATAGCATTTTTAATAGAAAATCTAGCCGTCTGTCGTGCGTGAATCTGAAGCCCCGCCTCTCCAACAATTAGCGAGCTCTTGGCCAATCATTTCTCATCACAGTTCAATGTTGATTTCCGATCAAAGCTTCGCGCCGCATCGAGAAAATGTTAATATAGCTGGTTGTTCTAGTTTTCTTGTGTGACTTGAAAAATGGGAAAGACAAAAAGACCTGGAGGCACAAAGCCAAGGTGAACACCTAGAGACGCCTTGAATGCCAGCATAGTTAGTAGAGGAGACAGCGATTTGCAGGCGGCTGAAACAGCACGGCAATAGCGAGCTAAGATCGTGGTGTTGGTTTCAAGCGATTCAGAGTCGCCGTCAGACTTTACGTTTCCATCTAAGCTTTCTTGGAAACAAATATTTTCTCGGCTGGCTCCTATCAATTCTTCATGTTCAGATGTGGGCCACTCGGCACTCTGTCTGAAAGTGAAAATACGAACCCTTGTCGGGTTTTACGAGGACTCCTATTTGGCTTTGTAGTCTTATGCATTGTTTGGCCTTGTTTTGCTTTTCTTTTTTCTTTGTTTTCCAAGCTAAGGGCATCCTGCTTGCTTTTTTGAAGGCATAAGGCCAACAACCGATGGAATTATGGAATCGTGTGGAAAAACGTTTCTCAATAAACGTAAACATTGGTATATGAAATAATTTTTGATATTATATGCGCCAGCTTTCTTCACACCGTCGTTACGGGCGAGTGAGCACTTGTCATGTGTTTATATTGATCTGCTGTCAATCAAACGGAACCTTTTACTTCCGGTGAAAAACTTCCTTTTGGTCATTAATTTTTATTCAACGGAGTTTTTGGTATACGAGACACTACTACTAAAACTACATTTCTGTGCGAAAAAAAAAATTCCCATCTTTTTCGTTTTGAAGGAATCCGGTAACCTTAAGACCGGGACGTTTGGACGGCATAGCCTCCTCCGCAGGCAACTCTTATATGTTTTAGATCCGTAGGGTGGGACAAAATAATGGCGAAAATAATGGCGTCGATAAACGAAGAAGTGTTCAACAGCTCCAGTTCAACCGTGTGAGAAATTGGCAATTGGCCTCCTTGAAGCCGTTGCCTAACTTTCAGTTTGAACGGTTGTGGTGTAGAAACTTCCATACAAGCCAGTATAGTATATGGCGTATAACACGACATGAATCTAAACATAACAAATATACGGCCATCTACAAAGTCAATACGTTATGAATATTAATCCCAGTTACAATTCAGTTTGGATGAGATTGAGAGTTACTTCTGGCATCCCAGCACTCTATATATCTTGTCAATTCTAATTCACTGTAAAATATTTATAGAGTGTGAATAAATCGTTGTAGTTACTTGGTTGTGACTTCACAGGTAGCCCAAGCTTGTGATCTGTATAATATTTAACAGCATTTGAATGGGATTTTTAGTTTTCCATGTACAACGTAAATCTTGAATAAAACTCGACAAAAACCAATACAGTGTCTTCTTGTCCATGTTCCAGCGAATTTCAGCAAAATGTTCCCTTTAAGGATTTTAAGGGAATTTTTTGCTGAAATTCGCTGTAACATGGCACATACATAGTTAAGGAACACAAGAAGACACTGTATTGGTTTTTGTCGAGTTTTATTCAAGATTTACGTTGTACATGGAAAACTAAAAAGTCCCATACAAATGCTGTAAATTTTATACAGATCCCAAACTTGGCTGCCGTGAAACCACAGGCAACCCAAGCTCTAATTGTGTGTATTTGTCAGTATAATATAGGGGAACTACTAAACGGGGAAAATCACGAATTTCACTACTATTGATAGGTTAAAATCAACTGAAATAAACGTTTTATTTGTTGCTCTATTTGTTGTCTTTTGTCGTTTATTAGCGATTTGGACCTATTTTCCTTTTCGGAAACAAAACACAACAAATAGAGCAAAGGTCAGCAAAGGTACGTTTATTTCAGTTGATTTTAACCTATCAATAGTAGTAAAATTCGTGATTTTCCCCGTTTTGTATAGTTCCCCTATATTATACTGACAAATACACACAATTAGAGCTTGGGTTGCCTGTGATGAAACAGGAAACAGCGTGTAACGAACGTGAGTGAATGCTGCTTAGAATTATTTACCATAATAATTATGAACGAAACATCTATCTTCAGAAATAACCGGTAAACGGTACTTTTGTTAATTTTGAGATTTCATAAAAGCATAAAGGCATAGTATGACTAACTGGGGTAATCAAATGAGTTCATTTGGGCTTGTAATAACGACTGAAGTACACGTAAAGTAAGACTTCTCATCAGGGGTCAAACGGTTAAACAGGCCAGGGTTGTTTAGTGGCATTTGACAATGTTAAGGTGCATGAAATGAGGGCAGAAATTAAACAGAAGTTGAATTTAGGTACTAAACAACAATATATTCCTTTAGGCGTTACAATTGTAGTCCCGTCTCAGTTTCCTTCTGTTGTATGGTGACTGTTGACTCCCTCCTGCACTCGATCGCTGTTCTAGCTTTCCTTGGGATGTTTGACTTTATAGTAATAGGCTAGCCCTAGGTTTCAGCGCGTTCCTTTTCTATCTCCTGTTTTCTGGACTTCACATCTTTCAGAAGCTCTTATAACCTTTACTCAGTACTGGGATCTTGGAACACGTTAAAACTTTTGTTTATTATATGGATGAGCGCAATAATTCCCTTGGGTAGAGGGGTACAGCACAAGGTCCATATGGTACAGGAGTCGGTCCGTACACCTCGATATTTGGCAGGCATCTTTTTTTTTTTTCCTCAATTGTTTCATCCTCAGACCCTTGCGCGTCTCTCTTATACCACAGGAAGCCCGGTTTCACATCTTTTTTCTCGATTTTTTCGATTTTAATTAGGAGTTGCCTGCGGAGAAGGCTAGTTTGGACATTTAGTCTATAATTTTTGGTCCATTTTTCGGAATAATTATAGAATACCCCGAAACTTGGATCATTCATAATTCGTTTTCTCAAATTTTGGTTAAGTTTTTTTACACTTAAGAGTGATGCAGTGACCCACAGGGCATGCGAGTACGGCCGGGCTACGACGGGTGCAGAATTGGTGAACCAGTACGTGAGAATAGCGAGTTTTATTGCAATGTCACTCTCCGATAAGGATTGGGCTACTCGGATGAAACTATTAGCATCAATTTTTTTTACTACTGCTGCCCAGTTTCTCGTTCTCTGATCGCCACTAGAAATAAATAATTTTCCACGGTAGATTACGTGATCGCTCATGCAAGACTGATTGTGTGATTCCGCAGTCTAGAATCACTTTTCTCTCACAATGTTCGTCGTCGTCTTGGCACTGTTCGCTTCACTATTTTGAGTTTGTTGTTGTAAAACAAATACGATAGTTTACCGTGCGTGGTATGCACTCTTATTTACCACGCCTTTTTCGTCATCTAATGGTCAACATTCTAATGGTCAACATTTAAAAATAAATAAATAAAATAAATATTTTATTTGTTATAGCAGGCTGAGTATTACAGCTTAATGCTGGTGGGGGCCTGCTTTTACTCCTCACACACTCCCCACTACATTAACTGTTTTGGACACACTACTGACTCGGCTCACGGTTGATTTTTACGGAGGGAGGAAAACTGGAGAACCCGGTGGAAAACCCTCGAATGCGGATAAGGAATCAACAACAAACCTAACTCACATACGGTGCCCGAGCCGGGAATCGAACCCGGGACCGCAGCGGTGAGAGGTGAGTGTTTTAGCACTGCGCCAACCTACACTGAACAGCTTAGAAAGATCACGAAGAAGATTGTACTGACAGTAAGTGAAATGAATAGATAAGAGTTCTTAGAGTAGTGTAATAGTCCATTTAATCAAAAGATAATTACACGGTGGTTTGATGATATTACGCTGGCCTCCCCTTCTGGGTTGGTCTGCCTGTGGTGGGCGTCCACCCCACTGACAGGCAGCTCAAACCAGAAAACGGAATTGGAGGCCAGCTAGGACTAGAAACAGTTACGTGCTGATATATTAAGTAATGCTCAGGCAAAGAACAGGAGCACCGAACGGCAAGGAATGTAAAAAGATGTTACTGAATTTTCTATTATTCTTTCTCGTAATTTCATTGGTTGATACTCGTACATTTAATAGAAAACCAGCAAGGTAATATATTTTCATTAGTTAATTTTTGATGTTTCAATTTAGTTTTGATCAAACTACTTGTGGTCTGATTTCAAAGAAAATATCGTTACTGGGGAAAGTTCTCAAATTTGTGATTCGAATACATTTTGTCTTCCCACTTTCCGATGGGCTGGATGGTGATTTCTTTCAGTTTTCACAGCAAAAATGACCAACGGCGTACAGTTTCCTTTATTTTCAGTTTATAACTTTGACTGTGGACATCTCACACAGCACTTAAGGCATGTTCAAGCAAAATCGCCTTTTGGTATTTAAAACAGATAGCCATTGTTCTAGCTGCGCGTGCAACATCGTCAAAATGGCTTATTGCTCATTGCCGCACCCTATCGTCTTTTGCGAACCATTACTTAATTACTTCAATAGCGAATTAATTGAGCTCTTGATCACATGGGAAAGGCTTTACTGGATGGCACTGAAACACTCTTCAAAACCCAGTACAACCACGTGATTGTATCCTGCAAGTGCTCATTATGATATAAGACAATTCGCTCTTTTCACCTGGTGGCCATCTTGGATTCAATGCGAGGCAATCCTTTGTTTTTGGTAGGTTAGCCTCGCACTGAGGCGGAAGTTAGCCTTGCAAAAACAAGGGATTGCCTAGCTTGCTATTTCAGACGTATTTTTTCACCCTCATAAATTCAAAGAAAAAAGTAACGTCTGCTTACCCGAGTGCTTAATTAGTTTCCAATAACACATCTCATGGTGTTATGGACCAATCAGAATTTACCTTCCATATCCTGGAAAGTGACGTAATGTTGCATTTAAAAGAATTCAGACAATATATTTGCCATTGACCAATCATAGGAGAGTGTTCACTGGCCCGCCAATTCACTAAAATTCTAACAATGGATTTGATTGAGCAGAAAAATAAAACAAACGTGCTGACGTCGTGCTTGCATATTGGAAACTAATTAAGCGCTCGGGTAAGCAGACGTTACTTTTTTTCTTCGAATTTATGATTGAAAAAATACGTCTGCAAAGCAGGCTAGTGATTGCCTCGCTTTGAATCCAGGATGGCCACCGGGTGAAAAAAGTGAATTGCGTTAGCTAGAAAAATGGTAAGATTTCTATAATTAATATAATAATAATAAAAATATTAATGTTATTTATGGCAGGGAATCTGTGTCCGAAGAGATTTTCAATAGAGCCCTGCAAGACATAAATAATAAATAAAAATACATTAATAATCTAGAGTTAAAAACTGTCTTGACATTCTGTTTAAAAAGAGTTCGGGTTCGATTTCCCGCAACGAATTATCTAAACTGAGTGCAGAGGAACAGAACAGGGAGGAGGGAGAATTGGCAAAAATAAAATCAGGGAGGAGGGTGAAATGTCCAGAATAACTAGGGAGGAGGAAGAATTTAGCATACAGGGAGGAGGGAGAAAATGGGATCTACATACATGCTCTAGAGAGAAATTTTAAAACTCACTAGGGAGGAGGGAGAAATGTCGAAATAAAATAGGGAGGAGTGAGATTTCATACCCGTTTCTCTCCACTCTAAACTATTCCATTCACTAAAACCTTTGTACAATAGACGTTGTTTGCCATATGGGCCGCGTCAGGCAAAAAGGGCCCGGACGACATAATATGTAAATGTTTTTGAAATTGTACCATGTTTTTTATACTTGTGGTGCAATTACAGTATGCATCGCGAGTGCCACATTGTGCTACTAACAAGTAGTGTTGATTTCATGAAATTGACCAGTGAAATCGAAGACGAAATTTACGATATTTTTACACGAGGGTGTGATCACAATTTTAGCAGGCGCAAATGATTCCTTATCATCAGACGATTGTTTCAAGGTGTAACTTGTACTATTGCTAAAATCATATTATGAGCTACGGGGAGTAGAATGACTGCAGAAAAGATTTTTTTTGGACAAAAAGTGATCATCTTGTTCATCTTATTATTTTTTTTACTCTTTAATGCCAGCAGGTATAAATGAAATCATCCCCTCAGACAGGTTCCTAATTTTTATGGTCATATTTGTAATCGGGCCCTTGCATCAAAATCACATAAATTTCACCCCTGATTTTCGTTGTCAATTTCTTGAAACTGACATTTATTGTTAGGAATGAACAGCACAACCTCGAGGTTAAAACAATGATTATCATTAATTGTCAGATCACTTCAAAACAATGATAATCATTATTCTTAAAACCAGTCCAGGATAAAGATAAACAATTGTCAAATTCCGAACGGCGGTAGACGCGCTTAGTGTAGTGGTCACGACGTCTGTTCTACCAAGCACAACACGCAAACGGTTACGAGTTCGAGCCCGAGTAGGAGCACTCAAAAAAATCTCTCTCTCGTTTACCTTCTCTTCTTGTTTACCTGTGAACCCTAGCTCTAGGTGAGTGAGAACCCGTCGTTTACCCGTGAACTCGTCCGATGGTTAGGGTTCGGGTTAGGGTTTGTCTTAGAATAACGATTATCACTATTTTAAAGCCGATTTGACCGAAATAATGATGATCATTGTTTTTAACCTCGAGAACGCGTTGGGATGAAATGTAGCGCTTCTCGTCAAGAATACAATACAATCTTCAACCTGTTATTAGGAACACCGTTGTAGGAATTATTTAACTTGAATGTCGTCCGGGCCCTTTTTGCCTGACGCGACCCATATATAATTAACGGCTTGATTCTTGGAAGTCTAAAATCGTTCTTTCTCCTTGTATTATACATACGAATGTCACTGTTCTTTTAAAAGAGTAGGCTAATTGAGATTTGACAAGGCTTGCGCTGAAGAACTCAGTATAACTAGGTAAGTTAAGAACTATGTTGGCCGCCTTATTTTGCAAAATCTGAAGATCTTCCATAAGGGTTGAGTTGTATTTGTCACCCCATATTGCATCAGCGTAGTCAAAACGTGGACATACTAAGGCCATCCCTATTATTTTTTTCGTTTCTCATCGGTGGGGTTTTCAAAAATTGGGTCGGTCGGTCGGGTGAGAAAAAAAAAATTGTAATAAAAAATTGGCGGATAGACTGGAACTAATAAGGCACGGTTGCACAGGCGAGGTTACAAACCAACATGGACGACGAAACCATCGATGTCGTCGTCCGTATACGCTACAAACATGGAATTACAAATGCACCGCCGAAACTATTGTGTAACCTACCCTCGAGCATGAGCTTCCAGGAGCTGCTCTAGGGTTTCTTCACCCCCCACCCCTCCCCCCCTATTTTTTTTTATTTCTACAAAAAGCCACAAAAATGGGTCGGTCGGACGATGAGAAACGGAAAATAAAAAAGGGATGGCCTAAGTAGTAGATAAAATATGAGCGGGAGATCTATATGGGCCGAAGCGGCTCGCTATTAGGGTCGAGCGGATTGTGCTCCTAAAAGTGGCATATTATGCCGCTAGCACTGCTCCAAATTTTGTCGAATTATGCCCAAATTATGCCAAAGTTCAACAATTATGCTCGAAGATTACACAATTATGCTCACAAAAAACGTTTTTCGAAGACGGCCGGCATTGTTGACGCCCCAGACATGTCCTAGACTTTTTAGTAGCAACGGACACAGAAACCAATCAGGCGTGACTGTTCCCACGTTCTGAACAAAAGACGGCTTTTTGGCTTTTTTCACGTTTAACGCACACTCGTTAAGTGAAATTCAGGTATTTGCTTTGGAAACATTTAGATTCTAAGCAAAATATACCAGCTAATAATTAGGAAAGGCACTATAAAAGCAGTAATAGCATTGCTTTTGGCTTTTAATGCTTCAAATTATGCTACAATCTGGTAATTATGCTCGAGCAGTGCTTCTTTGAAAAATTATGCTCGTTTGCTCCAATTATGCCAAAAATTATGCTAGCACAATCCGCTCAGGCCTACTCGCTATTGTAAAGCCCATACAGATCGGACGCGAATATTTTATCTTACTTGTGAAATGAATAGATAACTAAAACCATTGATATGCACGACATAAAATTTTAAACTTTGATTTCTCCCACCTTGGTATCGATGTGGGATGAATTAGTTTCTCACAAAAACATATCCCACATCGAAGAGACAATGTGTATGCAATAAGAGAGCAGAGCGTAGCGTGCAGAAAAACAGGTCCCACATGGAATAGATGGTGTGTACATAATAAGAGAGCAGATGGGTAGTTAGTGATCGGTCGTGAGACTTCCCTCGCTAGCTTAGCTAGTATTCTGTACCTGAGAGTCGCCTATTGCAGTTATCTGGTATCGGTTATCAAGGTAGGAGGTAAACCAAATTACAACTTCATTGCAAGCACCAATGGCCTTGAGCTTTGTCAGAAAAAGGTTGTGGTCCACAGTATGTGTTATCAGAAGCCCATATCCAAGGTACTGAATGTTTTTTTAAATAAAATAACGTAAACCTAAATATAAACTGTTTTGGCCTGCATCGATCGAAGTACGCACAGATAGCCAGAACATCAGTAAGAATAAAGGGTCGCCTATCAAATTCCCGGTTTAAAATGTGGCAAGAAATGTCGTTTTATTCAACATTTTTACACTCTGAAGTCTAACGACATGGGGGCTGATCAAAGCCAGGTCCCGGCTAATAATCCACAGATCGAATTGGAATTTAGCGTTTTTTATCCATTGCAAGTACAGGTTTTTTTTCTAACCGTTTGGGAAGCTTATTTTAGGGCCTACAAGAAGCCGCATGTTAATGATTTGTGCGTCTTCATATATTTCAGTAGAAATCGTGAATATGGGCGAGGAGTGAGCAGTTTTTCGGGAAAAACTCAATCAGAATCAGAAGGCTAAGGTACATGGGTTTTTGAAACTAAGGTACAACTAAAGTCAATCGCACTACTGATTTATATGACCTTTTGCTTTAAAAAGCCGATTGTAGATGATTTTCTCTTAACAACAAGCAGTGTGAGAGCGCTTCAAAGAAGGGTTTTCGCCATTTTCTCTGTATTTGAATCTCCCGCTACTCATTAACTGGACAATTGTTCAAATACTTACGGGCCCGATATTAGCTTGTAGTCATTCGTTGTCCCAATTCAGATCATGTGACAGCTCTCCAGAGGATTCAGGGCTTTGCAGTTAGAGAATGGGCCCTTTGCAGGAATGCAATCTGACTTCATTTGTAAATGCTATTTTCCATCTCCAATCGATTTTTGATCTTTCTAAAACAGCGTTTTCGAAGATAGCTTGCCATCCAGCATCCATGGCAACGCCTTTCCCATGGGGATCACGAGCTCAATTCATTCGTTAATGAATTGTTATATCAGCACGTGACTGTATCCTGCAATGGGACTATTTCATACATTTCCTCTTGGGATACAACTCCGCTGAATTGCTAACGGACCGGCTGAAACAACCATAGGACCCGGATCCGGCTTAACCAGAAAAACAAGAAAACATTACTCAAGGGAAAAGTCAGGTGACCTGAATTGGGACAACAAATGTACAAGCTGAATCGGTCAATTCCTTCTAGAACACATATGTTACTAAAATACATTTATTATTCTAACAATTTGATCTACTTCTATCATAAAATGTCTACAACAGACGCCAGTGATACCCTAGTATTTCAATTATCTATCTATCTATCTATATATATATATATCAAGAGCCCATAACCAAGAGCGAGAATCACCCATACTACCTCTATGCTACGGCATTTTCACAAGTTAGGTTATTTTTAGAACGGTTTCCCGCTATTATTGCGGGGTTGCAATCATTCCTAAGGGAATAAAATCACAAAAGCGTATCTGAGACTTGTTGTTGGTATAACAAAAATAACGAAAGAAGCTAATGAGGCATCTTTTGTTCCGCCACTGGTGTAACCCACTAATTGGCCGCAAAAATAATCTAAAAATAGCCCAACTTGTGAAAACGTCGTAGCATCTATATAAGAGATATGAACGCTCTTGGTTATGCGCTCTTGATATATATATTACAAAAATATGTTTTCGAATGAAACATCTTAAAAATATCTCAGCCAAGCACAATTTTCTAAAATGCGTTAATTAATCAAACAGTAAACTACTTCATCGTCGATTACAATGAACTATAACAGACTTTACCCAAATGTTTCAATTCGCTGTTCAAATATTGCAAAAATATGTTTTCAAATGATACGTGTACATGTTTTATTTTGTGAAACAAATTCTACTAAAATTATTTCCACAGCTACTTCCGGCAGTCCATCTTTGACCAAAAATTATATAATTATTCATAATGGATTTTTCAATTCTCGTTTGAACTAGTGCAAGCAATACGTTTAAAAAAAGGTAGTTACTTAAATAAGCCCGGTTTATACGACAAGCTATTTGGGCACGGCACTCCTAACTTGGGCACGGCACCCCTAACTTGGGCACGGCACCCCTAACTTGGGCACGGCAACGCTAACTTGGGCACGACACCCCTACCTTTGCCTTGGCCACGGCACTTCTAACTTGGGCACGGCACTTCTAACTTGGGCACGGCACTTCTAACTTGGGCACGGCACCCCTAACTTGGGCACGGCACCCCTAACTTGGGCACGGCACCCCTAACTTGGGCACGGCACCCCTAACTTGGGCACGGCACCCCTAACTTGGGCACGGCACTCCTAACTTGGGCACGGCACCCCTAACTTGGGCACGGCACTCCTAACTTGGGCACGGCACCCCTAACTTGGGCACGACACCCCTAACTTGGGCACGGCACTCCTAACTTGGGCAAGGCACTCCTAACTTGGCCACGGCACTCCTAACTTGGCCACGGCACTCCTAACTTGGGCATGGCAACCCTAACTTGGGCACGGCACTCCTAACTTGGGCACGGCAACCCTAACTTGAGCACGGCACTCCTAACTAGGGCACGGCAACCCTAACTTGGGCACGGCACTCCTAACTAGGGCATGACACTCCAAACAGGCGAGATGAGACTACCTTTTCACAGGGTCTCAGAATCCCTAGATTTTCATGCATGCGTAACCGGAAACATTTCCATTTACACGACAAAAATAAGGGGTGCCGTTCCGGAAAAGTTTGGTACGCGTACCTAAAATTTAGGAACACTTGTTGTGTACACCGGGCTTTATACACGGATTGTCCTTTACAATTTAATCAAACCGGGATTAATTAATTCTCAGGGACATACAGTTTAACGTCTTTCCCAAGGACTCCAACAGTTGTCATGACCGGATTGTTATCTGATACTACTTCAAAAGTACATGCAAACAAATGCATTTACACTCGTCTACTGCAAATGAGAAATTATTTCAAAGCTCACTAGAATGCGTTCATGATTTTGACATTGTAAACGCCTTCTATCATACAGTAAAACTCCTTCAGATCGTCGAACTCAGGGAATTCGAAGTGGAAAGTGCGTCGCTGACCAATCACTGAGACCACATTGCTCAGGTTGCCAGGTTGTCCTTTGCCAGTTCTGTTTCTCTTCTGCACACGTTTGATGGCGCTACGTACGTATCTGCCAGGAAGAACAGAACGCACTCCTGTATAAGATAATATTGAAAGAAAGGTTAGATTGATTTAGAAGGGAGTATATCACAGAGGAGTGTTCCTCTTACCACATTATATTGTCACACAACACTGTAGACGTTAGAGTTATTTTTAGCATAGAGTTTCCCGCCAGAAGAAACAAAGGCCGTCACTTTTAACCAATCAGGATGCACTGAAAAATTGTAATTTATAACACGGTTCAAACCGCTAAAAAAATACTAAAGCGCAAGAGAACAAAAGACAACGTAATCGCATACCAGAACTTCGCGACTATAAATAGACACACCATCTACTGTGTTTGGGGCCAACACAAGGGCACAGGAACACTCCTATGTAAATATACTCCTGATTTAGAGTATTGTATCGATATGCCGAAACGTGGTGTGACGTCATCCATCGCGTAAAATTGCCCCTAAATTCATGTCATGACCGTGTGGAGGACTGAATATATTGTTTATCTCTTTTAATAAACTGGTTTTGTCAGCAAACTCAAATACAAATTTTATAGTTACTATTGAAACAGTGAAGGAACATTTTTTACGAGCGAGAGAAACCAATTTTAATTATCGCGAAAAATATCGGACTCAGGCCCCACGCGTCCAAGTCGCCAGTCTTCGAAAGCGCTCTTACGGCTGAGTTTTACCGTGTTTTAACTTGAAACTAGGTACCAAGCAGCTCGGTTCTGTAGTAACGGAGGCCTGGCTACTACAGTTTTCAAAATGGCCGCAGAAGAAAGGCATAGAGCTCGCGAAAAACGGATAATTTCGAGTGTTTCTAGACTTTTCCCCTTGATAACAGCACAGAGTGGCACTCCAGAAACATCTAAAAATCGCATATCGTATTCATCCAATCGAAATCCAATTGTGGGGCATTTGAAAGGTAAGAGATGGCATCAAAATTTCACTGTACAATTTTTTTATTGTTCATTTGTTGACCTTCGCGGAGCATCCAAGCCGATTTTCTTTGCATCGTCGTACTTTCCATACAAGAGGACGTCATTTCTGAGCCGTTTTCACAGAGAGAAAATCGGTAGATCTTCCTCCCACAATACCGATGTAGGGTCTGAATGGACAAATTTTACTGTCGTATTCGTTTTATTTTTTACTGTACATTTTTTTTCTTGGAGCCGCTATATTAAACTATTATTCTTTGAATGCAGCCTAGTCCCTAGGCCTTCTGTCTGGTATTTTGTCTGAGTGGATTAATGGGATCCCTGTAGTTTGTAATGGCTTCTGACGTCTGCCTAACACAAACCACAGGGATTCCATTAACCCACTCAGACAAAATACCAGCCAGAAAGTCTAGGGACTAGGCTGCTTTGAATGCATAGAATCGCACATGTTTACTGTAAATTTTCGTCATTTGCAAGCTTGAAATCCGATTCACGGCCTCAGATATTATGCTAATTAGCAAAATCTACCAGAAATGACCTCCAATTTTACCCAATGCGTTACACCTACAACACTATGTTGTGGACTGTTTGTGATAAGTTTGTTAGAATATATCATATATACATGTAGTAACACTTGAGTTGTTATGACCATTTAATATATACAGCTATTTCAATTAATGTTGTCTGACAGATAGCTGGAAATAGGGCATTAGGGAATAAGGATTTTTTTTTAATGTCGGACGGCTGTACCCAGGCTAACAATGGATAAATAAATCAAACTGTAAAGTACACTAAGTCATCCAGGTCATATAACTCCTAACCAGAATTCATTTCGGTCTAATACCCTATTCCCTAATGTCCTATTCCCAGACAGCATTAATTGAAATAGCTGTATATGATAATTAGGTGATTGGATAATGACAGTGCATTATTGGTGTGTGCACAGTTGGAATATTAAAAGTTTTGGACTTTATGAGTGTTTATTGACAAATATATAGGCACTTGCTGACTGTACGATGAACTCAACATTTCTTCATACTGCATTTGGCCTTTGGCCTCATGCAGTATTCATTATTTTTCATTCATCGTACAGTCAGCGCGTGCCTGTATTTGTCAATAAAATACGCACGTCATTATCTAAACCTTAATTGTACACACTCATAATATAGGGTTCATACTTCCCTCGGTTAAGGGATACCCGAGTGAAAAACACATTTGGGCTCAAAAGCATCTGTCAGATGTACTTTGTTCAGAAAATGTATTAAAATTTGATTAAAAAAATTCAGAGTTGAGAACAAGCCCCTCAAAGATGGCCCCGCGAAGACCAGGGCGCCGCCATCTTGTTTACATTAATTCCTGTGACGTTTTTACGTCACTTCGTCCCACCGGAGTCTTGCGGCTAACTTGTAGCGACTTGTTTTCTTTGTATAATTTTCACATGCTCTGCCATATCGATGAAAATCTACTCTAATTCCGAGCTTGTGAAAATTCTACAAAGAAAACAAGTCGCTACAAGTTAGCCGCAAGACTCCGTGGGACGAAGTGACGTAGAAAACGTCACAGGCATTAATGTAACAAGATGGTGGCGCCCAGGTTTTCGCCGGGCCAACTTTGAGGGGCTCGTTCTCAACTCTGAAAAGGTTTTATCAAATTTTAATACATTTTCTGAACAAAGTACATCTGAGAGATGCTTTTGAGCCCAAATGTGTTTTTCACTCGGGTATCCCTTTAAACAAAATTAAGCATAACTATCACTTTATATCGTAGTTATTAATTTAACCACCCCTACTGATATGCTGAACATTGTTTGTGAGTTTTGATTACCTTTCAAGATAATGGTCTCCCCAAAATTATCTGTACTAAACTGGCCCTTCTGCGAAAAGCCAAGTTCCTGCTTCTCATTGTCATAGAACAGCTTGCCAGGTTTTCCATCTAAAGGACAAAAAAATAATCACTGTACGCCATAATATTATTAATTCACACCTAATTTGCATAATGTCAAAAAGAGAAATAACTCTTTCCTCTGAAAGAGGGTGTTTATGTAAGTAAACTGTAATTGTGCACTGTTATCGACGTTTTTGAATGTAAAAAAACACACATCAAAACGAGGCTCGCATCTTTAAAATCTTTTCGGGATTTTAAACTATACATGTACTATTAAAACTTTCCAACAATGTTGATTTATAGGTGCTCTTTGAGATGACAGTGGTTATTTTCATGTTAGATATCCCAGTTTGCTAATCTCTTTGAGATGACAGTGGTTATTTTCATGTTAGATATCCCAGTTTGCTGATCTCTTTGAGATAACAGTGGTTATCTTCATGTTAAATATCCCAGTTTGCTGATCTCTTTGAGATGACAGTAGTTATTTTCATGTTGAAGATCCCAGTTTGCTGATCTCTTTGAGATAACAGTGGTTATCTTCATGTTAGAGATCCCAGTTTGCTGAACTCTTTGAGATAACAGTGGTTATCTTCATGTGAGAGATCCCGGTTTGTTGATCTCTTTGAGATGACAGTGGTTATTTTCATGTTAGAGATCCCAGTTTGCTGATCTAAAAATCATGTTTGTTGTATTGCACATGCTGCATAATAATTTACAAATGTAAGAAAACATTAGCTATCGTGAATATGCGCAATCTGATTGGTAATTTCTAACAGTAATAGAGGTAATCGGCTAACTCTGTTGCCACCCAATTCAGATCATGTGATGTAAACACACATTACTCTGGAGAATTGACTCTTTGAAAATTTATTTTATTCAGGTAGGCATGACTGCATTATGATTAGAATGAAAAAGGAATAATTCCCCAGAGTAGCATCTGTTTACATCACATGATCTGAATTGGGTGGCAACAGCATTAGCCGATTACTTCTATTACTGTGTTGTTTGGGTTTCTTTGTGTTAGCTATAGGGTCATTCCACGGTATTATGTATGTTGCGGAGGGGACATTCAGAAGCAGTTTTCATGCCATAGCTTGATATAAAATAATTAGAGCTGATCAATTTTGCCTTTATATTGTGGATATCCATTATATCTATGTACTATAATGTTGTTATTCTCTCTGCATAGTACTGATGGCAGATTGTAATAAGATAAGTTACTGTTGTGGATGGGACTCAGAGAATTTGCTATTCTTCATTTACCAGGTTTAAGTGAAATTTTCTCTGATTCTGTAATGAATTTTAAATGTATATATTTTTTTGTGCCAAAGAGTACTTTATCTACTTTAGATTAATGGTAAAAAAGTGCAGCTGCATTTGCTATATTCTTATCAAAACTGGTTTCATTTAGACTGTGACCTGTTGCGGAGGGTACGTTGCGGAGGGGACATTTTGTCCACACTTATACATTATTATATAATTTAATTTAATTTAATTCTACTCCTTTCTGTATTAGGGGACATACATGTAGTAATTCACCAACAAAGCAAGGAACATCAAAATAACCCTACAGAGAAGCCATATTAAATCAGAGCAGATGTCATTGTAATTACCCACAATTCATTGCTTCCTACTGCACATACTCAGTACAGGATTTACCAGCATTCTTTGCAAGTATATTAAGTACTGTTAAGTTATGTACAAGTTAAAATAAATGACAGGAAATTACTTGAATTATGCAAAGCCATATAAATCATATTGTAAAAAAGCTGTCAGCAGATGTTTTAGCAGAGAGGAGAAAAGCAACAGCAAATGGGAAAAAGAGAAAAGTGACAGCAAATGGGAAAAATGATTAAAAATCTCCAAAATGATGGTGAAAAGTTCCATACATATAAAAACAAAATTCAGTTGAGTTGCTGTATTTTATATTTAGCACAAGCAGACTCATACAAATTAAACTGTACATATACATTGTAGTTACAATGTAGGACTTGTGGTTTTACTAGAATTTAAATGAAAGGCCCGATTTATTGTTAACTTTTAAATACATGTGTCTTGGGTTACTTACTATAATTAGACATTAATACAGAAACACTATAATATCTTGTTTTAATTGTACTATTTTACTTACACATTTTTGAATATAATTTAGATTCACCTCTTAGAACATGTCCCCTCCGCAACAGAAATGTCCCCTCCGCAACATAAAATAGAACTTATTTAAATATTTAAATGGAGAGCCCAGGAACTTTACAATACAGCACAATATACCTCCAGGTATAAATCAGAAGTTATCATACTGTGTACCTAATATGACTATTTGACCACTAATAACATAAACTTTAAGGTGTGAAAATGTTGCGGATGGGACATTTAGCAAATGGACAATGTCTACCATGTGACTCTGACCAAAGAGTCAGCATGTAACAACTGCTTTTTAAAAGGAACAAGGAATAGTTTATGTCCTGATAAGTTTTGAAAGTTTTCAGTTTTTTGTTTAATTTATAAATAAGTGATTGATTTGTCCCCTCCGCAACGGCCATTTTGGCTTTTGTTGTAATTGATTATAATTTATGCATCAATGTCGACCTGCAACCAAAAAAGTCATATTTTAAAATAAACTATCATCATTTAGCTACAATTCTATGAACACTTTAGGTCTGTTGGAAAACGTTTTAAAAACTGGTTTTCATGTCCAAAATACTGTGGAATGGCCCTATAGTCAATGGCTAACATTGTAGGAACCATGGCCTGCTATGCTAAAACAATAACTTTATTTACGTGTTTACTCTTCTATCTGATCCTAGAAACGATTTACTAATCGGAGCATGGATTTCTCAGTCAAATTGTTTTTTTTATAGGAGGGAGGACTGAAACCATAGAACCGGAGAAACCCAGAACTCAGGGCAAAGGCGAGATACCAACAAACTCAACTCACATATGGCGCCGTGTTGAGGGAATCAAACTCGGGTCAGAGGTGAGAGGCAAAGCGCTTAACCACTGCACAACCCTGGCTCCTTAAAAATAGGCCTTTAGCAGTAAACAGTCACATCGTGCTTTTACCGGTATATCACTTCAATAACGAGCTCGTGATTCCACGGGAAAGCTTTACTGGATGGCAAACAGTCTTCAAAAATGCCGTTTTAGAAAGATCGACAATAGATTGGAAGTGGAAAACAACATTAATTTTCAATCAGGTTTGCTAACAACACCACCATCCTCGTACAAGTGCCTTTAAAGACCTTTTAGCACGCCCCGTGATGCTTTGCGCGAAACAAGTATTTTTGTGGACCACAAAATTCAGTTCTGGGACCGGCGATGTATACATGTAAAGAATCTGCTTGCATCGTTGTTGTTACCGCTGATAGTTACTATTATATACGCACATACGATGAATACTCTTCTTAAGAACTTATTTAGGGCATTCTTTTAAATATTGAACCAAAATTTGCTGACAGTTTTTGTGACATCCAACGGCCTAGCAAATCCGAGATGGTGCCCGCAAAGAACAACCGCCGAGAAAATTGTCACGGTCTGTCTTCCTTCCTAAAACGAAGGTAAGAAGAAAGAGATCATTTGCCGATACTTCTTCGATCTTTCAGTTAGGGAAACACAAGCAACTGCGGCGAGTTTGGAGAGTACTCTGCGTTCTTGCTTTTCTGAGTACATTTGTAAATAGCCGGCGACATAGCGGACGCCGAGCGGATGACTCGATCTGGCTGTTCAAAGGACTGTCGATTCTCCAACGGTATGATACTCGTGGTTCAGTTTCCTAGTTGGGTGTATATCAGTGGATAAACTTAAAGAATACCTTGCCGTTCCTCCGTTGTACCGTGCTACTAATTCCGATATTTAGTAGCTCGTAAGTGTTCAAACCGAAGCAAATACTTTGTCAGTAGCGATCGGTCAGTACACACACTTTTAATATTCTCCTCAGCGAGCAAATAAAATTATTGCTGCTACTGATTTTCTATTGCTGTATGCTGTTGCTTGACTTATTCCTCATCTAGATTATTAGTTAGATGTGTATTTGATCAAGAATCGAACTGTTTGCGTTCTATAATCTCGTATGAAATGCATATAAGTGTTCATGCATCAGTTTTAAAATCCTAGAACGCGCTGAATAATTAAACGTCCTGCATCACAGGCAACCCAAGCTCTAATTGTGTGTATTTGTCAGTATAATATAGGGGAACTACTAAACGGCGAAAATCACGAATTTTACTACTATTGATAGGTTAAAATCAACTGAAATAAAGCGATTTGGGCCTATTTTCCTTTTCGGATCTCGCTAATAAACGACAAAAGACAACATATAGAGCAAAGGTACGTTTATTTCAGTTGATTTTAACCTATCAATAGTAGTAAAATTCGTGATTTTCGCCGTTTAGTAGTTCCCCTATATTATACTGACAAATACACACAATTAGAGCTTGGGTTGCCTGTGCCTGCATCAAGTTCTCTTCCAAGTTCTACCTTTGTGGATGTTTGATTAATGAATAAGTCTCAGCTTTCAACGCTGAATCGATTTTAGTTATTTCTTAAACTAGGTATTATTTCCGTTTATATAAAGTTTCATAGAATTTTGACGGATGTTGAGTTACTTGTTGAATTAGGCGCTCGTCGCGTCACAGTCAGTGAACACGAAATCAAAACAAAAACACTGGTTTCGCGCAAAGTATCACGGGGCGTGCTAAAGGGGCTTTAAAGTGCACATGAGCCCAATTCTTTTTAATCATTAAAATCGATTCTCCATCGAGTAATTAGTTCAATTGGAAAATATTTCTTAATTTGAGTGCTGCGTCTTTGAGTTATAGAGGTTTCTATTTCCAATATGCAAATTATGTGACAACATACATGTGAGGACTCATTTATTATACAAAAGTGTGCTGGCAGTAATATACATATGTTTCTGAAAGGGGTTTGTAAAATTGGGGATTTATATGACAATAAGGACTTGAAACTTAAAGGAAATATTCCAATTTTTAACGCATTAATTAGAAATGTTTTATTTACGAAGTATTTATGACGCTCTGCCAAATAAATGGAAATCAGAGCTTAAGAATCATTCAACTTTGATATTTAGTTTGTTAGAACCTTTTGATATCCAAAGTACTTATATCTCCTAATGCGGGCGATAGTCTAATCTTGCTCAGTAAAACTACTTCTAAAAAGATTTATCATTGTTTTATTTCCAAAATTGCTGTAATTCCAACTGAAAAAGGATATTTTGATAATTATTTTGCTTCGCAGAAACAATCGATCGATTGGAAACTCATTTATTCTATTCCTTTCAAATGCACATTAGAAACAAAAAAACGAGAATTTCAATTCAAAATCCTTCACCGTATTTTATACACAAATCATTTGCTCTATAAAATTGGCAAGGTACAGTCTCCTCTCTACTCTTTTTGACATACTGAAGACAAAACTTGACAGCACCTCCTATTTCATTGTCCCTTAGTTCAACCATTCTGGCTCACAGTACAACAAGTTCTAGTTAAACATGATTTATTTTGGAAAAATGTAAACAAACTCGATGTTATTTTGGGGTTGGCAGAGCCAATTGAAGATTTCATCTTAATAAATCACATTATTCTGCTAGCTAAATATTTTATTTACACCTGTTAGCTTAAAGACCAACTCCCAAGAATCAGTATATTCATCAACAAACTAAGAACAGTCTACACCATAGAACTAGTTATTGCTAGAGAAAAGGATAAACTTTCTCTTCATTATGAAAAATGGAGCAAGCTCCTAACTTGGCTTACTTAAATCATAGTTAATAGAGTGGAATGGTTATGAAACCCAGCGACCTTCTTTGTTATATGTCTTTGTTAGCTTTTTTCAACCGTGACCCTGCACAAAACACAATAGAAATTCCAATGTGTTAATCAATCAGCCAATAGAAACGTGTGAGTTCAGTCGTTCAGGGGACGCTAAATAAATGAACTATGACACTGCACAATCTTTTGTCTTGCCCCCTTCCAACATAAATCGCAGCGCCTTTGTTAGCCCCTTTGAAGTTTGCCGGGTTTCATAACCATTCCACTCTATTAACTATGCTTAAATGAAATATATTTCACCTCTGGTTTTTTTCTTTGTTTTTTTGTTTTCCTGTGTGGCCTCAGGTAGTCTCTTTAAATATGCATGTTTTTAAAATAATATAAGTCAAGTCTGTAAAAGTCTGTATTTGTTTGTTCTTGTCGTAGTAGTTGGTACGTAATTTTGTAATCATTATCTTTTTACCAATAAAGATTTTTTTAAATGTGTTTCTAAACACCCATGCAATGTTTGGGCCTTATATCAGTGATTTTACTAAATATCAAGGGCACCCAACGAGTACTTTTTGAAATTCGTTTGAAACCAGTTGTCTGCAGCTTATTTAGCCATTTTAAGGCGCCTACTATGTCTTTTGACGTATTCTAGAAAGCTATTAGCTGTTCGGATTTTCTAGGTGGAAATCGCGTCAACCGAAAATACTATGGCAAAATATTCCCAGCCTACGAATTTGTTAGTAGTCTAGAACAGAAACAAGAATTTTCTAGCCCAGGTAACTCCATGTTGCAAAGTTTTGTGGAGGTACGAATTTTTTAGGGATTCTTTTTGCCTTTAGGCAATTCTTAGGGAATGAAAATGTGTTGTTCTGACTCTATTGATCAGACGAATTGGGACGTACGAATATTTTAGGGGAACCTTTTAGTCACCCTTTTCTTCTATAATTTTCTAGGGATTGAAAACAAATTTTCCACCCAGTATTTCAGAAAACTATTTTCTAGGGACCGAACGTTTTAGGCTAACTTACTCTCCCGAAAAGCTTTTTAACCGAAAACTTCGTTGGGTGCTCTTGAATTTTTTTTTTATAAATCAGAAATAGTTTCATGTGCAAGGAGAAAGAAGTGACCTTTTGTTGGCCTCACATGTCGTCACATAATTAGCATATTGGAAATAGAAACCTCTAGAAATTCCTAATCCTCAAATGAACAAAAATTCATTTTATTACTCAGATTCGAGTCATTCAAACACTTGAACCAGGGATTTGAACGAACAAGGAAAATGATGATGAAAAGTTTGATGTAATATATCAAACATAGGCCCCTAAGGGCAACTCGTGGATGGTCAGTGAGCTATTTTGGTATATACTAAAAATCGCGTGACCAATGACGTCATCGTTACGTCATCACCACTAAGTGAATCGTGGGAAAATAATACCATACCTGTCCAAGTTTGAACTGTCTGGCATTAGAAATGAGGGAGATATGGGCATGTACTTAAAATCACGTGACCGATGACGTTATCTTTACGTCATCACCACTAAGTTATTTGTTGGAAGCCAATACCGTGCCTGTCCAAGTTTGAACTGTCTGGCATTAGAAACGAAGGAGATATGGGCATGTACTTAAAACACGTAATCGATGACGTCATCGTCATTAAGTAATTGATAGCAATCCACTACCATGTCTATCCAGGTTTGAACTGTCTGCCATTAGATATGAGGGAGAAATGGGCATGTACTTAAAATCACGTGACCGATGACGTCATCGTTACGTATTTACCACTAGGTGCTTGATAAGGACCCACTACCATATCTGCCCAGATTTGAGCCGGCTGGCATTAGAAATGAGGGAGATATCTGCACGTACTTAATATCACGTGACCGATGACGTCATCACCACTAAGTGATTTGTGGGGACCCAATACCATGCCTGTCCAGGTTTGGAGTGTCTGGCTTTAGGAAGGCACCGTCAATACATCTCCTGCATGACCAAATCTTTCAATTCTTGGACGCATACCATAAACATCCGTAAATATATCTTCGGAATATCGAACACTATTCGGACAGCCAACGGATCTCCACACCATAAAACGATTAATAAATTAGCTACTGACCCACTCCAATAACTCGTGTTCTGCGCTTGCGCGTATCCACGAGTTAAAAATGAGCTCAAATGTTTGACCATGGTATGAAACACAAGGAAGCAAACGAACCCCGAGGGACGCGCCCTACGTAAAGATCACAATACAAAAATATGATATCCTATTTAGTAGTTGAGCACTTCAAAAACCAAGTACCCTACGGCACATACCTTGTTACCACAACTGCTCAGTTTGTCGTGTTCTGATTGGCTTATTGCCATTGGAAATGAGAGGACATACAACGTGATATCGTGCTTGAATAATTTTCCATCGTTTTCAAGGGTCGTCCGCTTCACTATTTTTAGTTTGTCGTGGTAAAAAATAAATTTACAGTAGTCCACCGTGGTATGTCCTCTTATTTACCACGTTTTATGTCATCTCATGGTCAAGATTTGTTGTCGATTCACAACAATGTTGACCATGCGATGATGCAGAACGTGGTAAATAAGAGGACATACCACGGTAAACTAGTATTCAGTGTAAATTAGTCCTATTTCGCAGACATTAGTAAGAACATAGAGCGGGGAACCGGGGTGGCGCAGTGGTTAAGCGCTTCGCCTCTCACCTCTGTGGCCCAGGTTCGATTCCCAAACGGGGCGCCATATGTGAGTTGAGTTTGTTGGTATCTCGCCCTTGCTCCGAGGGTTTTTCTCCGGGTTCTCCGGTTTTCCTCCCTCCGCAAAAACCAACACGCTAAATTCCAATTCTATCTGTGGATTAGCCGGGACCTGGCTTTGATCAGCCCCCATGGATGTTTCAGGTCTCGTTAGAAATTCAGAGAGACATAGAAGTACTCTGAGTACTGCCCACAGTTAATGACACTCTTCCACAAAACTACGTTACACCTACATCGAATACATTTCCCCTAAAGCCCACTAGCTCTAGTTAATACGGTATTTAAATTCTTAGAGCTTTATCAGTGGAAAACGCTACTGGGCTTGATGGGATTTCAAGTAAGTGCCTAAAAATACCAGCACCATTTATCTCTCATTCACTATCTCAATAATATTTAATAAATCATTTAGTATGGGAATATTCCCCGATGAATGGAAATATGCAAGAGTCACTCCACTATACAAAAATAAGAAAGGTAACAAAAGAAAAACCCTGATCACTACAGAACGATATCTATATTACCGGCCATATCCAAAGTGGCGGAGAGAATTGTTTACGATCAACTATATGAATATTTAACAGCTTATTTAACAGCTCTTGACAGAATACCAATCAGGATTTAGACCGTTACACTCAACGGTGACTGTATTGCTCCGTGCAACTAGTGAATAGTATCTTAACATCGACAAAGGCCTTATAAATGGCGTAGTCTTTCTGGATCTTAGGAAGGCCTTTGATTCCATAAATCACGAAATCTTTTTGAGAAAGCTTGGTCTTTGTGGAATAAAAGTTTCCTCCTTAACTTGGCTCAAAAATACTTAACAAACAGAACACAGTCATGTTCTGTGAACGGCGTTATGTCAGACCCAACTGAAGTAACATGTGGAGTCCCACAATGGTCAATACTTGGCCCATTACGTTTTCTCATATACATATACATCAACGATTTTCCTAACTGTCTCGTTAACTCCACACCTGATATATATGCTGACGACTATGGCGCGCCGTTTGTTTCAAAATTATGTATTACCGTTATTGACTTATTTTACCTACCTGTAATAAATTACCTTGAACCTTCATTCGACTTTACTACCTCATATCGTCAGTTTTACTACATTGATGTGTGGCGGTTTACTACCTTCATGACCTTGATGTCATTATTGTAAGATATGTCTGTTAATACTACCTTGATGTGTGTTACTCTACCCTGATGTATGTTTTACTACCTTGATGTGTGTGTTACACTACCTTGATGCGTGTGTTATTTTACCTTGACGTGTGTGTGATACTACCTTGATGCGATTTTCTCTACCTTGATGCGTGCGTTATTTTACCTTGATGTGTGTGTGATACTACCTTGATGCGATTTTCTCTACCTTGATGTGTGTTTAGTCTACCTTGATGCGATTTTCTCTACCTTGATGCGTGCGTTATTCTACCTTGATGCGTGCATTTCTCTACCTTGATGCGATTTTCTCTACCTTGATGCAATTTTCTCTACCTTGATGCAATTTTCTCTACCTTGATGCGATTTTCTCTACCTTGATGTGTGTGTTTCTCTAATTTGATGTGTGTGTTATACTACTTTGATGCGATTTGCTCTACCTTGATGCGTGCATTTCTCTACCTTGATGCGATTTTCTCTACCTTGATGCAATTTTCTCTACCTTGATGCAATTTTCTCTACCTTGATGCGATTTTCTCTACCTTGGTGTGTGTGTTTCTCTAACTTGATGTGTGTGTTATACTACTTTGATGCGATTTGCTCTACCTTGATGCGTGCGTTTCTCTACATTGATGTGTGTGTTAATATTCTACTTTGATGCGTGCACTTTTCTACCTTGGTGCGATTTTCTCAACCTTGATGTGTGTGTTTCTCTACCTTGATGCGATTTTCTCTACCTTGTGTGTGTTATACTACCTTGATGTGAATTTGTCTACCTTGCTGCGTGCATTTCTCTACCTTGATGTGTGTGTTATACTACCTTGATGCGATTGTCTCTACCTTGATGTGTGTGTTATTCTACCTTGATGCATGCATGCATTTCTCTACCTTGATGCGATTTTCTCTACCTTGATGTGTGTGTTTAGTCTACCTTGATGCGATTTTCTCTACCTTGATGTGTGTGTTATACTACCTTGATGCGATTTTCTCTACCTTGATGTGTGTTTTGATGCGTGCTTTTCTTTACCTTGATGCGATTTTCTCTACCTTGATGTAATTAACAAGGAAAAAAACGCCAGTTCGTCATAGTTACTTGCTATATCTATCCACTTGCTGTTGTCCTAAGAGGAAGCCTAAATTCACATAAGCCGTTAATGGTTTCTTTTTAGGCTTCCTCGCCACTAACCTTTATATATTACTTTGTATTATCTACTTTGTAAATTCTATTAGTGGCGAATAAAATACAATACAATACAATACAATACAATACAATTTTCTCTACCTTGATGCGTGTTTCTCTACCTTGATGTGTGTTATATTACCTTGATGCGATTTTCTCTACCTTGATGTGTGTGTTTTTCTAGTACTGACCTTGATGTGAATTTGTCTACCTTGATGTGTGCATTTTTCTACCTTGATGCGATTTTATCTACCTTGATGTGTGTGTTTTTCTACCTTGATGCGTGTTTCTTTACCTTGATGTGTGTGTTATTCTACCTTGATGCGTGCTATCTTTTCTACCTTGATATCAATTTAATACCGTGATGTGTGTTAGCTTGATATCAATTTACTACTGTGATGTGTGTTAGCTTGATATCAATTTACTACCGTGATAAGTGATTTAATTACCTTGATGCGAGTTTACTGTGTTTCTAAGCTACTTTGATGCGTGTGTTTGTGTACCTTGATATGTGTTTTATACTACATTGATGCTTCTGTTTTTCTACCTTGATGCGTATGGCTACCTTGATATAATTGTGTTTTATGCTACCTTGATGTGTGTCAGTGTTTGTTATACTATCTTGATGTGTGTAATATACTACCTTGATGTGTGTTTATTTTTACCTTGATGTTTGTGTTATACTACCTTGATGCAATTTTCTCTACCTTGATGCGATTTTCTCTACCTTGATGTGTGTGTTTTTCTACCTTGATGTGTGTGTTTTTCTACCTTGATGCGTGCATTTCTCTACCTTGATGTGTGTGTTATACTACCTTGATGCAATTTTCTCTACCTTGATGCGTGCTATCTTTTACTTTGATATCAATTTACTACCTTGTTGTGTGTTAGCTTGATATCAATTTACTACCGTGATAAGTGATTTAATGCCACATGGCTTTTCCACATTCCTATCCAAAGCAGCTCCAATTACTCTCTCACAAGCAGTTCTGTTAGCCTGAAGCCTCAGGAGGAAATCTTGCAGAGCATTGGAGTCTGATGCATACAGTCTCATTTCAACTTCGCCACAGAGACTTCCCACAGATTCAAGAAAAAATGTCCACATAAATTTTTAGTGTGTGAAAAAGTGATCTTCCGCCATTGTTTGAACATATTTTATACAACTACTACATACAGGGTCAATAATATAATCTGAAAATGTCAAGTTGGTAAAAACAATTAAGATAAGATATTGATATCAAGGGAGTATTTTACACAGGTAGAAAAACACACGCATCAAGGTAGTATGTTATAACACACATGAAGGTACTAATATATATATCAACGTACTAAATTTGCATCAAGTTAGAAAGTCACCGTGCAAAACTCGCATCAACGTATTTAAATCACTTACAACATAGTAATTTGACATAAAGGTAAGACAATCGGCACCGGGTAGTAAATCGATATCAAGGTAACGCACATCACGGTAGGAAATTGATATCAAGGTTGAAAAACACACATCAAGGTAGAGCAACACACACATCAAGGTAGAAAAACGCACGCATCAAGGTAGAGAAAATCGCATCAAGGTTGTATAACACACACATCAAGGTAGAGAAAATCGCATCAAGGTAGAGAAATGCACGCATCAAGGTAGACAAATTCACATCAAGGTAGACAAATTCACATCAAGGTAGACAAATTCACATCAAGGTAGAATAACACGCATCAAGGAAGAGAAAATCGCACATCGCATCAAGGTAGTATAACACACACATCAAGGTAGAGAAACGCACGCATCAAGGTAGAGAAAATCGCATCAAGGTTGTATAACACACACATCAAGGTAAAAAGAAACACACATCAAGGTAGTATATTACACACATCAAGATAGTATAACAAACACTGACACACATCAAGGTAGCATAAAACACATATCAAGATAGAGAAACACGCATCAAGGTAGAAAAACACAAGCATCAATGTAGTATAAAACACATATCAAGGTACACAAACACACGCATCAAAGTAGAAACACAGTAAACTCGCATCAAGGTAATTAAATCACTTATCACGGTAGTAAATTGATATCAAGCTAACACACATCACGGTAGTAAATTGATATCAAGCTAACACACATCACGGTAGTAAATTGATATCAAGGTAGAAAAGATAGCACGCATCAAAGGTAGAATAACACACACATCAAGGTAGAGAAACACGCATCAAGGTAGAGAATGCACGCATCAATTAAGGTAGACAAATTCACATCAAGGTAGAAAAAAACACATCAAGGTAGAGAAATGCACGCATCAAGGTAGACAAATTCACATCAAGGTAGAATAACACACACATCAAGGTAGACAAATTCACATCAAGGTAGAAAAACACACACATCAAGGTAGAGAAAATCGCATCAAGGTAGTATAACACACACATCAAGGTAGAGAAACACGCATCAAGGTAGAGAAAATTGCATCAAGGTAGTATCACACACACATCAAGGTAGAGAAAATCGCATCAAGGTAGAAAAACAGACACATCAAGGTAGAGAAAATCGCATCAAGGTAGTATAACACACACATCAAGGTAGAGAAAATTGCATCAAGGTAGTATCACACACATCAAGGTAGAGAAAATCGCATCAAGGTAAAGAAAAGCACGCATCAAAACACACACATCAAGGTAGAGAAACACGCATCAAGGTAGAGAAAATCGCATCAAGGTAGACTAAACACACATATCAAGGTAGAGAAAATCGCATCAAGGCAGAGAAATGCATGCATCAAGGTAGAATAACACACACATAAAGGTAGAGAAAATCGCATCAAGGTAGTATAACACACACATCAAGGTAGAGAAATGCACGCAGCAAGGTAGACAAATTCACATCAAGGTAGTATAACACACAACAAGGTAGAGAAAATCGCATCAAGGTAGAGAAACACACACATCAAGGTCGAGAAAATCGCATCAAGGTAGAAAAATGCACGCATCAAGGTAGAATATTAACACACACAATGTAGAGAAACGCACGCATCAAGGTAGAGAAAATCGCATCAAGGTAGAATAACACACACATCAAGGTAGAGAAATGCACGCATCAAGGTAGAGTAACACACGCATCAAGGTAGAGACAATCGCATCAAGGTAGACTAAACACACACATCAAGGTAGAGAAATGCACACGTCAAGGTAAAATAACACACATCAAGGTAGAGAAATGCACGCATCAAGGTAGAGTAACACACGCATCAAGGTAGAGAAAATCGCATCAAGGTAGACTAAACACACACATCAAGGTAGAGAAAATCGAATCAAGGTAGAGAAATGCACACGTCAAGGTAAAATAACACACGCATCAAGGTAGAGAAAATCGCATCAAGGTAGTATAACACACACATCAAGGTAGTAAAATATACATCAGGGTAGAGTAACACACATCAAGGTAGTATTAACAGACATATCTTACAATAATGACATCAAGGTCATGAAGGTAGTAAACCGCCACACATCAATGTAGTAAAACTGACGATATGAGGTAGTAAAGTCGCATGAAGGTTCAAGGTAATTTATTACAGGTAGGTAAAATAAGTCAATAACGGTAATAAATAATTTTGAAACAAACGGCGCGCCATAGACGACACGCAATTTGCTTCTGCTGCCCCTGACATTATGTATATATTCAAAACCTTTTTAAATGAAGATCTAGTTGAGATCTCACTAAAACAGAATATATGATAATGATACTAGACGACGTCTAAAGGCAACGGATATAGAACCAAATATTCAGTTGGGAATTCATAAGTTAAGTCAGGTATCCAAACCTAAAATCCTAGGAGTAACCGTTAATTTCGCGGAGACTATAAATAAGGTCACTAATGAATTAATAAAAGTTACTGAGAAGAGTACGCGACATACTGGACAGGGACATGCACCTTACTAATATCGTTTGTTAATTCAACATCATTTGGATACTGTAGCATGGTATGGGATGATTTGTCCAATGACCTATCTACCAAACTTCAACAACTACAGAATAGCGAAGCCAGGATTATCACAAGATCTTCCTTTGATACTCCGTCTGTCAGTCTGCGCCTATTCGTGATGAACTTGGCTGGTCAGATTGAAACCAAAATAGGAAAAGGGCAAAAGCTACTTGGATGTATAAGGTCATGAATGATATTGCCCCAAGTTACCTTAAGGAGTTATTCACTAACACCAGTCAAGGGCACCCAACGAAGTTTTCGGTAAAAAAGCTGTTCGGGAGAGTAAGTTAGCCTAAAACTTTCGGATTAGAAAAAATTGTTCCTAGAAAATTGTTTTCTACAACACATTTTCATTCCCTAAGCATCAGTGCCTAAAGGAAAAAAGAATCCCTAAAAAATTCGTACCTCCACAAAACTTTGCAACATGAAGTTACTTGGGCTAGAACATTCTTGTTTCTGTTCTAGACTACTAACAAATTCGTAGGCCGGGAATATTTTGCCATAGTATTTTCGGTTGACGCGATTTCCACCTAGAAAATCCGAACAGCTAATAGCTCGGCTAGAATACGTCAAAAGACATAGTAGGCGCCTTAAAATGGCTAGATAAGCTGCAGACAACTGGTTTCAAACGAATTTCAAAAAGTACTCGTTGGGTGCCCTTGACCAGTCAGGTTCATAATTATCAAACAAGAAACTCTGATCTGAATGTGGTTCCACCCAAACCCAATACGAATTATGGTAAAAAGAGTTTCTCATATAGCGGGTCAGCATTCGCTCTGCTGATTCACTCAACCAATTTAGACAAAGGATTAAAGAATATGATGTTTTTTAGCTTATTATTATTATTATCACTATTACTGCTTTTTAACAAGTATTACTTATGTAGGTATTAGTGTTAGTTTAGGACTTGTTATTTATTATTAAGATATTTTTATATATTTTACATGTATGCACGATGTTCAGGAAGAACATTTTATTGTATAATGATGGACTTTGTGCGGGGTAAATAAAAATTATACTACATACTACTTTATTTGGACCTTGTAAATTCAACTCCATCCCCCCTCCCTCCAATGACAAATTGCATCGTGGACCTAACGAACGGGTGACATAGTACATTGTAGGTGAAAGAGAAAGTCTTTGTCGCCGTTAGTTTGCCAGATTGCTTATTAATGTATTGAACCGACAGTAAAAGAAACTCTAAGATTTATACCGTTCTTTATATGGACTGAAGTTTGGCAATTCTATTGCTTAGATGAGAAGGCAACCTTTTAAGCCGCTCTTATGCATGTAAGGTTAATACTAATCACCGCCGTACCTTTCTTGGAATACAAGATCACCTGCACTCCGTTTTGGAACTTCCTGATGGCTCTGCTCTGCTTGTAATCAGTACCAAATCGGTACAGCTCTGGAAAGAGTGTTCGGTACTTGATACTGACAGAAGTTGCCAAGATCCCACCTGTTATCTGTGCATGGGGAAGTTCGCTAAGTGAGAAGTGATCTCCGGGGCAGACGCACACGTCCATTGGGCCGACGAAGATCTCCCTCCAAATAGCGTTGCTGCTTCCATATAGAGGATGGGAGGGAGAGAATCTAGGAATCTCACTCTCGAGGTACAGAACAGGTCCTTCGTATTGCACCTGCACGTGATAAGACAGATGAACACTCTCAATATGGCACGCAGATCGAATCCGCAATTTCTGGTCTTTAGATTTAAGGTACTTTGTATTCAATGTCAAGGAAGGCCGTGCTTTTCTTTTGATATTTACGTACTGGTTTATTCGATTGTTTGCGATGTATCGATTGTTAATGGAAAGTGTGTAAATACCGTACGAAAACGCTTTGTCTGAATTTGTTTAACACATTTTTTAAAGATTTCTCCAATTTAAACTACTTTATTTATTTTGACGTCGGACGCGTGCAGATAGCATAATTGTGCTTTGCATTTTGAATCATCACTGTTAATAGGGTCCAACCATCAGTTGTTGCCAAATTAATTTCCTACAAAGCAACACAAGCAAAAATATAAATCATGTATGTGCTCTCAGCCAACCCAAAAATACAGCATGTCCGTAGTCTAACGTAACCGTGCCGTAACGTAACCGTGCCGTACCGTAACCGTACCGTACCGTAACTCTAATATCCAACTCCGTGTTCTGTACACTATTGCTTTATTACATGATAATCAGTGGTATAGCAAAATCGTAAAAATGTTATCACGCTGCCTCCAGTGGAGATGACGTCATTGTTATCAACACGCGTGGGATATGACCAGATTTTCTTACCACTTCGAGGGACAAATTGTGACTGGTGTCATTTTGAAGAGTAGTCCAAAGTGTTTTGTAATTTTGGTGATAGCAATTTTGAATGGGCAGCTTTATGGTATATTTTTTATTTTAAAAAAATTGAAAAATGGCACCCAGCATGAAAACGAGGCTACCAGGAAGAATGCCTGAAAAAAACCATTAATGATAATTTTTCAACGCCATCTAAAAGAAACACAAAGAGAAAACACCTTTTCTGTTAACCTAAGTCATTTTTTTTTCAAAAAGACCATTTTTACATTGTTTTACTACAAAATGACCTTCACCAAAATTTGCAATGCATTATGGGTAATTCAAGATGGCGGACAATCTCTCAGGTAGGCCTGAGCGGATTGTGCTAGCATAATTTTTGGCATAATTGGAGCAAACGAGCATAATTTTTTAAAGAAGCACTGCTCGAGCATAATTACCAGATTGTAGCATAATTTGAAGCATTAAAGCCAAAAGCAATGCTATTATTGCTTTTATAGTGCCTTTCCTAATTATCAGCTGGTATATTTTGCTTAGATTCTAATTTTTTCCAAAGCAAATACCTGAATTTCACTTAATGAGTGTGCGTTAAACGTGAAAAAAGCCAAAAATAGGTCACCTAATAAAATGTTGTGTGAACAACTAAAAATGCCGCGCATCAACTAATGCCGGCCGTCTTCGAAAAACGTTTTTTGTGAGCATAATTGTGTAATCTACGAGCATAATTTTTGAACTTTGGCATAATTCGGGCATAATTCGACAAAATTTGGAGCAGTGCTAGCGGCATAATATGCCACTTTTAGGAGCACAATCCGCTCAGGCCTACTCTCAGGTATGTTTTCAATTGTGTTTGTCGGGTTTTTATATCGGATTTTCGATATTTTAATAAAAAATATACAAATATATTCCTAACCAAAGGTTTGTGAGTTGTCGGAAGTGTCTTTCAAATAAATTGAGCAGTAAATGGATGTTTTTTAGTAAGGGACTGTGCAATAATTAGTACGGGAGTGGGTATGGGAAAGAGATGGTTAAAAATAAGGCTTCACCCCCCCCCCCCCCCCCCCCCCTCTATCACTCCCCATACTGGCTAAAATAAATACGACCCAAACCATCCCTTAAGAAGACTTACAGGGCTTCATGTGGTTTCAACAGTGGATTTGCATGATATGTTCATCGGGAACGAACAATTAATTAATACTTCATATATAGCTATATTCTTCACATATCCAGATTCTAACTGATTCACCTGGAGTGGAAGTCCTTGCTATATTCACCTCTCTAATTAACTGACAAAGCTTGCTTGAGAGACCTGCTCAGCTGCAGCTGCTTTATTTATAGAGAAGCTGCAGAGTCAGTTCAGGAGTTCTTAAAATTATGAACAATATACAACTCCAGAACTCGGATCGATTCATGAACTGTATTCAAGTAGCTGAATGAGAACACTCAACACAAATATGTATCATGGACTCCTCTGTGTCACTCTCATGACCACTCTTAAATTTTGCTTGCTGGCAATACCTGCTGTGTAGTTTTGTTAACCATGTCTTTCAGGACATTAGAATATTAGAATTGGGCTGAAATGGTCACATAACTTCATCGTATATATCATAAATGGCCCATATCGGAGACGAACACCCCGATGTTCTCGACTATTTGAAGTCTGCAGGTTGATTTGCTGTGCAGATAGGGAAAGGTAACCTTTTGGAAAAATACCTGTAGACCAAGCATGCGACGAAATGGTAAATAAATACACGCAAACCCCGGGGCACTATAGTAGCAAAATATAGAAGCATTTTCATGAGGAATTTAAAGGACATGCTTCATCTGAACAAATCAAGCTGTCAGCACGATGATCTCCAGAAGAGCCGGATCTCCAGAGATGAAGCAGATGTGCAGTATTACTGTCAACGTTGGATAGCTGGATAAATCCATTTGAAATCGAACAGCAATATCTTGTTTGCTTATCCACAGGTAGCCTGATTTTCAGACGGTACTAGGTTGTCCGCTCACTTCCTCCCCGAAAGTGAGCGGACGACCTCGTAGCGTCTGAAAATCAGGCTAATCCACAGGCAGGGTGGCCACCGAACAGATTGAACATGATCTACTTCAGGCCAAAGATATTGGCGAAAGAGCGTACCGTTCCTTTAGCAAGCAAAGGATAGAGTCGAATCCAGCGAAGGTAAAATTTCACGACAAGTTTACAAAAGGCAAAGCCTTAAGACCTTCAATGACCTTAAAAAGAAAATGTGAACTCCGACGGGGAACTGCCAAGGACGTCATACTGAAGGCAGACAGCATTGTTTGCGCAAATGATCGTAATCGCTGAAACGAGAAAGCTCAGTGTGAGGTCAGTGCTCTCTCACCCGCTGGGACCTCTTCCCTGCATGGCATTGGCCTCTGCCGATGGTTCTCTAAAGAAGACTAACAAGTCTACACTAGCAAAAGAACTCTAGAAGGATGTCCCAGGAGTTGAAGCTATGCCACAACCATCGACATGCAGCATTGGCGGCATGGCCCAAAGGCTCAAAGGAGACCAGAAGACGTTTTCTAAAATGGCAGATGCATTGATGGCTATGGGCTTGCAAGGCCGAGCAACAAGTAACCGGATAGATGTTGTCTTTGAGGTTTATCGAGAGACATTGATCAAGAATATGGAAAGAGAGAAGAGGAGGTGAGACAGAAACGAGTACAGAAATATACAACCAGATAATAGAGTACAGCAATGGAGGACGTTTTTATCAAACCCTCAAAATAAGAAGCGATTCGTTAGATTTGTCACCGAAGAATGGCAGGTTCAGATGAAGGCTAGTAGGAAAAACGCTTTACACCACGACCGAGGAAAATTACGTTGAGATTTCAGCAGACGGTGTCGTTATCCTCAGTGAAGATCTTAAGTATAAGAAGATCTTAAGTATACGCAAGAGGAAGCGGACACCAGACTTCTGCTTCACGCCTCTCATGTAGCAAGTAATGGCTACAGCGCCGTTGTGATATCATCAGAAGATAACCGATGTTTTTGTCCCGGGGGGGGGGGGGGGGGGGGGGGGTTCTTCCTACATTCGGCTTGTAGGGGTGATTGTCGTATTTTTTAGGGTTTGAAATCGGCGATCCGGTATTTTTAGGGGTTGGTCAAGCGAAATCCATTTTTAGGGTGATTTTTAGACCATGAGGCATATTTTAGGGTGGGAAATGTTTCACGGTTTGGTATTTTTAGGGTGTTTTTCCGACGGTCACCTTGAAGAACCTCCCCTCTCCCGGCTTTTTGTACTCTGTCTTGCTTTCAAGTGCTTTGTTCCATCTACTATGTATTTGAAATGTGGTACACAGACTCGTACAAGGTACATCAACATTACAACTGTTGTCCAACCTCATGGTTCGGAGCTATGTAAATGTCTTCCCGGATTGCATGCTTTCACTGGGTGTGATAGTTTTCCTTTTCCAGAAAAGGCACTGACGTGACGCTAACTGCATTAAAGCTGGTGAAGCGAAATCCTGATGAGCTATTCACGAGGCTTCAAGAGTTCACCTGTATGATGTACTCCTCACACCCGGGGACCAAGGATGTTAACGAGCTGCGCTATCGAACCAGCTTCCACCATGCGAGGACACTCTGCGAAAGCATTCCGCTAGATCGAACTATCAGACAGCAATATGGCGCAGAAGTCTTCAGGGCTGTCCTCAGGTCCCTTCGCTCGTTGGATCTGGATGGAGTCTAGAGGATGGCAAGTTAAGCATTGACTGGATGAGTGGGGAACCAGCACCCAAGGCTGTACTTGAGCTCCTACCCTGCCAATGCAAGAGAATCTGCAAGTTGCCGAGCTGTACTTGTCTTGCCCACGGTCTGCAGTGCACTAACTTGTGTAAGCTACAAGACTGTACAAACCGGCGTGAGCCTGAACCTACCGAGGATTCACTTACAGATGACTCTGACGACGAAGATTAAGACGATTAAGAGAGTAGATACATGTATAATATAACGCATTCCGTTATATAAGTGTTATTATTTCAGTGATAGAGTTACCTGTAAAATACTAAATAGAATGGTGAAAAAAGTACCAGTTATTTAGGAGTTATACATATATTGTGCAATTATACAACGCGTTGCCATGGAAACCAAACGAAAACATTAGCTTGCCATTCTAAGTCTCTTTGGTTATCATTCTTGATGTAACTGGCACCTTTCAAATGCATATTCGTACTAAGAGGTACACGAAACAACATTTTGTTGTAAATTTTAATAATATTGGGATATTTTTGGTGCTGATGACGTCAGTTCATGAAGTGATTAAAACTATAAAGTTGCTCTTTCAACGTTGCTATTATATGTCAAATGAAGCAGAGCCGTATGGAGTTAAAAAATGTGTGATAGCACTTGCCCCTTAGAGTAGTATGGAATGAATATTAAATACAACTTATCAAATTTGCTGGGAAAGTCTGATTTTATGTGTTGTGTTCAATTTTAACGAGCGGTTGCCATGGAAACCAAGCAATATTAGTATTTTGTTAAATTAATTTTTGTTATACTATCTTATTGTAGCTATTTAGCATGTTTAAAAAGACAAGCTCAAAATATGCAGGATAGTAGTGTCTTCATCAGTCGATCTGGTTCATTTCTTATGACAGTGATGACGTCACTTAATCACGTGATTTTAGCATTAAAGCTGCTCATTTGACATTGCTATCATATACTAAAATGAAGTAGAGGAGTGGAGGTTTTCAAAAATGTATGATAGCCTTTGTCCTCTGAGTGGTAAGAAAATCCAATTTGTTGGGTCTTGGCCCATGGACTAACAACTTGTTTTGTCTGATTTGCTCTTTTTTACACCATTTTAAATAGAGACAATGTTATGTTGAGTAAATTTGTTTGATTTTGACTTGGTTTGACAGGCTTTTCAAGCGGAGAATTTTGATGATTTTGGTGATCTTCAAAATTAGAAACTAAAATGTTCACCAACTGGTTTTCATGTAATAAAAAGTAAATTACATGGCTGCTTGGCGATACATAATTTATCTTCTCGTGTTGATAACTCTTGTAAAGCTAAACACTTAGAGATCAATTCCGTATCTCCGCGCGGCCATGCAATATCCTCTATTTAAAATATAATTATCGATGAAATACCAGTGTATATTTCTTTCTAAAAAGTGATATCTGTGAAGATATAAATGATATCTTCACACGTGAAGATATCATTTTTGAAAATATGACTAGCTTTCAAAGATTTCTAGCCTTTTTAGTGAGAGATTGAAACTGGTATTTCATCGATAATTATATATTAAACAGAACATTACATGGCCGCTTGGAGATACAAATTTTATCTTCTCGTTCGCTGCGCTCACTCGTAAGATATTTCATCAACACTCGAAGATAAAATCCGTATCTCCGCGCGGCCATGCAATATCCTCTATATATCAATCATGTGGCATTCTTTGCATATTTATATAATAAACTTTAGTATGATTGTTGAAGTAGTGGCTCTTACTTCTGACGGACCTTGCGCTGTCACAAAAGAGAGGAAAATGCAGCGAAACTTAGTGGATGTGATAAAAACACCGGTCTAGGTCTTTAGCTATGAGTGAAAGGTCCAAGAAAATACAGTGACCTATAGAAAGCCTTGTTGAAATACCTATATAAAGCCCTGCTCAAACGGGAAAACACTGTTGCGGAAACATGTGAATTTTAGTGTTTCCCAAAATGTTTCCCCGTTCCCATGCGCGCGAAACATTTGTTGCGGAAGCAAAATTTGCTTCCGAGAAGCAAAACTGTTTCTGAAATATTTCGGAAACACTTTTGCTTCCGAGAAAACACTGTTGCGGAAACACTGTTGCTGATAATGTTTCTTGGGTGAGAAAACTAACGGCAAGCAAGAAAACTTTTAAATGTTTTGCTGACTGGCTGAGCAAACCAAGAAACATTTCACGAGAAACAAATACTTGCGCGTGCTCAATATATGTAGCGCAGCCCTGGGATTTCCTCAACATTGTTGCTACGGCGAGCAAACGGGGAAACATTTGTTGCGGAAGCAAAATTTGCTTCTTGGAATCAAAATTAAGAATGGTCGATTCCACTGACATTCAATTCAAGTCTCTCTAGACGTTCTAAATATTTTAACACACCTCCGCTGGTTCCCATTCGTCGTGCGTTCTACTGGCTGCTAAGTGATCATGCAACAGCGACTCCCTCAATGCCTTGAGATCGTAAAGTGGTACGTCCATTTGCTGGCTCTTCTGTTGTAATAGTTCCATCATGTGCACAGTGGAGTGTTGAGATCTCAGAGCTTCATAATCATCTTCTCTCATCTTCAGGATTGTGACGGCGAGGTTGGCTAAATACGCTTCGTACTGAAACTGAGTAATTTGTTTTTTCGCCAATTATGTTTTCACCTTTGGCAGACTAATATTAATGTTGATTTAACTTTGTAGTAAATATCTGAAAAAAAGGCGAAGGAGATGAGATTTCTTCTTCCCTGAACGACTTTATGTTTCAACTAAGAATATCAAGTCTTCACAACGGCACAATTAAATTTAACACCTTGCCTTTGGTGCTATCGTTCTTACACGAATCACTGCATTAAAGTGGCCCATGGGTATTGTGACAACCGAATTGGCATCATAAAGATTCGCACTTTTCATAGGGAAGTTTTTAACCGATTATTGAGATTGTTTAACCATCTATTTCCTGTTATAATCCACCGTTAAATTTTCGCGCCTTCTCATTGGCCAAAATGGGTCACTCAGTCGTGCATGGTACACTTTCACAGGGCGAATGTCAGGTAATATTGCCCAGTTTCGAAGTGATATCCCATAGCTTCAAGGTGATATTCGCCCAGTTGGAAATGAAGTTGTAGAACTTCATTCCTTTTTTCAGCAGAATCTCATTATTAGAAAATAGAAATAACTGGTGAAAAATGCATTCCCAATAAATGCCAAAAAGTCTACAAAATATGACGTCATTGAAAACAAAACAATTTGACACACCTTGATTCGTTTTACGTTTATACAAAATGGACGAAAATTCTCACAACTCAACAAGTAAGCTATACTTTCACTATCGCTTACTTAATTATACCTTGTTAAACTATCTGTCCAATGTTCAGCTTGAAGAAAAGGAAAAAAAAACATCGTTACTCCTCCGCCATCGATTCGTACAACCCACAAATTCAACAACAACTTTAGTCACAATACCCGCGGGCAACCTTAAGTGAGTTTCCAAACTTTCCTTTTCAAACTTGTCATGATATGATCATGGTTGGTATTTTGGTTTCGATCTCTTCTCCAACGCCCATGCTAAAAATTAAAAATGCCCATGAGAGTGAGCACTTGTTACTTTTTAAAGCAATACACGAATGAACTCATAATATTGCCGAGTTCATTCAAAATAGGTAAACAAGAGTCAAACCATCAAATAACTAATTTAGTTTTTAATTTAATATTCACCTCGACAAACTTCTCTGGCGAGAATTCTGATTTAAACCAGGAAGCCAGTTTGCTGTAACCACGTGATGGTTGTAGCCACGGAAACGTATCAATCATGCTGACAAATTCAACTTGTTCCTCGAGCTCAGTCATTATGGAGGCTATCTCATAGGCAACCAGGCCACCAAACGAATAACCTCCCAAGAAGTAGGGCCCATGCCTCTGCTCACTGCGAATGAGTTCAGTGTATTCCATAGCAAGTTGGCGTACGCTTACCCAGTCTTTTCCTCGCTCAGTTGGCTCCGTGAAACCGATTGCATAAAAGGAAACTTGGTCCTATCAAATCAATAAAACAGTGAGAAAAATACCCACTATTATACTTGACCTATATACAATGTAAGCCAGCTTGAATTATACTTGACCTATATACAATGTAAGCCAGCTTGAATTATACTTGACCTATATACAATGTAAGCCAGCTTGAATTATACTTGACCTATATACAATGTAAGTCATCTTGAATTATACTTGACCTATATACAATGTAAGTCATCTTGAATTATATGTCAATACAAGCTCGTCAAAACTGAAGTTTCTTACCTGAAAATGAAAGCCAGTGGCAATTGAGATAAGGCTCAAGGCGTATCTGTGTGAAGGATGGACACAGAAGAACTTCACTTCGGCTTTGTCTGGACTGTACAGTGGGACGACCTGGCACGATTGCATAACACGAGAAAAACAAAAACTTCAATTTCGCTCAAACATTATTTACATTTTTTAAATATTAATATAACATAGTCAAATCACTAAGCAATAAATTACATAGAATCGAAGTAATAGTGATAGTAATGAAAGATAATGAATACAACTAATGATTAACTACCTGAATGGTTGAGCTTGTGAGTGTTTTGAGGTCGCCATTGTTGACCTAGTATAAAACATTAGGTTAATTCATTAATAAAGCAAAATCATCCATACTCTGTTCTTTTTGACATATTAAAGAAAACGTCTCATGGGCGATACGTGTTCGCGTTGTATTTGTGAACGGCCTTTTGTTCGTTATTATTTGGGCCAGGCCTTTGGCCGGCACGAGTCAGAAATCACAAGTTAACAAATTTAAGTTATAGTTTTCATGTGTCTGTCCTAATATTGACAATGATTTTCATCATAACATGGTCAAAATAGCTGTGGATCCACGAGTCGTCTTCGCCGACAAACTAATGTAGTCAATTTTACAACAACAAAACACTTTTAGCTTCAAACGAAAGCCGCACGCGCACTCCTTGACAAATGACGTCAGCTTTTGTTGTCTGTCCAAATATTGCATATGAAAATAAGCCAATCAGATTGCGAGAAATTTGGCGGTTGTTGTAAAATGTTTATTACTCGGGCTACCAGAGGTTGCCCGAGTCTAAATTAGTCCTTCCCGGTGCATCTATACACAGGAACCCCGTAACCAGAAAAAATAATATTTATCGTACGTGCGCGTACACTCCAGTCGCCATCTTGAAATTCAGTGTGGACGCTATCATTGTTTGACTTTCAGGTACGTTTCGTAGGTTTTATGCCACATTTCATCGCATTTCATTTTACTCTCGGTCACAATACATACCAGCGCAAACACCGTGATCGGTAGGCCAACACAAAATCAATTCTTGATCGTGTTTTTGGCTGGCTTTTAGGACGATCTCTTATCGATACCTAGCTGTGTCTTTGGCTAGCGATTTATACTTATTGCGAAATATAGCGATTTACTAGCAAACATCTATACTGTAGAGGAGAGTAACTCATAACTGCTCAACCATCGAAGTCTGAAGACATCTGAACTGTGAGAGCAACACTGTCTGTGAGACATCTGAACTGTGAGAGCAACATTGCCAACACGAAGCCAGAATACACACGAAGCCAAGCAATGCCAATGTTCAACTCTCAAGGTAAACTTCAATCTACTTTGGTCTTTTATTGTGGATTATTGTGTATGATTATAATGTGAGTATTCCGCACAGGCTGTACATGATGCTCAAAGATAATCTAGTTTAGTATATACCACCCCAGTGAATATCACTTTTCGCATGCTCTGATTGGCTACTCAAACAGTGAATATGATTTCATATTCACCTCCAAGCAAAGCAGAGATCATCTCGCGCGAGTTTTTGTCCATTTGACAGAAAATAAAATAACTATTTGGTGCTGGCTATTCACCTGGAGTGTGGTATATACTAAAACAATTATTCACCTCAGTCTTGGTGAATAGTGGTGGATATTTACCTCACCGAAGTGGCTCGGTAAATATCCACCACTATTCACCTCCACTTCGGTGAATAATTGTTAAATATCCTGTACGTTGTGTTTTTAACAACTATTTATGTTTTAATTTGACGAACCTTTGCCTGAGAATAATCTTAACCTTATGGAAAATACAACTTGTATATATCTTAAATACCAACATAACCCTAACTATTTCATAGTAGACTATAGAGTTCAATAAACAAACTTACTGAAGAAAAATGAAACAAATAAGAAATAGCTTAATATAGTTATAATAATCATGTTTTAATCGTCAGCTCAAGTTCTACAAAAAACAATATTTATATCAGCTGGAAGCTTATTAGATCATGTTTATATATAAAAGAAACAGTTCAAAGGTTTCCTTAAGTCCGTAGTTTTAAGTTATTAAAATTAGCAATGTTATTTGAAAATGAATAAGAAAACCAAGCTAGGCCAAGGATATATTAATTTGTACATGTAGATGTTATTGTGTACTTACAGCTGAGTAACACAGCTGTTTTATATTTATGTTCTAACATTTCATATTTATTTATACATGATAATTCGCAAAGGTGTACCATCAACTGCGAATATATAAAATACAAAAACTAAATACTAAATAATTCACTAATAACAAAAAATGAAAACAAATACCGGTAATATTAATATTGGTCATGACTGGAATATTGAACAAGTGGACTTGAATTCACTTAAACTGTGGGCTAGCGCTTTTCTAGAAGATAATTAGGCAGCATGTTCCACCCCGTAATAGTTCTTGTAAAGAAACTAAATTTATAAGTATTACTCGAACTACCTAGGTTTACAAAGCGTTTTGGGTGACTGAGAGTAGCACGACTTAGACATAGACATGTCATACTGACTCTTATTTAGTTAACTATGATCAACATACAGTTATATTGCACTGTACATACAGTGCACGGTGCACCCAGAATGTATGGGTGCTCAAGAATTACATCATGGCCTACATGCAGGTATGTTTTTGGTGAACCTAGTAAAAATTTGACCCTCTGAACAGACGTATTAGAGATGATGTGGATAGGGCATAATAAAAAAACCTCTTTCTTTCTGGGAGACACTGTATATAATTGACTTCACATGCACCTCATACAACTAGACCATCAGGTCAGATGTAATGTATTATTGGGTGGTTATTATTTTTTCTCAAATTTCTATTCTGTACTCCTTTACAGGTTAATCAAATCCAAGCACAGACGATGTAAAACAGCTCTTGAAAGTCTTCAACCCAAGAGATAGTGACATACCATAATATGGGCTTCAAAGAAGTAACTGATACAATGCTTACCCACACAATTGATCAAATACTGTATGATGTTTCAGGAAGCAAATTACATACACCTTTGTTATAGACCAGTTTACGGTTTGTCCGCAGTTCCTAAATGTGGATGGTCACACATCCTTTTGTAATTCATACCTAAGAATAAAGACTGCTAAATTCAGCTAATAATTATTCCCTTTGGTTATTACTAAGAGGAGTTCAAATGAAAGTGTATTTCATCTTCAATCTTATTGGGGTCACACCATCAGAAATCTGACGAAGGGTAGTCCAAAATGAAATTCCTGGAACGCAAAACATCAAGAAAAACAACCTGCCTTGCACAACCAATGGGCCAAAAAAACGTGCCTCTTGAGGAAGTCATCCCCCCCCCCCCCTCTACATTTCTAATGGTGCTTCCCTTGGACACTGAAAACAATTTCTTTATGGGAGTACCCCTTCCTCCATAAAGGTGGGAGATAAACTAGGGGAAATTTTTGTGGAGACATGCTGCAGGAACATGTTGCAGTGACACCCCTAGTGGTGCAGTGCACGATATGTCCCTGAAAAATGTCTCCTGGTGTGTGCTCACCTTAAGAATGTCTGGCTGCATTGATGTATATATAGTGGCCCGAGTGAAAGCCCAGTGGGCTCTTGTTTTTTGTGTGTGTGTCGCTGTTTTGCGCCGGCAGCCAATCGGATTGCACTAGTCACGTGACACGTTGCGCCAGTCATGCATGCGACTCCCTGCGACTCTAGAAGCGAGAAGGATCTATCTTCTATTTCTTCTTCGATAATCCACGGAAACGAAAGGAAAAGGTTTGTATATTGCTGTATCCGACTTCTATAGGACTGCAGTATTGATTGTTTTGATATTATTGAGTCGCTCTCTTCTTACCAGCGCACACGAGGTCGACGGTAGGCCCACCTAAATTCATTCATTTGAGCGTATCATTTTGAGTCGAGCTTTTCCGTCGTCTCTAGAATATACTCAAATATACCTCACAATACTATACAGCTGAGTTGACCAAAGCCAAACTCAACTTCAATTCAAGAGCAAAGGGAAACTGAACGGTGTATTCGGAGTGTATTGTGAATCAAGAACGTGCAACCATCTTCCATGAAGGTGAGGTTGAAATCATTGTGTGTCTATATCTGCAATTGTTTGTCGATTTTTTGTGATATTCAAGCAAATCTTATTTGTAGTCTGTACTTTTTTACCAAGTCTAATTATATCCAGTGTTATCCTTCTGATCATGATTATATTCGTGAATCTCTGGAAGAATGCAGACATGACAGTAGAAGATAATTGCAAATTTTATGAAGTCGAAGCATAGGCAAATCACAATAATGAAGTGAAAACTATAATAAAACGTGTTTACATATTGTTTGTTTGTGAAAACAAGAATAAAACGTGTTTTACGTACTTTTTGTGAATTTGTCATTTTTTACCCTCCCTCTCCTCCCCCCTACTATAACGTTATAGTTTGAATTCGAATTGAGCAGTCTTAAAAGTAGGGAGGAGGGGAGGGAGGGTAAAAAATGACAAATTCACAAAAAGTACGTAAAACACGTTTTATTCTTGTTTTCACTTCACAAACAATATGTAAACACGTTAAATTATTATAGTTTTCACTTCATTATTGTGGTTTGCCTATGCTATAACGGTTAACAAGGTCGGCAACTTCAAGCCAGTCTGGTGGCAAAACAGAAAACGAAATTGTCAATATCGGAAACTAAATAAAACTCAAACACAATTTCAACACCACACAAAGATAAACCAGTGACCAAACTACCTTCGTAGCGAAAAATATGAGTCGAATATCACAAGAAGCGATTGTTTTGGACGACGTTTTCGAGTACAGAACGGCTTCGCGGATGTGTCTTGAGTTAAGGTTCGACCAGCGCGGTTACTGCGAGTCCTGGGCACGAGACCAAACGCTCTCCCTACCCTACAGGGAAGACAAATGAGTCGACAAACAAATAAACAGACCCCATCCTTAGGGGATGCAGTTATGTTTTGAAAAGTTTCTTACGATCTAAAAGTAAAACAAGGGCACCCAACGAAGTTTTCGGTTAAAAAGCTGTTCGGGAGAGTTAGCCTAAAACTTTCGGATTTGAAAAAATTGTTTCTAGAAAATTGTTTTCTGAAATACTGGCTAGAAAATTTGTTTTCAATCCCTAGAAAATTATAGAAGAAAAGGGAGACTAAAAGGTTTCTCCTAAGATATTCGTACGTCCCAATTCGTCTGATCAATAGAGTCAGAACAACACATTTTCATTCCCTAAGAATTTCCTAAAGGAAAAAAGAATCCCTAAAAAATTCGTACCTCCACAAAACTTTGCAACATGAAGTTACTTGGGCTAGAAAATTCTTGTTTCTGTTCTAGACTACTAACAAATTCGTAGGCCGGGAATATTTTGCCATAGTATTTTCGGTTGACGCGATTTCCACCTAGAAAATCCGAACAGCTAATAGCTCGGCTAGAATACGTCAAAAGACATAGTAGGCGCCTTAAAATGGCTAGATAAGCTGCAGACAACTGGTTTCAAACGAATTTCAAAAAGTAGTCGTTGGGTGCCCTTGGTAAAAACCAAGTCGAATTCCTGTGAGACATCTTAAACGAATTTTAGGGAAAAAAGCACTAGAAAAGCGAGGCGAGTAGTTGGAAAACATCCGTAAAAATGTTCCACAGTCATCGAAATTTCAGCCGTCTCCTCTGTTTCGTTATTGAGAATTACTTAAAAATCAAACATTGAACCTGCAGATCTAGATAGATGACCGTGTTTCACATGTAGAATGACACATCCCGTAAATATTCACAAGGAATAGCAACATTATGTGGAATTTTGTCGTTCTAAAATGCTTGATTTCTCATAGTCGTAGACTGCACCTGATACAATTTTTACAATTCATCAAAATTGAATATGAAAGAGTGACTCAATATCTTGCAGACTACTCAAATAACCATTGCACTTCAATCAACACCTATACCAAGTTTTTATAATTCTAAAGATCTTCAAGGAACTACTATTGAAAATAAAGTAAAATGAAAGAAATTGTGGCTGAAATGTATACATGTACAGCATGTATGTATGTGTGTTGTGTGTGTATTATGGCTCTATCATTTCTAAACCTGACCCCCTCCCCCCATCCGGGCATACGTGGGACATTTGACAGTTGTAGTTCCATCTGGATTATCTATAAATTATCACAAGAGCATCAGTAGTGAACCAATTCTCTGGCTACCCTAGCACAAACCATATATGACACAAAAATATGCTAGAGCAACTACATGTGTTCAATACCTAGGCTACTCAGGGCCTCTTGTTTACCTTATTTCCTAATCTCTTTTTATTTTATTGTAATGATTACTCTATTTGTGAAAAATAGTTTTGGGCTCGTTTGTTTTATTGTATAATCAAGGCATCACGACCACATCCGGCCGGCTCCGTTATATTATCCTATGTACCGATATCAGAAATGTACGTACTACCCAACAAGAATACGGTATTTGGCAACATTAATTTCTTGGTTATGGTAGTATACTTAAGCTGTAGAGAACAGACAAATACCTGTGAACTTTCGACCCCACTGGTGCGGTGTGTTGAGCTCTCTGTTTCTTCTACTTTGGAACTGCTTGTAGAGTCGCCAAGTTTCTTTATGATATCCTTTACCATTTTGGCAGGAGTTGTGTCTGGTTGCATGAAATAGAATACCTAGAAAATGGCATAAAAATCAAACTAAGAATGCATAAAAATCATAAAATCTGCCCTGGAGCCAGTTTGGTTCGGTTAGGATGACGACTAACCCCTTGTTGGTAAATTTCCAAGATAAAGAAAAGCAGACGATTTATGAGTATTTTATTGCAAGAGGTATGATGCCCGATCAAGGAACTATAGCAGAATTGAAATCTAGACGCTTCCTTAGCTTTCGAAATCCTGACTGCATGCATGGTATAAAATTCCTTTCTCGTACCTCAAAGGAAACTTGTAGAGCTGACTCCAGCTGCATTTTCAGCGTCAGAGCGCCTGTAGAGTCAACGCCAAAGCTAAACATACTTGTGTTTTTGTCCACTTCTGCAAGTGACTCCATTCCAGCCCACCAAGCTAATGTAGTGTAGACATACTCCTCCGTCATGGTAGCGCGTTTAGATGAGTCTCTCTCCAGCAGGATACGCGATGCAAGGGATTTTGCTAACGCCGTTTTTTGGTCTCCAGCACTGGATTCATTTCTTAGATTCTCCAGACGCTTTGACTTCGACAGGCTTAAGTTCTTAGTTAGAAAAACTGGCCAGTTGACGGACAAGAGTGAAATCTGGTATCTGCTTGGTTGGGAAGCCATAATTTCAGCCATGAATTTCGGTCCTGTATAGTAGAGATTTGTTTCTATCAAATTTATTTTTAAATATACGCTAATTACTGTACATATACATTTTCCTTTTTGATAGATTTTTGCTTTAACCATGGGCCTCGTAGAAAGTATATAATGCGTCATATTACGGTCAAAACGTTTGAATGCATGGAATGAGATAGTCGGTGTTAGGTTTACATCAGTATTTCTTAGAACAGACTGCTACGAGATACCCACGGTACAGTAGGTCGCTTTCACTTTTCTTAAGATTTATTTATATGGTCCCATAATAAAACCTATACGATATACACAGGTACCTTCGGTCGCTTTAATCATTCCAAATCCAGATTTGGTCAACATATCTGCAATGTTTTCTTCTCTTGCAAGCACTCCTGCGCCTCCAATTGGTCCCCAGTTGATTGACAGGCCAGGAAGACCAAGCACAATACGTCTGTATGCCACCAAGCCATCCAGGAAGGCGTTGGCTGCAGCGTACGAAGCTTGGCCTACATTCCCAATCACTGATGCCATGGAAGAGAACATAACAAAGAAGTCCAGATCCATCTGAAGACTCAGCTTATGGAGTAGAAATGCTCCTGGAGATTAATGTGTCATTTTTCAATTTACTCAATTGAGCAATATTGTTCTAATGAAATTAAGTAAATTTTGACTGTTGAGAATAAGGCATTCAAATATAAATTGAGAAAGTCGCGAAAAACGTAATTAACTGAGTGATTTGGTGAAACTCCTTACATAAAGAGATATAATGTAATTTGGACAACAACCGCTTATCTCAGTAGAAGAACGCAGGGCTGATTTGAATGCCTTGAGTCTTAAAACAACTGAGAAGGTTAACGCCCTTAATCTAGTACTAGATCTTTACACAGGTATTACGAGTAGCTCACGTTAAGGGCCCATTGTCATATTTAAATCGGCCGTTGCTAGGGAAAGTTGGCAGCCTCGTAAAACCCGGAAAATTAAAGAGTGGGCAGAAATTATTGTCAAGGTGACTCCTAGGGTAAAGTATTGTAGTCTGATGACGTCATCAAAATCAGAAAATTTCTAAACTCCAAGTATTTTTGATCTACTAGTAATTTATGAATTAAGGCGCATAAAACCGAGCATGCGTTTGCCATTACGACAAAAAAATGAAGATTTTACAACACCTTTTAGTCCAATTTTAAGCTTTTTTGGCGAATGAAAAGGCATAACTTTGGCATTTATTGTCGGTTTCCAAAATCCATGCTTGAATTTGTGGAGAACGTGGTCAACAACATTTTAACGGGAAAAAGTTTGGTGTTTAGTGAAAGCACGCAAAATATTTAGGATTTTTAGAAACCGGAAGTGAAAAATTGAACGCATGCACAAAAGTGCCTGTTTTGTGGTCGTGAAATAGTAGCAGAACTGTTGTAAGTTGCAGTAGAGTCTACAATAATTGGTCGAACAGGATGTGCATTTTCTCGTATTTCATCCGACAATGGCCAGTTTGGGGGCTTGGCCGAATACTCCAGTCTGCAATGAGCTAGCTTGATTGTCTGCAATGACCTTCGGCAAGAGACCATCAACATAGGTGATGGTCTCTTGCCTTCGGACGACCTTCGGACTGTGTGGAGGCAGTGGAGCACATGCCAGGAACCCATTTCGCGGCAAACAGAAGAGCCAATTTTTAGACCGATATTCGACAACTTTCACTAGAAGTTGAATCTCATGGCGTTCACAACAGTTTGTTTTCCGACATCAAAAATACTTTTTTTAAGGATGAAAACTGACCTGTATTTTAATTAGTTGCACTGAGGTTCAATCACAACTTTACCAGGAACCCGAAAGCATTATCTGGAAACAAAAGTGTGCATGTTTGTGGAAGATTTGAGTTGAAAACCTGCCGGTCGAAAATCACTTGACTTCTTGAGTGGCCGTACTTTTCATCGTGTTCCTAGAAGCCATGTTCTCGCTGGAAGCAGCCATTTCATCTTCTATATCTTTGAAATTATAGATACTATTTACAAGATGTTATTTAAATCTGCCAACAGCGGGAGAAGAGCTCGGCTACATCAGAGAATCCAATACAAGTTTTCTTTCCCATTCATCGGCGATTTCCCGCCGTACGCTTGCCATTACGTTTTTGCTCGGTGCAAATTATAAATTATATCCCTTTCTCTAGGTTCAAGTACAGTTAGGCGCCTTTCGAGTCCTGAACGATTCCTTCAAAATTATCGGATTGAGTTTCTTGACAAGTATTATTTTCTTTCACACGACTAAACCAAGCTTTTCATTTTCCAGCGACAATTAGTCCAGTCAATTTATGATTTGACCTGCCACTAATTACAACAGAAGCTTTCTTTCCAAAATACAGTCCCGAAGGCTGCCTAGATTAACATACTAAAAGTCTCGATCAAAGTACGGGAACGTCTTCAAAATCGACGTTGTTTAAAGTCGCGCTCTGGTGCAACATGAAAACGAGGCTTTAAAGCGGAAGTGGCTGATTTTAGGCTTGAAATGCACTATGTTCGATCGGATTCGTAACACAATTGGTTAAAGTGTGAAATGAAGCTGAACTAAAGTCACCTGGATGTCACGTGACCAAATCGCGTATAAGCCCCCTTAAAATATGCCCTTTTAATCGAATGGCCGTTTTCCTCTAATTTTCCATATTTCTTCATTTCCGGTATCCAGATTGATCGCGATAGAAACACAAGTAACAATGCGTTTATGATGCTCTACATTTAATATTCTTGCTATATCATTTCCACTGTCGCGTTGTAACCTACTTTTCCATTATTTTGCGAACTATCTTAAACTACTTAGCGAATGTAAATACACACATTACGCATGAACATTATGCAAGTTATTGACAAAGTCATTATTCGTATAAGTGTTTCGTCATACTAAAGAATTATATGGACTGTAAATGCTACGCTACTTGGTACATGCATACATGCTGTCGTATTAAACTTGAAATATACAGGGGATTTCGTCTCTTAATTCAATCAGACTCACTCATCCCTGTCGTCATCACTCAAGAAGCTGCTGGGCAGAGTTAGTACAGCCAGAATCTTTGCACTGACCGCACGCTATGGAACACTCAAGGTTGTGTTTACGGCACGTGCATCTCATGCTGCTGCAGTCTTTAGTGCAATTACATCTAACGATACGTAACAGGGACCCAGGCGCTGCAGGTAAATCGGTCATTCCAGGTGTGACTTGGCCCTCGTTAATCTTCCATCCCCATGTACTGCCATGTCTCCGTCCTCGTCTTTCCACCTTAGGCTGTGGTTCTTTGCAGCTTCCGAAGTCGGAGGTAGGCTTTGCGGCTGAATATGTGAGGGTCTCAATGCCAGCTTTTCACAGTATCGTGTGTATCTTAAATGGTCGAGCTGTTTACCAGGCGTTCCTTTGTACTGAAAGGCATACCAACGCATTGTGGCCTGCTGTTGCTATCTCCTCTCGGGTTGCAAACGCAGAATCAAATACTTGTGCTTGCTCACGAAAGTATGGAGAATTTATATACATCTTGAGAGAGGCACCCTTCCCGAAACCATGAACGCGAGAGGTGGTATCACATCCAAGTATTTCGTGACTGAATGAATAAAATATTCCAGCAGATGTCTTAGTCTATTTGGGTCTGCACCTTTTTGATGTTCCAGACACGCCGCAGTACGTCTAGATTGGCAGTGGGGTCTGACACATTCCTAACCACGATGTATTGATCCCTAGCTCTTGTCTTGGCTCAGCTGGTGACTGGATTGTAACACGTCCCACTTTGGCTATATCCTCTGGACTGACCCTCTGTCTTGGAACACGTACATCGGACTCGTTTGGTTCCAGGTGTGACGGCGGCAATCATTCTCATACCGTGAAACGTATCTTTCCCGTCAAGTGTTTTTATGTTGTGATCGACGTTGTCGGCCACGTACTGGACAAACTCCCTATTAAAGGAGGGTATTTCCGTGCCCTGGGCTAATACGGCATTCTGGCTGAATGTTTGGACTTCGTGATAGGAAGAACAAAATCCATGACGATGCAGAGAGTCGATCAAAAAACGCGACGCAAAGTTATGACGTAGTTGAACCGCTAAGCCTATTTGTAAAGACGCAATAAGGATGCGAGGACGTGCAGCCTGCATAATAGCCTGACCAATGGCTGCTAGCTTAACGGAGTCTTTTCCGACCAGAATACCATCAAGGAACAGTTTTAGTGTCACGGGGAGAAAATTAACGCATGCTTCGGCATCCGTGTTGACGAGTGGGTAATAATCTGTTGATGTTTTAACCGCCTTTATGTCATTCTTTATAAACCTGGCAGCGGTTTTAATTATATTTAGCTTCTCTGTTTCTGGGTCAGCATCTTGCTGATGTGCGTGGAATTCCTGTAATATATTGTTAGCAGTGCTCTTAAATGTAACTTTCCGTTTATTTCGGTTTTCAGTATTTGTTCCCCAAAGTGCTCCTGTAGCTTCGCCTTTTTATGGGTGCGGCCTTAAGCTGTGTTTTCAGAGGTTTCCAAATACTCTTCCATCTTCATACAGAGATCACTGACACATATTTGTTCGCCATCATTTTCTTTCAGAAACATCGCCACTTTTTTTAAATCCTCGTGTTTTTCGTTGTCATGTGGTCGGCCAATTTTTCACCTTTTTTGTTCAGTTCATGTCCTTGCGCATAGGTCTTCGGTATTTGGTTTTTAGTGCGGAAGTTCGAGCTACATGCCTGATTGTAAACGGCATCCGCAGCAGGCAAATCATGGAAATTGAGAATTCTTCCTCTGACTACTTCAGCCCAAGCATCCGCCCTTTCTGAACATATTTGGAGAACGGTTTATTTGGTGTCAATGGTGGTGACTGTACGCTTCGAAGTCTGATCTTTTTTCTGTCCATCAAAGTCAACCTTAGTCCCACACTAAAAACAGTCGGTTTTAAAGCTGAAGCTTTTTTCAGCTGTTCGCACTAAAGAGGTACGTATACTTGAGGGTTGGAATTCTTGTTTGCTCGCTCGCTCGACATTACGTGGAAGACAATACGTGCGGCGACACTCCTGGTGAACATGTTGCCCGGCAACCGCTCGAATAGTATCATTACGTTGTGCACTAGCACGGTTAATTCCCTCACTACCCTTCTCACGGAGTTTTACAACATCTGGGGCTCTTAACAGATGATACATAGTATTGTTTCTTCCATCTATACAGCTTTGAATCTAAAACCAGAAATATGCAAATCAGATCGCACCGCGAAATTTTCGTTTTTAGTTTATCTCAGCCTGTTGTTACAATTCTGTAATTGGATAATCCGCATGCTATAAAATCAGACTCAGAGAAAAGAAAAAGCAAAGGGCGCGGAATATCTTTATGCAGGATATTATACATATTAAGAATTTGTGTTGTTGTAATTTAGAAGTGCAAAGTCTTAACTACAAGTTTTCCATTAGTTCGGCACTCAGTCTGAGTTTTGGATGCACGACGCCGCGCCATCGTTACCAAATAATTACATTATATCCTAGTATGAAAACTGTTTGTGAATTCTTTGATTAAAAGATAGCATATAGAGTAATGAAAATGCACCTTACCTCCTAAGAGAACTCTAAAAGCCAAGGACATAAAGCTAGCATACCAGTACTGTACACTGCCAGACGAGCCAATGCGAGTTGTGGTGCAGACAGATCATCTCGCCAGAAATTGATTTCGGCTCATTAAGTACAATATTATTTGCCTCTTTTATTTTCGTTTTAATATTGCCAGAGTGCCTTCTGCTCGGTTCTCTGCCCGACTCATAAGTAAAATCGTTTTAACGTCCGAAAATCATAGAAATAAGTTCTACAAATATACCGGCAAAAAAACAACTGAGGACACCAAATCATGTTTTAATAAAAGTCAACAAATAAAATGCCTTAAATAAGACGAGACGACAAGACGAGACAATACTTAATACAAACTGATGTTAAACCAGGACGCTTCTACATTCTACCTAAAATACACAAACCTGGTAACCCAGGACGCCCTATTGTGTCATCTAATAACCATCCCACTGAACGCATATCCCACTTCGTGGACTACCACCTTAAACTTTAGTTAGTAAACTTACTTCTTTCGTTAAAGACACTAATGACTTTCTTAATAAACTCCTTGCTATCCATAATTTACCCGCAAACTCTTTATTAGTTACCCTTGATGTCTCATCATTGTATACTAACATTCCGCATAATGAAGGCATTAACGCCTGTGATAATTTTTTGCGTACTCGCGCTCATATAACCATTCCTACTGGCACACTCTGTGACCTTATTCGCATGATTCTCACCATGAATACTTTTCTTTTAATGACAACCATTACCTTCAAATCCACGGTACGGCCATGGGTACCAGAATGGCCCCTTCTTTTGCTAACCTGTTTCTTGGCTATTTCGAAGCTAATGCCCTTGAAAAAGCCCCATTTCAACCTCACACCTGGCTACGATACATCGATGATATTTTTATGATCTGGACAGAAAGACTGGATAACCTAAAAATATTCATCGATTATCTTAATAACATTCACCCTACCATTAAATTCACCAGCTCACACTCTTCCACTAACGTACCTTTCCTTGATGTTAATGTTTCTTTAAACAATGGTAATATTGAGACTGACCTTTACACTAAGCCTACTGATAAACACCAACATTTACTCTATTCGTCTTGCCATCCCAAACATACCAAAAAAGCTATTCCTTTTAGCTTAGCCCTCCGTTTACGACGTATTTGTTCTACCGACGAATCTTTTAAGACCCGTACTGCTGAATTAACTACATACCTCCTTAAACGAGGCTATAACCGCACCTTCCTTACTAGACAAATACAACGCGCTGCCGATATTCCTCGCACTCTCACTTTACAAACGAAAGACGCACACAGTTCTAACCGTATCCCTTTTGTTATTACTTTTAATCCATCCCTTCCACATATCTCTAACATCATGAGAAAACATTACAGCCTGCTGGTCTCTTCTATAACCGCTGTAAGAAAACCTTTCAACACTTGCCCATGGTAGCCTTTAGACGTACCACCAACCTGCGTGACCTACTCGTTAAAGCTACACTCCCTTCTAGCTCGACTAATTCCCAGCTCCAACTCCCACCTGGCTCGTTCCGTTGTAGGAAGAACTGCGCCACTTGCCCTTACATTTCTGACGGACTTACTAACTATACTTTCTTTGCTACCGGTGAAACGCGCTCTATCAAATTTAACCTGACCTGTAACACCAAAAATCTAATCTACATGATTCAATGTAACCGCTGCAATCTACAATATATAGGTGAGACTAAACGACGCTTAAAAGACAGATTTAACGAACACCGCCGGACGATAGATAACTCTAACAACAAATCTAAACCCACAACAGTTGCCGAACATTTTCTTAATTCTCCTAATCACACTGCCAACGACATGCAACTTATTCCTATCGAAAAAATATTTTCTAAGAGAGACTCTATACGTAAGGCCAGAGAAGCGTTTTTAATCGCACAGGCGAAAACACTCGAACCTCATGGCCTTAACATCCGGGAAGAGTCATACTAGATATCTGTTTTCACCTTCTTAACATTTTTTCGCGATCTATCATATTGTAATCTGTTTTATGACAGCTCAGTATCAAGTTCAAAAATACATGCCAATGTAAATTTTCTTCATTGTACCTGAAGAAGGCTGGTGTGGCCAGCCGAAATATTGTACCACTAAATTCAAAATTCTACGTGGTATCGGTCTTTGCTTCTTCATAGTTATCTTAAATAAGAAACCCCATAAACGTTTTTACTAATGCATTTCCATTCCTTTTCCGATACAGTTTCGAAGTTTTCAAGCTTAGATATACCTGTATTGTGCTCGTAAGCATGGTCTGAAGTCGCTCTCGAGTCGTCATTAAAGTCCGCTTTAATTTTTTGGGCATGTTCGCATATTGCGATTTTGGGACACTTTTGATATGTTATTTACGATAAGCTTCTGAGTTAAAAACCGTTGAAATACCTTCTGTTGCAATTAGTGGCAGGTTAGCCCCATTTTTTTCACAAAATGACTGGACTAAATAGCACCCGCTACGACTTGCTCCGACTTTTGAACACTTTACTTCATTCATTCATGAAAATCTTTCAGGTAAACCACGAATAAAACTTATAAACATGTGTAAGTATTAAAACTATCGGGTGGCCGGTGGACACGCATAAAACTAGCCTGAGAAAACAGCCGACTCATATCGCCTCTCAGGCTAGCGTAAACCGGAAGTCAAAATCGCATCTGCTCCTGCTAGCAACGGTGTTGCGTAGCAACGGAATATGTCAATGGGGAACCTCGGGGGGAACCTCGGGGAACCTCGGCTGAAAACAATGTTTGCTCTCGAAAGTTTCTTATGAAATCTTTCGCTGTAATTTTTTTCCTGTAAAATAATTTTCCTGCCCATAAATCTCGTTGAATTTCCCGCACGCCGCCTTCTTGGATGTTTTGACGTTACAGTGTTGTCCCTATTGTTACACAATAAAAGAGCTATTGTTTTCGGACAATAGCTGCAACCGTGTGACGTCGTAAGACTCCAAGAGAGCGGCGCGCGAGAAATTCAAATGAGTTTAATGGACAGGAAAATCGGTCCAGAAATTACATCCAGTGTACAATTTACAGGAGACAAATACAGAAATAGATTTAGACAGCCATATATGGAACATTTGAGGGCAAACGTTGTTTTCAGTCGAGGTGCCCTTTAAATCGATTTACTTTAAAGAGGCTCCAAAGGGTTATTCACACTTTTAACTTGTGGGTTTTACCGGTGTCCAAGTGTGGAAGAGGTAGTAGTATACAAACTAGCGGTTCTGGCCCACGTTGTATTTTTTTGTTGTACTTTATGACATCTCACCCTTCGGGTTCGTTATCATAAAATACAACAAAAAAAATACAACGTGGTCCAAAACACGCTAGTTTAGATACTACTATAGTTTATTTATTGTATTTATACATTATATTAAATGATTGGTTTCTACCGATTTTTTCGGATTAAAGCAGTTTTGTTGTACTATTTTTTGTTGTATTTATTATATTTTAACACCCTATTAGAGAAACGTGTTCATAAGGTATTATTTACTACTATAGTCCATCTATCGTATTTATACATCATACCAAAGGATCGTAGTTATAGGTATTGTATCAGGGCTAAGCGTGTATTAACATTTGTTCGAACATTTTGTTTATAGTGAATTTATTGTATTCTAACACCCTATTAGAGGAGCGTTGCTATTAGGTATTATAACATATATTGTCATAATCATTATTTACTATTATAGTCCATTCATCATATTTCTACACCATATTAGATCAAGGTATTATATTTCAAAACCCTATTAGAGGAGTGTGACTACTAGGTATTATAACATATTGTTATAATCATTATTTACTACTATAGTCCATTCATCATATTTCTATACCATATTAGATCAAGGTATTACATTTCACCACCTTATTAGAGGAGTGTGGCTATAAGTTTATTATATCATGGCTGAGCATACACTAACATTTGTTCGAGTACGTCCTTTAAAGAACTATTTACGTGGATGGAAGATGGATATTCCTGATGATAATCCTATGGGAGCGGATCCAGCCGTTTTCCTTGCTGATGTACGTAAACAAACTACCGAAAAGTTTAAGGAAGAACTACGAAACCACAATACCTTTAAGGCCCAATTAGCTTTAAACATAACTTTCGTACTCGATAAACCTGATGGTTACGTATATGAGACAGCCACCTTCTATAGCACACAATCTGTTTTGGTCAATATCGCTGGGATCCGTGGTGTAATAGTAGACGCACATGCTCAGATATACAACCAAATTGAGAAGTGGATCAGTCGTGGATCGAATTGGGTCATAGATAGAGTCAATATTCTATGGTTAAACATCGCTAAATATCAACCGCTACGTGGAGGTTCATATTTACCACTACCTGAAGAAATAGCGAATAAGAAAGCTGTGATCAATGTAAACAACAAAGATGATCACTGTGCACTTTGGTCGATATGTGCAGCAATGTTTCCAGTTAATAAGCATCCTCAAAGGACATCAAAGTATCAAATAGATATGGTGAAATCCAATGGGGTGGACTCGCCAACACCAATCTCACAAATACCACTTCTAGAGAAGCAAAACAACATTTATATTAATGTATATGGATGGGATCCAAAGGAAAAGTGCTTAATCATATATCATATCTCAAAGAAGACTTTTTCGAAGTACATCCATCTACTACTTATAGAAGACCCAAAGAGTGGTAAACAACACTATTGCTGGATAAAGGACTTCAACAAACTCCTATTCGATCAGACAAAGTACGAACATAGGAAACACTTCTGCGAACGATGTCTACATGGATATTCCAATGAAGCTCTTCTTGAAAAGCACATTACAGAGTGTAATGGTATCAATGACAAAGCCATACGCATTGAAATGCCTACCAATAAGAACAACGAAGTCTCATTCCAGAATATACACAAGCAGCTCAAAGTAACCTATATTATCTATGCAGATTTCGAGGCATTAAACACTTAGATCGAAGGACCTGCTCAAGACCCAAAGAAGAGCAACACACTTAAAACAGAAGAACACATTCCATGTGGATTCTGCTATATAGTTGTACGTTCCGATGGTTATAGCGAACCACCAGTGCTATATAGAGGCATAGATACTATCGAACATTTTCTACGATGTATGCAAGAGGAAGAGGTGAAGATCAAAGCCCAAAAGGCTAAACCACTATGCATGTCATGGAAAAACTATACGGCTTATAATAGCGCAACAATTTGTCATATCTGTCAGAAGCCATTGGTTGGTGATAGAGTACGTGATCATTGCCACATCACAGGTGAGTTTCGAGGTGCAGCACACAATACCTGTAATCTAAAATTACGTGCTTTTCCTACTATCCCAGTCGTATTCCATAATCTTCGTGGATATGACGCTCACCTAATAATGCAATGCATATCCATAACATTAGGTAAGATATCTTGTATTCCAAACAATATGGAGAAATACATTTCATTCTCACTTGGTAACCTACGATTCATTGATAGCTTTCAATTCTTACCATTCTCTCTCGATAAGTTGGTAAAAGGATCAGCATCAGACACTTTCCAACAAATTGTAAAATATACATCTAATCAAGAGAAAGCCAATCTATTGACCCGTAAAGGAGTATATCCATATGAGTACATGGATTCGTGGGATAGATTTGCAGAGACTTCTCTACCACCGAAAGATGCGTTCTATAGTAAACTAACTCTAGAGGACATATCCGATGAAGATTACGAACATGCAATAAAAGTTTGGAACGTATTTGATTGTAAGACATTAGGTCATTATCATGATCTTTATCTACAAACTGATGTACTTCTTCTAGCAGATGTGTTCGAGGACTTTCGTACAACATGTATGCAAAACTATAGATTAGATCCCGCACATTATTATACGAGTCCAGGACTTTCATGGGACGCTTTATTAAAGATAACTGGAGTGAAACTCGAACTATTAACTGACTATGACATGTATCTATTCATTGAGAGAGGTCTACGTGGTGGCATATCCATGGTATCACAACGTTATGCCAAAGCAAACAACCAAAGTATACCCGATTTCGATCCAAATAAGCCATATAGCTACATACTATATCTTGATGCTAATAATCTATATGGTTGGGCAATGAGTCAATATCTACCAACAGGAGGATTTGAGTGGTATACACCAACAGAAGAACAAATAACCAATCACGCAATGGATTCAGATAAGGGTTATATCCTTGAAGTTGATCTCGAATATCCTCGAGAACTTCATGATACACACAACGACTATCCACTAGCTCCCGAGAGAATTCAGGTGAATAAAGATTTGTTCTCAGAGTATCAGACCAATCTATTTGAGGAACTATATAAAGGTAATGGATCTTTGAAAGTGGAAAAACTCGTACCTAACCTATATAACAAAGAACGATATGTGCTACACTACCGCAACCTACAACTGTATCTCTCTCTTGGTATGCGTTTGAAAAAGATCCACAGGGCATTACGATTTGATCAATCACCATGGATGGAACCATATATACAAATGAATACAGAGTTACGAAAACAAGCGAAGAGCATCTTCAAGCAGGATCTATTCAAACTGATGAACAATAGCGTATTTGGAAAAACAATGGAGAATCTACGTAAACGTGTAGATATCCAATTAGTGCGCGCATCAGAAGGAAACAAGCTACAACGTCTATTGAATAAACCTAGTTATGCTCGATCCACAATTTTCGATGATGATCTTGCCGCGGTACATAACTACAAAAGTAAGCTATTGCTAAACCGCCCCATATATGTTGGAATGTCAATTCTAGATCTATCAAAGCATCTGATGTATGGCTTCTACTACAATGAGATCGAGAAGCGATATGGACAACGCTGTAATCTACTTTATACCGATACCGATAGCCTACTACTACACATTAAAACTGAAGACATCTATGCAGATATGGCAATTTGTAAACATCTATATGATACTAGTAACTACAGCAAAGACCATCCGCTGTATAGTATCAACAACGAGAAAGTACTTGGTAAAATGAAAGACGAATGTAAAGGTATTCCTATAGTCGAATATGTTGGACTACGATCTAAGCTCTATTCTATATTAAAAGTAGGTGGTGATGAGATTCGTAAAGCTAAAGGTATTAAGATAGCAGTAGTGAAATATCGTATTCGTCATGATCAATATAAAGAGTGCTTGATGGATAAGAAAGTATTCAAACATGGAATGAATATGCTTAGAAGTGAAGGTCATAAGATGTATGGCATGCATATGAACAAAGTATCTCTATCACCATTCGATAGTAAGAGATGGATTTCAGCAAACGGAATAGATACAATAGCCTACGATCGTGGAGACGTTTTTCCAGAGGATGAAGAATTAGATGGTTTTATTAGCAATATACTATCAAACGTAGTTGATACACTATCCTACAACAGTAAAAACGTCATTACAGAGGATGAAGATATGGACGACTTTATTTGTGAGTTGCTTCTATCTTAGAATACCTTTTGGTGGTAGTTCTGTATCTGGTGGTATCACTTGTATCTCTTCACGAACAAACCCTCGCTTTGGTGCATCTTTTCCTAAATAGTATAGAACTGGTTGATTTGATGATACCACATTTCGAGAAATATAGTATGTCTGTAAACTCCATACAGGATCAGTCGCTCGTTTAGTTCCACCTTCCAATTCTCCAGATGCATAGAGATATCGAACTAAAACATCGAATGGTAGTCGTTTTTCTTTCAATCCAATAATGCGAGAATATGTAGGAGTCTTTATGTTTACTTGTTGTGCCTCTATAGAATTTGAAGGCTCCTTACCTGTCAGTCGAGTAACTTCATTGTTCATAGCCTTGATAACGTCAGGAAGCCTCAATACCCATTCTCTACTACGTGCATCCGATCCTTCAGATGTAAGTACCATCTCTTTTGCATATTGATATCCAAATAATCTTTCAGCTATCGTTCTATTTGCTCGTTCTACAAAACTTTGTGCCCTATGATTACCAGCTTCACCTCGTTGAACTTTCGTACCACGTAGTTCTAATGTTTCAGACATACGTCCCATGAATTCTCTACCAGGATCAACTTGCAATGTTTTTGGCCATTCTAGTGGACTACGTTTGTAGATTCGTTCAAAGGCTGCAGAAACTTCACCACTATCTTTCGATGCTAAAGGTTCAGCCTCTTTATATCTAGAAGCAACGTCAATCACAACTAAAGCATACTTATATAGTTTCCTTCCACGTCCAGGTCGATCGTGAGGTAGAAAGATCAAATCAGCTTGATGAACTTCATTAGGTTTCGATACAGTCCAATGTGGTCGTGGAATATAGTGTGGTGGTGATAGATATATTTGCCACATGGCTTGTTTCTCTAACCAACCCTTAGCTATGTCTTCTGATACCTTTGCAGCCACCGATAACTTACCAATTGCAGCATGACCTTTCCAATAGCCCATAGGACCATAGAAGATATTCGCAAGTTTAGCATCCATTATATATCTATGTATTCTAACCTTCAACAAGAAGAAAAAAAAAAAAAAAAAAAAGAATAAGAACTAGTTCGTTAGATGAGTTCTTATTCTTTTTTTTTCTTAGTATCTCGTCGATCGTAAAAATTCTCGTTTTTTTAAAAAGCATATCGACTAATAGCATATCCAGCAGCTAGCGTTCCACCACCAACGAAAATCAACTCACCAGTCTTCTGATTGTTTGAGGGTTGATAGTAGTCGGATAAACGAGGTTCTTTCATTGCTTTGAGTCGTTTCAGTGCCTGGCGTAACTTATGGGAGCGCACAAAAGCTCGGTTGATATCGAGTTGGTTATTATGAGCATCGCGTTCGGCGACTTCATGTTTGCGCGTCCAATCGGACAATTTTTGACGTTCTTCGATATATGCCTCCCTAGCAGCATCGAATTTTTCCATTGCCCTATCATGTCTCTCTCGTTCTATATTAGCAGTTTCATCTTTTCCACCAAACATCCTAGCAAGCACTCCACCACCAGTGAATGCCGCTGCGTTTACAATCGCCGTGAAGAGCATCATTGCGCCAGCTGCAGCCATTATGGTTTGGCCTTTTGTTTCTCGAGATATTGTTTTGCATATATGCTACCAGCTATTACTGCAGTCCACTTCACGTAATTTATGATAGAAATAGAAGGATCGCTAAGCATAGATTCCTTGGTAGCCTTTTTTACAATCCAACCAATACCAGTAGCGATTCCCGTTATCATAGCAGCATCGGTCGCTATTTTCGTCAATTCTTTATCCATCCTAATATATATCGTATATCTCTAGTCTTTAATTGTTACTCCATATCTGGTACCGTAGTCTTTATCGGACTTGCTGGTCGTATAGGACTAACGTTCTTAGAAGTGTCGTCTCTATATCTTCTGTATTGATAGTATGTGCCAACCAATGCAGCACCAGTACCAAGAACTGTGAGAATGGTAGTATTGGTAGATATGTCTTTAGTCCAACTTTCATCTACGGCGGTTTCTTTAGATAATTCACTTTCACGCGAAATCTCTCTCTTTTGAGCCTCTCTAGCAAGTTTATTACTTAGTGCTAATGCTTTCCCAGCAGCGACCCTCTTTGGATCTTTTACTTTAGTTGGTGTTGTTTTCGGTGGATTCGTAGTTATCTGATCCGTCTGTTCTTCCATCTTGATTCGATATAGTAATTACTTGCGAAGGTTCAATAGGAGTACCAGGAATGACTATATGATCAGCTACATTGAACAAAACACTAGCTAGAGCTACAAATCGACCGTGTTTAAGTGCTAATCGACCAGCCGCCATAGATATCTCATGGCGGGCTAATTGGTTTTCTTGTAGATCCTTAAGTAGTGCTTGTTGGTCGTCTAGTGTAGCTACGTATGAGACTGCGCGAGTAGCTTGACGTAGTACACCATCTACTAAGTGTACTGTTATTTGATTTGCTACTACGGCCTGGTATCTACTATGTAAACGTTTTACGTCCTTCTCAGATAGTTTAGTTATATCTGTTAGGGAGAAATTCTGTCCTAGACATTCTTTCGTTTTACCCAATACAGCTAAGGTCTTAAGTTCTTCCCGCCATTCTTCGATATCCTCCAATTCGGTTGAAAATTCCAATTTGGTTGTAGGACAAGTAATAGCGCACTCATCTTTCAGATCTCTGACGTATCCATCCAGTTCTTTGGTGTATTCATCCATGATAATATGTTATAGGTGCGGGTAGCTCTAACACTACTGCAAAAGGATGTCGCAAACAAAAACATATGCGAGCAAACTTGTGAGATCGAAGTATCGTTCGTAATTCGTTACATTCTTGTGAACCTCCGTAATCTTCGAATATCCTCTTACCATCTATAACTGATGCCGTATGAAATGCTACTACGATAGCTACGTTCTCACGAAAAGGTTTACATATACTCGTTAATTGTTGGGATAGTACCCAAATAGATAGTCCTATATGTCGAGCAGAGAATGCTAAATCTACTAGTTTGTCAGTTCTTCGTTTTACATCTTTTGATGCGGCACAATCATCAAGAATCAATAATGTATTGGTACCTGACCAAAAGGTTGCACAAATATTTAATGTGGTATCGATAGCATTCTGAGGTGGAGATATAACATAAAAATGCGGATCTCGATTGGCAAATCCATGATATGTTTTGTTATGGGCATACGTAGGACAAATTAATACTATATAATCGAACTTACCACGAAATGGTCCACGAAGTTGTTCTATGAGAAATGCAGTCTTTCCACAATTCGTTGGACCTACTATGAGTGCATTAAATGGAATGTGTTCTACGAGGGAATCCATCAGTATGTTATACTATGTAAAGATCTGTTCAATATCTTAAGCTGAGCATCAGCAAGGACATAGATATGCATGTTTACATTTCCACTTCCTTTTGCAGTTCTATGTATACGAATATCGATATCTTTTCCACCACCAGTTCAGTTGTGCCATTCCATCACCATGAGCAGAGGAATCTTTTGCTGTACGACAATCGACTAGGATGGCAAATCTGTTATTGTAAAATTTGGTAGGAGTCATAGAAGTATTGGATGTGGCAAACCATCCTTTTGCGGACTCCCAAAAATCTGGTGTTAACATACCTCCTGGAAAGAATCTATTTGGAACTCCATTTACGTCTATCTCTATCTTCGAAATATCAGGATTTACGAATGCTTCACTATCTCGTGAACCGGCGGTGGGAGGATCTACGAATAGAAAAAGTAATCCAGCAAATGATCGTCGTGGAACATTTATATTCTGAGATATCAAAGTATCTGATGCCTTAGCGATAGGTACTAACTTGAAGTGAACTGCGTGATCGTATAGGAATGCAGTACCTTTTTCATATGCGTGAAATGCATTCCTAGCTAGTGTTTCATTCTTGATTGCTTCGTATTCTAACTGGATGTTGGTAAGCTTGTACGTACCTATCTTTGTCGAATCTGATCCAACGATTATATGTTGTGTCAGAATATCAACGTCTAACGGAATTCTATATTTGGAACCATATGCAGCCAACAGTGCATTCTCACCAGTATCTGAAGTACCTGCATCACCGGCTTTAGATCGTAGCTTATTTGTGTTATCTGATTGGATACCTTGTTGTATTCTCGATTCTCTCTCCTGCGTAGATAGATAGATATCGGAATATGTTTGTAATAGATCCGATCGAGCAATGTCTTCTACTATTTCAGCTCCTATCTTACAAACTCGATGTATAACTAAGCAACGTCCAACATTTGCAACAACTCGATTATTAGGATGTCCACCAGACAATACGATATCACCCAATAATGCTAAACTACCAGGTACTAATACGATATCTTCTCCTATCGTTGGAACTTCCACATAGAGCGTCTCACCTGGATTAGCAGATGATGGAGTGAAAGTTTTTCTATATAGGGTTCGTTGAGCTTTGAGTGCGAGTGGCACTCTTAGTGCTTCTGTAGGAATTAACTTCGTCGATATCATGTTGAATATACCAAGATATATAGTTATGTTCAATATGGAAGATAGGGTCGACGTTGATGTGAGACCTGAGGATAATACCAACAGATACGAAGAACAACAACGAGATGAAGAAAACCGACGAGAACGAGATGAAGAAGACCGACAACGAGAACGAGAAGCAAATGAAAGATACATGGCTTACGTATTGGGCGATAATCAAGATGAAGCTGGAGGTAGTGAGACAATTACCTTAGATGATTTGCATGGTGATGACCCACTTCGAGGATTCACATTCGAACAAACCATATCAGATTCAGCAATAGAAATGCTAGTTAACATAGTAAAAGGGCAATATCCGGATGCTGGTGTTCGATATAATATCGAAATCTCCTTAATAGACGGACAACTCAACGTTCGCGAACTTGGAAGCAAAGCACCCTTTACACGTCTATTTGTCGGTGATGAGAAAGATATGAAATTACGTATGAAGATGAGGAAAGCTCTCAAAGCTGCCTTAGGTCCAAATAATGAAGAGGCTGCTAATGAAGTAATATTTGCAGAACGACAACTCGCTGATCGGGAAGCAAATAACGAATCTATTCTCGAAGACTCCGAATCGACAGACGCTCAGAAAGAAAAAGCTAAGACAGAATTAGTATCCATCCATAAGGCAAGAGAATTACTTGAACGTCGAGAAAAAGCCATACTAGAACGTATATCGCTACGTGAAAGGGTCAAATACATTTTCAGAAAGTATGGAATGACCGTTCTTGCGGTGGTAACTGCTATTGGTGCTATCGTTAGCGTAATAGTTTCCCAGTTATCGAAATCCGTACCGAAACCAGTAAAAGATGGTATCGACAAAGTTGGAGATACAGTAAAGAAGGGATTAAAAACGATGGGTGATTTATTAAAGGAAATGGGAAAGAAACTTGGACAGATACTACCTGGAATGATTGAATCAATTGCGAATTTCATATTTACTATGGCTGGTAAAGCTCTAGGAGTATTAGCAGAGAACGTTTGGTTATTCATCGTAGCAATAGTGGTGATCACAATAGAGCAATATAAACGTCGTTAACGAAATAACGCCCACGCAATTCCAGCTCCTGCAATAGATACTATCGCTAGATTGATCTCATGTTGTGGAACTCGTTGCTTTACGCTATGTGGAACTTGTTTCTTTACGCTATATGGAACTTGTTGATATGTACTATGTGGTAATTGTTTCTTTCGTATCTGTCCTTCCATATCTGGTGGTGGGAGTTTAGTTTGCTCATCGTTGATTGAGTTTGATCCCATTATCATATCTTTCGTAGCTATCTTGAATGCGTTATAGATCCTTTGCATGTGACGTCATCAAAATTCTAAAATCTAAACTATGAGATATATGAAGCTGTTCTTTTAATATGATTTAGATATCGGTATTCTCAGTATTCTTCGAAAAAATTACGACGATACGGTGATTTGTTTTTGAGTTACAGTACTTTGAATTTTGTGTTTAGCCCAGGTCAGCGTGTTTCCTAAATGTCTAGGAAATCCATATATTTCGGCCAATTTCAAATTTTAGACTTGATAAACCTTTAAAAGTGATATCTAAAGTGTTTTGAAGTGAATGCTAATCATATTGATTGGAAAAACAGCTTTATTTGTGGAGTACGTGTTTGGCCGCCATCTTGGTGTACTGAAGCTGTACACCAACATGGCCGCCGCATACTAATTACACTAAATTGTTCGAATATTATTTGTCCGACAGTTCGGTTACGAAGTACTCTATTGCTCCAAAATTTCGATCATTTCTATATTTTTACCTGATCTATACACAGCATTAAAAATATTTAACTAATATAAGTTTCTTCTTGAGGCAATTTTTTTGGTGACGTCAATGCAAACGATCAATTGTAGCCACTAATCTTTTGAGTATCGAACAATAGATTGCTTGGTAATAGCCATACTCCTATAGCTATTGCCAGATCTAACTTCTTATTCGTACCATCTATTGCAACCTGATAGTTTTTTACGCCTTTCACTAAGTCGTTTTCAATAATCGTGGCTTCAAGCAAAACTTTGAACTCTAGTTTGGTGCCATAACTACCAATGATTGGTGTAAGCATATTAACTTGAGCACCTAGAATGCAATACGCGAAAGCTTCGACAGATCGATTCAATCTACCTAATCCAGCATTAGTTAAACCCTTTCCGATTGGTGGTGTAAACCAATTGTATTGTTTTCCATTAGTCTCGTCACCCCTAATAAAGTGAATCATATTGGAATTAGCTAACTTGCCGCCCTCATCTTTGAATATATAGAATGGGTCCTTTTGTGTCCATGTGTACATGTCTGGGGCACTCGACCTTAACTCATACTCATTCTTATCGCCGTACCTGGGGAAGTAAACGAATATGTCACCTAATCCTTTATTACGACCTCCACGCCATCTGAAGTCTGGTGTTCGAGATAAACCAAACTCGATGCACAAAGTCTCAAGAGCTGATTTGCTATAGAGGTTATCAATTTGCTTGAAAGAAGAGTCACCAGGTAGAGGTCCACCAAGTTCGTATTGTGAAATAAACGTGAAATTGTAGGAACCCTTGAATGATGGGTGGATACGTTTTGAAAATAGGATCAAACAATGACACTCCACATCCAGAAGTTGCACACCACGTTGCAAAATTCAATCGTTGAGGCCAATATTTGAAATCTGGACCTGATAACCAATGATGGGACTCCTTTGCTGTCATATGCTTTACGACAGTCTCTTTGAATATGTTCGGAACGCCTGCTTCGAACTTTTTCGAAGGTGTGACATATATCCATAGATTAGTTAAATCGATATCTTGTGCTTTTTCAGTAGGTGGGACCGCCGTAATAGGATATTTCACACTTTTATCTAGTGTTAATGTATATGGAAAACCATCATGCACATCCCACAATGCGTTATCGATGCGTTTTTGAATGGTAGCAGGTAGCTTGGAGACATCATCACCATAGACCACATAGCCATGATTCCCATCTCGAAACCAAATACTCGTCGAATATTTACCGGGACCATCTATATCCGTGGATGCATAGAACTGGTGAAAATCTGCATGTGGATATATTTTCTTGAACTTCACCAATAGATCGGCATTCAGTTTTGAAATTCTTTCATTTTCATCGGTAATTAGAGCGGTCTGCTCAGATTTCAACAGTCTTGGTCCACCCCTGGCAATCTCCGCCTTGTCCTTGGCAGATAGACCATCATACCAATCATCTTTGTCTGGCACAACGAGAGGCATCGTAACTATTGAAGCTATACATGCATACAGTTTATACCTTTAATATATAAGATGGTTATCTTAAATGTCACCACCACATCGGCTGATCATACGGTCTACTTCGATAATCCTATTCTTACCAATAATATTTCGCTAATCGAGATCACTTTCGAGAATAGTTGGTGGAACCTAGCTGAGGAAGGGAGATTCAATTGGGATATTGATGAGAGTCTTAGGATGCCAAATTCTATCAATACTGGCCACTATGATATGGCAAGTATCCAGACCGTCTTAAAACCCGCAATTGATGGAGGCTTCATCGAATTCTTACAAACGAAAGAGCAGAATACTTGGCAAATGGTAGTTAATAAAACAATCCGGTTCGATGAGAACCTCCGTACACTATTGGGCGTTAAGGGAATTGAAAAAGCGTTTAACATTTTAGAGATCAATGATGGTTTGCTTGAGATGGACACGGATTACCACGAACTGACGCTACGAAATATACACCAAGCGTATATCAGCTGCGACGTGGTAGATTCTAGCTTTTCGATCCGAGATGGAAAGCGCTCGATAGTACTAGCTAGTTTAGAGATCCGAGGTGGAAGATTTACGAAAACAACATATGCTTCATCAATCCCACTACCCATCAAAGCTCTAGGTACGATACGAAATAACCTTCGCCTGACGATTCGTGACGAGAAAGGCAATACCATAAACTTCCGTGGTCGACCTATACGTTACGTATTGAAGACTGAGTAAATCATACATATATAGCATATACATATGATGGACGGCGATTCAATTCAACCACTTTTTCCATCAGCACCAAATATCTATCCATCGCTTGCTAGTGGCACTGGAAATAATTTTCGTCTGCAAACGATCCGAGATACGCTTTCAGATATCGAAACTCAAGAAAAACACTATGAAGGCGTGCGTAAGAAATATGCACGTTCTCAAGGAATAGTTCATGGTATCGCAGTGGTAACAGGAGGTCTATCTGTGATTTTATCTGGATCTGGATTGGGAGTAGCTTTAACCGGTTTTGGAATAGTGATTGGTCTACCACTTGGTGTTATTGGTGGCTTATGTGGATTAATTTCAGCATCTACGACCATTGGAGCTAAAACATTAGGAATAAAAGTTTCTAAACACGACAAAACAACTATGTTAGCAAAAGCGAAAATTAATACGATTCGTGATCTAGTATCGAAAGCCCTACGCGATGAAAATATATCTGATTCTGAATACGGTATCATCCTCGCTGAAGCAGATAAATACGAGATTATGAGGGCTGAAATTCGTCACGAGACTAGTTCGGGACAAATAAGCGAAAAAAACGTAGAACAAATTCGAACCAAACTCAAACAAGAAGTGCAAAAGGAAATGCGAGAAAAACTTGGCAGTCTAGTGGGATAAAAATCGAATGTGGCTCTTATTTCCATTTTACTAAATCAAACCCTATCACTAGTTAGATCGTGCCTTATATAGATGGGCTCAAAGTGGGAATGGTAAGCAATCAACTCCTTGACAAAACGTATGATCGAACCCTTATGTGTACCACATCGTTTAACAACATCGGTAAGAGATATATGAGATCCAGAACGACGTAGTACCTCGTAACTTGCTCCAGTGACTTTAGTTCGAAGTATGGAACTGGTACCTATATTGCTTTCTATTGCCATACTAACAATCTCATAGACTATTTGTTGGCTATTCTTAGGTACTCCTTTGGGGTCTATTTTAACGAAAGTCGTTGCGATGTAAGGAGTTATGCGATCGGAATTTAAATCTATATCGATCTTATCGTCATCATGTAGAGAACGTATAAATTCATTTCCGCGACATATGCATTTGTTGTTTAGTTGCATAAAATTAGTGACCTCACCTTTAGATCGAACGAACCCACATTGTATACATGCTTGATAAAGAAGAGCAGCTAAAATAGTTCGTTTAGCATAGCTACGTTTGATACAAACTTTCTGTACTTGAATAAATGCATCGGCTACGATTACTAGTACATTTGTGGGAAACGATAGGGAATAATTTTGGTTATAAATAGTGTTGTATACCTGTAGTTCTCGCATGATCGTACGTAGTTGCAATTCTTTGTTATCACTTTGTTTTGGTATTGAGCGGTCTAGATCATGTTGATACAGAAAGCTATCCGGACCTACTATACGCAACCGAGTAGTAGCATTGATAGGTGTTTCTTCGTATGAGTCGATCTCAGAAACAAGACCACAAGTGGAACATATGAATTCCGTTCCTTGATTTTCCATCGGACATAGACATTCGGGACATGTTCCACCAGTGTTAATACGTAGGCTCGTACAAATTCCTGAACCAAGCAATCTAACAAGCTCGTCCATACTAGTTGTATACCATATGCCTGTAAATTGTTTAATTGGTTGTCGAAAAAAAAAAAAAAAAAATGAAGAGAGGTTGCATAACAATTTCTCTTCATTCTTTTTTCTTTTTTCGTATTGTGATTTCTACTTATCCTCCGATTCTACCACATGTAGATCCTCCAATATCTTATCGAGTTCGCAAATGTCCACCACATTATTTGGATCCTTAGCTTGGAGTTTTGCCTCTTGTTTCTCAGATTCCATCAACGACTTAGCGCGTTTCATATCAATGCGCTTCTTCTCGTTAGTGAGACTGAGTTGGATTGTGGTACATTTTGAACAAAGCTCATTAGCCGTATGACATCCTCTACCACATCTCACAAATGGAACGAATGGTTTGCCCCCGTTTCGTTTCTGAAAGTTATGTTGAGAACAATACTCCGATGTCTTTGAGCGCTTCCTCGTACATTTACTGTTCTTTCCTCGTATCAACCAATCACAAGTTATTATCTCAGACATAGTGTGATATACCTATATGTTATGTGTCTAATTGGTATCTTAGTTGTGACGTCTGCGTTGAGATTCTTCGATCGTATGCACTTGTCTAATCTGTGTGGTATTAATACGTACTAATATGGTAGTATACGTTAATATCGAGAAATAGAGAATATACGTTAGAAAACCTTTAGTATGGTGTAGAAATATGATGAATGGACTATAATAGTAAATAATGATTATGACAATATATGTTATAATACCTTATAGCTACACTCCTCTAATAGGGTGTTAGAATACAATAAATTCACTATAAACCAAGTGTTCGAACAAGTGTTAATATATGGTTAGCCCTGATACAATACCTATAACTACGATCCTTTGGTATGATGTATAAATACGATAGATGGACTATAGTAGTAAATAATACCTTATGAACATGTTTCTCTAATAGGGTGTTAAAATATAATAAATACAACAAAAAAATAGTACAACAAAACTGCTTTAATCCGAAAAAATCGATAGAAACCAATCACTTAATATAATGTATAAATACAATAAATAAACTATAGTAGTATCTAAACTAGCGTGTTTTGGACCACGTTGTATTTTTTTTTTGTATTTTATGATAACGAACCCGAAGGGTGAGATGTCATAAAGTACAACAAAAAAATACAACGTGGGCCAGAACCGCTAGTTTGTATACTACTGAGGTTTAACTAAAGGAGCTTACAATATCAAAACTACGCAAATGATGATATTACAATTGTTTTAATAGAATTGATGCTAAGGCAACCGATCTCATCTAAACCAGACCCAAACATTTTATTCCCATAAAACTCATAAAAATGCGTGCGGTGAATTCTTCTAAAAAGCTATAATTCAAAGTTTTATTCATTACCTTTAACGTGGGAGGATAAAGTAAAATTCTGTTAGACAGAACTTGTGCAATTGTTTGGGGAAAATCGTTATGCGCTTGGAAACAGAATTTTCTTACAAAATATTAATGTTTAAAGAATCCATTTACAAACTTGTCTATCAGATTCAGATTTCTTTATTTCTATCGAAAATGGAGAAATTACAACGCGCGCTTTTGAAACTGTTCCCGAAAAAAAGATAACGCAACAAATTATTTAGCGTTTGGAAGTTTCGTTACTATTCCCTACGTGGTCACAAAAACCCTTTCGAGCCAACTTATTATTTAAGTATAGAATATCTAGGTATGTTATGTCTGCCTACCTTTCACCTTGGGAGCCATCACTTCTCGAAAGCTGTCCATATCCATTGCGGTAATGACGTTATCTCTCAGCACCATTGCAGTGTGCACAATACCAGCCATGCTGGGAAGTTCTTTCAATCGCTTCTCGAAGGATATCATGTGATCTTCACGTGACACGTCCACTTGCACAATCAGAATCGCTGCACCCGTCTGTTCTTGCAATTCGGTTACTTCTAGTTTCTTTGCTTCTGAGGGCGGCGAGCGTGCCAAAAGAATGATTGTTTTCGCGCCATTCTCAGCCATCCAACGGGCGATCTGAAAGCCGAATCCACGGACACCTCCTGCAACCATGTAGGTTCGGTTTCCTTTCATTCCGAAATGATCAATACCAGGTAGAAGAATTCCTGGTTTTCCGCTGTTGTCAAACGTGAATGAGTTGAAGATGATCGAGGAAGCTGATACTTTCTTTTCTCTTAGATTGCAGTCTAGATTTCTGTTCCAGTCCTCAATTGCGACGTAGATGCTACTCGTGTGCTGCTTCACTTCGCAAAGTCTTTCAAGCATTCCTGTCGTAGTCAGTAAGGGATGACATGCTTTCCAATGGTCTTCAAAGGTAGCAGATGAGTTTAGTGTCTCCACCGTCCCTATTCTTTCGTAGCTTATTCTCTTGTATCCTGGGAGGATCACCTGTCCTTTGAATTCATCACACGCGATTACCAGTTTTCCGTCAATCTTCAACGCGGAGTAACTGGATTGTAAAGCACCAGGTCGTGGAGGGGAAAGAAAAAGAACTGTATCGCATTTCTCGTTGTATTTCTCGTCAAGACAGAGACAGCTTGAATCGACAACGTCCTCAACGCCAATTCTAAGCAAGAGGTTCTTTGTCTCTCTATCCTTAGGCTGTGTGGAGGTGCAAAGAACACTGTGTCCAAGCCCTTTTGCGATTGCTGCTGCTGCAAATCCAACACCTTTGTTTACCTCGTGAATCAGGACAAGACTAGAGTTTTGACCTGCTGTTGCCCTTTGCAATGCTTGGAATGCCAGAATAACGCATAATGGGAGCGTTGCTGATTGCAACAAATTAAGCTCCGTTGGTTTTAGCATAAGTTGAGATTGCAATACCCGGATGTACTTTCCGATTCGGCTCGGTGCAACGATCCCACATACGTTGTCTCCAATATTGAAACTTGGGCTCGAAGATCCGATGCCATGAACTTGTCCACTAAAGGCAACACAGCCCTTGCCTTTAGTGAAGTCACAAATTTGGCCTTCTATTGAAAAGACGTGCGTCAGTTGGACTTCAAGTTCACTACTAAGAAGTGTTGATGGGGTTTCACCTCTTAAAGCGATGCGTTCATCCTTACGTCCTTTGTCCAGGTAGAAGTTTTCTATGTCGTTCTGTTTGCTGTGACAAATGTAGTCTTCTGTGGCTGTTGTACTTTCCTTCAAGCGAACGAAGCGGCTTACATATCTTGTACCAGCTCGAAGTACCACCTCTTCCTCCTCATCATCTACTACAAGTTCGTTCACTAGTAACTGAATCTCTTCTTTTGTTGGCTGGAGGCTTACGTCAACTGCCTTCACCTTGATGATAAATGTTTCAAGTGAAGCTGTTCGTTTTAATCCCCATATCAGGGAGGACCAAGGCATTGAACGCTCACTGGATGAGCTTTCTCGTTCAACAAACTGCGTTTCTTGGGATATTAGCAGCAGTAGTGAATCGTGAAATGATGCCATGTCAAACATTCGCTTCAGTAAAAATATCGAACTTCTGAACGAAATGTTCTGTGCACGATCAATGGATTCCAGATGACCAGGGAGAGAGTCAGCTTCAACTGGCCAAAAGCTGACGACATCGAGTTTCTTATTCTTTGAGGTAGATATACGTATCCCTTGATCTAGAACCTCTTGCACGTGTCTTTCGTCTCCTATTAAAAAGTCATCGCTTTTGGGGACATGGACTGTCAGTATCTCAGCTCCTTTTTTCGTGATACCATCTATGAATCTGTCTGCTAGGCCTTTAGAATCCTTCAGCACAACACACACAACATCACTATAGGCATCGTGTACTGGTTCTATTTGGGGGCTGCCTTCTGCCCATTCCACCTCGTAGCTGATGTCCTCAAGTGAGGGGTTGGCACTTTGATCATAGGTGTTAAGTTCTGCGCTCTGGAAATCCGTCATCTTCAAAATTGGGTTACCACCCATGCTCATCAGGGTTACGTCAAAGGATCCAGGCCTCTCCTCTATCTTCGTTGCGTGACAGATCAAAAAGTGAGGGATATGGGAGAATACGACTGAAACCTTGTTCCAGCCAGCAGAAACAATGGAACTGTCTCCAGACACTTCATTCCAGATTGTTACCAAGCAAGATTGCAAACATGCATCTAATATTGACGGGTGGACTACGTACTTGTGTGCCTCTTGGAAAAGAGCATCATCAAGCGTTACTAAACAGAGGCCTTCGTTTTCTCCTTTCCATACTCGCTTGATGATCGAGAAGGAAGGTCCATAAGAGAAGCCAACCCCACTTGTGAGAGTTCTGAAATCATCTAGCGGGACCTCTTGCATTCGTCCAATGATATCCTTAACTTCATCGCTTATTACGTCTAGCTCTCGAGTTGCTTTTTCTGCAAAAAAGTGAAATACTAAATGGTTAGTACTAGGGAGATAAGAATGGAGTAATTAAAATAAAGGATTCAATCGATTGAAAGGTTGATAGTACGGTGAGAACGTACGGCTTCATGACAGCCTTTTAAATGAATTTATTGTGTTTCTTACACTAGTCTTATGTGTCGTGGTACATGCGTACAAAGTCAGTTTCCACGAGGTCGCATTTTGTTTTTGCGTGTTTCTCGCTGAAGTCTCGTCAATCTGGTAAGTTTTCGTTCTCATTTGTGTTGGTAATCCAGTTATCTCTATGATTTATCGTGCTTAATGTTTCGTTTAGGTTTTTTTACTGCTTTATGTAGTATGTGCATGTTTATGAACACCACTGAATAATGATTATCGATCTACTTTTGGTCACCCAAATACACATGAGTCGCTACTGTGAAAAATACCCATGTAAAATAAGATGATGTAAATAAGCTCGGCTATTTTTAGTAAACTGCCTCCACCAAATTAAATGCTTAACAAAGTATAGGGTTTACCCTGGTTAAATATTAATATATTATTATTATTATTATTATCACAATGTTTAACATTTACCCCATTGAACATCTCCCTGCTGTGTTGTATCGCACCTCATCTTTCCTCTTGACAACAAAAGTTCTGATTGATCTTCCTGTACACTCGTTATCTGAAATTCGGCATCACCAACTGCGATGCTGGTCATTAGACGTAGCTTCAGAGGCCGCACCTGTCCTTCTGGCAACGTAAGCAAACTTGACACCTTAACATCTCGTAGCTCTACAGAACTACAGAGGAACCTGTCTTTGGCCATGGCGAAGGCCATTTCAAGGTAGATAGCTCCAGGCATGATGGCACCTCCTTGGGTAAGGGCATGATCTCTTAGGTACGGTAGCCGATGAAGATCAATCTCTACAGTCCAACAGCATAGTCCAGAAAAATGCTCTGTCATCGCGAAATTGCCAATAAAGGGATGGGACCTACTAGATGTCTCCACATCGGTTTTATACTGAAATGGTAAGACTTTCTTCCCAGTTGTGCTAGCTTTGTACCAGTACTCTTCCTCTTGCCATGAGTAGGTTTGGGGACGGATAAATCGGCATGGCCCAAAGTAACGAGTAGAATCCCATTTGATACGGTAGCCTTTGGTATGAAGAGCACATACCGTGTTCAGCATAAAAACCTTGTGCTGTTCTTTGACTCCCTTGCGAGGCAGGGTTGCAATGACAGCAGGCATGATCTCTTCGTCGAGTTTTTCTTGTACAGCTATTTGTTTCACGTAGTGTGCTAGTGAAGGCTGTGCACCGATCTCAACGATGTTTCTGTAACCATCTTTTAAAATGGTTTTTACAGCTGAGGAAAATTGAACTGGGTAGCGGATGTTTTTCCACCAGTACGTGTGGTTCAATTCTTTTCCAGGAACAGCGTCACCCTCGACAGTGGAATAGAAGGAAATAGCGGCGTTTTTCGGTTCTAATTCTTTTCTAACTGCTGCAACTTGAAATGCTTTCTCAATAGGTGTCATGTGAAAGCTGTGAAAGGCACGTGATGTATTTAGGATCCTCCAAAAGACCTGAGAATTGTTTAAGAACAGATAGTTTCCAAAGCACTCGATTGAAAGCTTATCACCAGAGAGGGTTACACTCTTTGCATCATTGATAGCTGCAATGTTCACAGTTTCCTCAAGCTTAAGGTCAATGAGGAGATTCTTAGTTTCCTCTACGGACATTCCAAGTGCTGCCATAGCTCCATTTTCTGGACACTTGACTTGCAACTTTGCTCGTAATACCATAACTCCTAACGCCTCCTTTACACTAAGAGCTCCAGCTGTACAGGCAGCAGCAAACTCTCCAAGGCTGTGTCCGACAACGGCTGAAGGATAGATTCCCCAGGAAATTAGCAAACGAGCAACAGCGTATTGAATAGTAAAGGTCGCTGTTTGGCCAATCACCAACTCATTCATTCTAGACATCTCTTCAGAAGCCATAAGCTCGCTCAGAAGACTCCACTCCTCGCCCATTTCTTTCAGAAGATTGTTGACTTCGATGACTGTGGTTCGGAAGGTAGGCTCGTTCTCAATCAATTGCCTTCCCATTGCATACCACTGCGTTCCTTGGCCACCAAACATGAACACCAGCTTTTTGCTATCATCATTGACCTTGCCGTAATGGACTTTCTTTTCCCATCCTTGGCTATCTGCGCCAAAAGAACTCAATGATTCAATAGCTTCCTCTAATGACGCACATGCCATGGCTAAGCGATGTGGATGAACTGTTCTGCGTTCATTAAGGGAATAACAAATGTCATTCATTCTTCCTTTGAGATCTTCGTTCTCAGTCAGCCATATTGCAAAAGCTCTTGCCATAGCATGCAAGCTTTCTTTTGACCGCGCAGACAAGGTTAGCACGTAAGTTGCAATTTGAGGACCAATTGAAACATTTGATCCTTTTTCAGGGACGATCTCGCGAAGAATGACATGTGCGTTGCTACCTCCATATCCGTAGGAGTTGACGGCACCAATCCTTGGCTTACCATTTCTCCTTTCCCAACTTTCTGATAAAACTTGAACCTCCATTCCTTTCTCAGAAAGTTTAAGCTTTGGGTTTAAGGTACGAACGGTTACGGTTGGCACAAGGCGCCCATATTTGATCATTAATGCAACCTTAATGAGGCCAGCAAGTCCCGACGTTGACTCTGTGTGGTTCACGTTAGATTTAACAGATCCAATCTTCAAAACCCTACTATTGTCGGTCCTTGACTCACAGTATGCTTCTCCAATGGATGTTGTTTCAATAACGTCTCCAATGGCCGTCCCAGTTCCGTGAGCTTCTACGTAGTCAATATCAGTGGATTTTAGTCCTGATTTCTGTAGGACCATTCGGAAAAGTTCGGCTTGACTTCTACTACTTGGTGCAGTTATTGGTACCGCATTCGCCCCGTCATTGTTTAGTCCACAGGCTACAACTCCGCAGTAAGCATCTTCATCTTTCGATGCATCGGTTAGCTTGAGGACAACTGCAGCAAAACCCTCACCTCTTCCGTAACCATCTCCAGATGCGTCAAAACTTTTGCATCGTCCATCGGGTGCAAGAAGTCCGGCGATGCTTGTCGTCATTTGGGACGTGTGGCTCAAGATAATGTTAGGTGCACAGACAAGTGCAGCATCACAGTCTCCGTTTCGCAAGCTATCCACAGCAAGTTTGAAAGCCGTCAGTGAAGACGAACAAGCAGTATCTACTGTCAAACTTGGACCCGTGAAGTTGAAACAAAAGGATATCCTGTTTGAGACCATGGAGCCAGTAATACCCGTCGATGTAAACTGGTCTATATGTTTTTGGTTTGTCTCAGTTAATATCACTGCACCATAGTCCAGATTCATTACACCAACAAAGACGCCAGTACGACAGGTTTGCAGATCCTGTACCGTCATACCAGAGTCTTCAATCGCCTCATAAACAACTTGCAGTAAGATTCTTTGTTGAGGGTCCATGGTGTTGGCTTCTTGCTGAGAAATGTTAAAAAATCCAGCATCGAATCGTTTTATGTCTTCTAAATATGATCCAGCGACGGTACACATTCTGCCTCTGACAAACCTCTTGGGATGGTAGAATTCATGGAATTTTTGATGCTCTTCTGGTCTGTTATCAGGATAGGCTGTTATGGCAGAATGACCCTGTTGAAGCATTTCCCAGAATGCAGTCTTACTTGGTGCTTTGGGGAAACGACAGCCAATACCAATTATTGAAACTCCCACGGGTGGCTTGATTGTGTCCTTGAATACATATGGTTTCGTTGGTGAGATGTTGTTCTTAAAATTTCGTTTCTCTAAATTAGTCGCAGGTAGGGCAAAACGGCCAAATATCTTTCGACGATTTTCGTAGGTCGATAGTAGGACAGGAATAACAGCAAATGCTTGAAAGGTACCAAGTACAAGGAACGAAGGGATAACTTGATGGAAGAGGACTGACAGATGTGTAAAACCAAACCCAAGTGCAGCAGAGCTAAGCATTAGTAAAACGATACAAGGCAACAAAGGTCCTGCTGTAGTAGTAACAGCGTCAATGATACGATCCTCATTGCTATCTTTGTTGGAAACAGTACATGCTTGAGCGACATAAACACTCAAATTAAATGAAACCATCAGCGCTGGAAATGTGCAAATATATGTTATTTGGTTAAAAGACACCTTGAACAAAAATAGTATGGTGAGAATCTGCAAAATTTGTAGAGACAAGTTAAGAACAAGAACAAAAGCTGTTCGCAAACTTACTGTCATGAAGAAAAGTCCAACTAGAACGCACATCTTTGCAAGAATTACTGTCTTTAATGTTTGCACCAGGAGAATGTTTAAGTCTTCTTGGGCCGGAAATGCATCGGATACTGCTCTAAACATTCCTCCAAACCTAAACTTCAAATCATTCTGCAGTTGTTCCATCGTAGCTTTATCGCCTGTCGATGCAAGCTTTATGGGCAAGTGGAATCGCGAGGCTTTGATGAACGATACGTTAGTTACTACGTTTCTCATTTCGATATCGTTCTTGTAAGTGGAAAGGATTGTCATGGTTAGAAAATCTTCAAGGCATTTTCTAAAGTAGTTTTCCTTGCAAGGTCTTATTTTCTTATTCCTCCACATTTCAAAAGAAGCGATCCAAGCTTTTACTCTGCCTCCGCTATATGAAGCTTGGCTGAGTCTGTTACTTAGGTGTATTAGATCCTTTCGGGTTTTGTGGTTGGCGTAATCAATTCCTCCTTTCAAGAGTATGCTGACATCCTTGCTTTCAGTGTTTAACGCTTCGATTTCTTTGAACTCCATATTAGGATCCTTGTACAAAGCAGCTACTGTTCCGAATTTCTCTTGATGTGTAACCATTACATATGCACAAAGTGCAAGCATTCCTGATATGATAAAAATAAAAACAACTTTCATAGGAACCGATGTTACGAGCTTGACCCATTTGGCAAACAGAATTCCCTTTCTATCTAAACCGGTCCGTCTTTCGGTTGGCTTCTTGTTCCATGAAGAACCATGATTCCTGAGGCAGAACCAAATGAGAACTGGCATCAAAAGTACAAACGTCGTTACGTACATCAGAAAGACTGACAAAAGTGCCAAGGCAAAAAATGAAGATATTCCAGGAAATGATGACCATATGGATATTCCCAGCAGAATAATGTCCACACATGTAGTGACAGTAATCAGAAGCCCTGTCTTAGTCATGCATCTTCTAACGCTTCTGCGAAGTGACCTCAAGTGAGCTGCATTATTTAGAGAACTGACAAGAAGAAAACCATCCATGAGACCCTTACACAGCAGGAAAAATGGCACTACTAAATAGATTTCTTGGTAAGTAACCCCGAAAAGGCTACATATAGCAAAAGCAGCGACTACAGAGAGAGAATTGCTTAATATGACTACAAGAAAAATTAATAGCGAAAGAAAGTAATTGTCACGAGAGAACGTAAGCAGTAACCCACTCATTAGAAGTAATGGGATAGCATATAGCAAGGCCGAGGTCTTGGGGGTCAGAATTACCCACACGGTATTCTCATCGTTTTTGCTCTTGGTTTGGATCATTAGACACTTTATATGGGACGTCAGATTCTTAAGTCTTAAAGCCAGTTCATCTTCAAAGGAATAAATATTTAGTCTTTCCTCCTTATTTCGAGGCTTTTTCACGAACAACGTGATCCCTAAACTTTTGGCTGAGACAAAGGATTGTTTCTCGGAATTGTTGTATCGTAAAGTTACATTGATAGCCTTCAGTGTCTCGTCCAATTGCACAACATTCTGGTGGAAGGAGAGATTCCATGGTCTTGCGGTCAATATCTCCAAATCTTCAACTGTTATTCCTTTCAGCTTGACAGGACTTGTCGTTTGACATTTTTTTCGGTCGTTACGAACGCAGATTCTTTGAAAAGAGATCATTGTAAGAACTGCAGCACGAACAAGAGCAGCGTCATCCAAACATTGAGGCCGAAGAACATTTCCTGCGAAATTTGGTGTCAGAAATATATTAAATTTCCAACTATCCAATGTTTTGAATGCTTTTCTAGCTACCTCAAGGTCTTTTCTTGCTAGGTTTTGCGAAGCTTCGAAACGTTTTGGAGGCATTTCTTCATTGCGCATGTGTAGAAGTCCAAGACAGCATATTCCAAGAATAAGGATAGAGATGAGAAAGACCGCACTGTTGTTGCGGATGATTGTGTTGCCCAACCTATCCAGTATTCTTTCAAGCTTGATGAGAATGAAGTGCGAGAAGAAAACAAGCACCGTGATGCAGGAAGTGCCTCTGGTGGTTTCACTCGTCTTTCCTTCATTTGAAACCCTGTGGAAATATATAGAGGATATTACACGGTGATGAGTGCGCTCACTTGTGAAATGCTTTCGACTCTCGAGGATAAACTTCATATCTTCAAACTACCGTGTAATTTTCTTTTTTATTATATGGACAATTAAACTGCTCTAAGAACTCTTATCTATTCATTTTACTTACTGTCAGTACAAATCTTCGTGATCTTTCTGAGCTGTTCTGGGGAGCTGAGTTTCATAGGGTTTCTTTATCTCTTCGTTGCAGTCGAGAAAAGCTTTAGATAGTGTTAGATCGTATTTGGCTTTCTGTGCTCGGAATATTCATTGTGATGCAGCTAATTTAAGCTGTTTCCATCTTCCTCTGTGATTTTCACAAACCTGCCGCCATCTTTGTAGTTCAAAAGGCGACAAACGTGATGTCATCGATATTTTCACTGGTGAGGATATGGAAAATACGCCAATCGATACCCGGATGTAGTTTCGTAAGAGTTCTATAAGTCGTTTATTTCTCAGTGAAACACTATTGTCCATATAATAAATGTCTATTAATCCATAGTGTTCTTGAAAATCATACGTATATAGAAGATATTACACTGCGCTCACTCGTGAAATGTTTTCGACTCTCGAGGATAAACTTCATATCTTCAAACCACCGTGTAATTTTCTTTATATTATATGGACAATTAAACTGGAGTTGGTTCAACCAGAAAAAAAACATGGGGATATCTAGTCTGGTTCATCAGGAGAAAAAAGTGGTTGCGTGGAGTACTTAATTGCCTACCCCTAAAACAATACTAACCCTAATTAACCCTAAAACAATGGGATTCTTTATCAGTGAAGTCCAATAGGATACGACCAGCAGAACAGTGAAGTCTAACCGGATCCACGTGCGTCAAGAAATGAATGATCATAAAGCGATACTATTTACTGAAACGGGTTAAATATTTTGAATAACTATCCAGAATAAACTAATGTATTTGGTTTCAATTTTTTGTACAGTTTTAGATTATCAAATGTATGGTGAAATAAATTTGAGACAAGGAAGTACATACAATACAATACAATACAAAAAGGGAAGAAGCATAATCTAATATACAATGTAATTGATAACTAAATGAATGAATAATGAACTTATGAAGCTTTATGAACTTTAAATTCAAGAATAATGTAAGAAGTATCGTCTTATCAATTAAGACTGTGCGAGCTTGTTCGATATAAAAACGAGATGGAATACAGCAATCTAAGAAAATCTATGAATGAGAACACATATACCTCATAAAACACTCAAATACCGGCTATACTTATTGGCTTTTGTCAAAATTAAAGTGTCTAAGGCGGCTTATACGGGCCATCACGAGAAACCGATAAAATCCGACATACGTCGACAAACTGCCTTTGATTCAAATAAAGTTTATAACTACATCAAGTATACCTGCTTGTTCCAAGTTGTTTGCTACGAGTTTCTGGACAATAATTCTCCACGACTCGTAGGTCTGTCCTTACAGAATATTAAAGTTCCTATTTACGATTTTTAAAATGTCTATGGAACTTGAAATCAGTCCTCGAAGGCTCGTTATCTTCGCCGTATTTTGTTTTGACGCCAAGAATGATTTTACGTAGATTATCTGTTAAGTTATTTCGATTGAATTTCGTCAGGTTTTTCGGGATTTTGACTGTGCTTCTTTTCTCTTAAAAAATAATAAACTTTAGGGAAGGTACGTTTATTATTGGGGGGGGGGGGGAGGGCTGGGGCTTCAGAGGGGAGGGTCATCAGAAAATTTTGGAACTTTTTTGGAGGGTGAAGCCTTTTTATTTTGAAAGCCAGGGGAGGGTCAACCTCTTTTCCCTGAGATGTCGTTGTCTTTTTTAAAGTTCGGCTGTTAAATTTGCCAGTTCTTAAGCTGCTTCAAACAGATAGAAAAACAGTGAAAGTATCCCACATTCATGAAATCCAGTGTATTTTAATTTTACACAAAATTATGTGGATTCTTTTGTCCAGCCGAGCGCTTCATCTTTCCAAATTGTTGCTCCCTGTCTGGTGCTCGTGCTCGATATTTCACTTTCAACAGTGGTGTTGGCCACACAAGACGATTTCTGTTTGGCATGTCGCGCTGGAGGACAACTACAATAACTACAAGACACTCCGCTGCCTCTTTCAAACTCCTCGCACTCGCCACAAGCACATTTCCCCCGATCAATTCCTCACGAATCTTTGCCCATAGTGAATTGATTCTTTTAGAATCCCACTGATATGTGAGCCAAGTGGCTTCCGGGCAGTAAAGTGATATAAATAACGTTAATGAAACATACATTCGCTATATCGTGGTATATTATATATATCGGGGTTTGGATGATTGTTTTTTGTTTGCAGGAATGACACCTGAATTATATTCTATTCAAATATTTTCTATTCCAGCCTAGTTTTTGCGTAGTAGTCCACGTAGCTGCCCTAAAGGAGGGAGGTAAAGATTTCCACACGTGGTTCATAAAAAAATGGTTTTGGTGGGGGGGAGGGTCACATGTTTTCTTGATGTCTTGAATTCATGACCCTCCATTTACCTACTAATGAAAAGGGGAGGGCCATGACTCTTTTGAAAAAAATTGTTGCAAATCCCCCCCCCCCAATAAAAAACGTACCTTCCCTTACGATCGGCTTCTAACTTGTGAATTTGGTGTCTTGATTGATAATATACTCCTCAATTAACTTGGAATGTTTAACATCGTAAGTCGGCTGTAAAAAGGCAGTCAAAGCAACTATAAACTTTATATCTTCAAACCACCGTGTAATAATTTTCTTTTTATTATATGGACAATTAAACTGCTCTAAGAATTCTTATCGATTCATTTTACTTACTGTCAATACAAACTTCTTCGTCAATCTTTCTAAGCTCTTCTGGGGAGTTTCATCGGGTTTTCTTGTCTCATCGTTGCAGTAGTAAAAATCTTTAGAGAGTTTTAGATCGTATTTGGCTTTTTGTGCTCGGAATATTCATTGTCATGCAGCTCATTTAAGCTATTTACATCTTCTTCTGTGATTTTCACAAACCTAGGCCTGCCGCCATCTTTGTAGTTCAAAAGGCGACAAACGTAACGTGATCGTTATTTTCACTAGTGAGGATATGGAAAATACGCTACTCAATACACGGATTTAGTTTTGTATGAGTGGTTTATTTCTTAGTAAAACACGATGATGTCGATCGTGCATGTAATAAGGGTCGATACATGGGAGCCCACTTCAATTCAAGTCACTCCACGAATATTCTCAAATACCTGTAGTTACGTTTAGAGGACTTCCCTTCCAGCTCTATCGTCTCCATAAAATATAGCTTTGATCACTCACAGAAGTACAGCATGGTTGAGAGTTCCCTAAAAAAAACAGAAAGAGATACGGCCCACACATCTCTGTAGGTAAGTATTAAAACATGAAAGTGGATGAAAACCTAAAGCATGATACCATATTTTCTTGATTAACATTTCCATGTGTTTATATATCATTTGTTGGCGATCCTCTTGATGCATCGTAAGACATATGTGATAATATATATACTTGAATACAAATGTGAACAATAGCAACTCGGGCTGTTATTAAAAACTAAAACCTTTCGGCCTTCGGCCTTCATCAGTTAAAAACGGTGCAAAGCTTAAAATACGTGCCAAGTTACAAGGTACTAGAGCTAATTGTGAATACCGAAGTCTTAAAAATAGCAAAATAGTTTTACAGGAATGATATTGTTATCTTACGTATAGAAAAGTAAAGAAAACGTCACTAAAATTAGTTAAGAATACAGCGGTTACCCAGTAGTACTAATTCTAAGAACGATGCCTATATTATAATTACAAACTAAATGAAATTGTAGACAGGAAAACGCAAGAACTGGGGTGCGGTATACCCACGGCCTGCTAATAAATTTAGCTATTATACTGGATGCGGTTTTAAGTTGAACTCCTGCCTTTGCCATAGGGCTGAAGACATAATATATATATAGCCTAGTTGCTGCACTAGTTTGGAGATAAGAATCCGTGGAATGCACGAGAAAAAAAAACATGTTTGATCTTTATTACAAACTAAGTAATATGTGAAACGTAACAAGCTGTTACAGAAGAGATTCTAAATAAAATGAGACGGGGGTTGAAAACCGAGGCGAAGCCGAGTCGATATCCAGGGAGCCCGGTTCAATTCAAGTCACAATACGAATACATCAGGGTCGTAACGAGGTATGTGGGACCAGAGATCACATACCCGGGATCACAGGGCATGGGATCGGGATCACAAGGCATGGGATCGGGATCACAGGGCATGGGATCGGGATCACAGGGCATGGGATCGGGATCACAGGGCATGGGATCGGGATCAATATATCAGGATATGAACGGGCTCATTTATTTTTGGCTGGGTCGCGGATCACAAATTACTGGAAAATTGGGATCAGGGATCAAAGTTCTGGGTAAAAGTACTGGATCACTGGAGAAAAAATATACCTCGCTACGACCCTGAATACATTCTCCTTACCTATAGTTTCATTTAGAGGACTTCCAGTTCCAACTCTATCGTCTCCATAGCTTTGATCACTCACAGAAATACAGCATGGTTGAGAGAAAGAGCTAGGGCCCACACATCTTTGTAGGTATGTATTAAAACATGGAAGTGGACGAAAACCTAAAGCATGAGACCATATTTTCTTGATTAACATTCCCATGTGTTTATATATCATTTGTTGGCGATCCCCTTGTTGCATCTAAGATACTGAACTGACTTCGTTGACAGCGTGGTTGGTCCTGATGGTGTAGTAGTAACACAGCGGACTAGTATGCCGACTCCGTGAGTCCCATTCAGGGCACATATTTTCTCTTTCACTTCTATTCTAGTTATTTATATATGTAGAGATGTTTTTTTTCTATATACTTGTTAGAGACATTGTTAATATTCATACAAATTAGTTTCAGCCGGGTTTCCTTGCTTGGCTGGCCCGCTAGGGTCTGGATCCCAGTTAGTGACGTCACGGGCGCATGGTTTTACTACCGCCATTTTGTTTTCACTAGTAGAGCTGTTTTTCTATGTTTTCGATCTTAATTTGTCAAGTTTCACCGAGATTCTGTCATTATTACCGGCACGATTGTAAGTATGATTTCAGTTTATGTTAATCATTTTACTCTAGTAACATTTTGTTGTATTAGAAGCTGATCATCATTATTATTTGTAGGTCAATAAATATCAAGGTCTCAAGCTGGCCTCCAACTGAGCTAGTATATTTTTGTTCCTGTCAGTGACAAACAAGCCGAATATTAAGCGCTAAACTAAGTTATCGCTTACAATACTACTTATATGTTTATTAAATAAGCCTGAATACTTCTGGAACCTTTAACCTAGTGATTCCTGGGTTGGCCCAAGGTCAGTTTGTCTGTCCGCCTGTGAATCAAGTTTATCATTGTATAAACAAATTCTCAGGTTGAAAACTAGGTTTAAAGTTATAGGTTTTCCTATATCGCCCCGAAAAAGGAAATGCCGGACAAAAACCCACGATTACGTTCCACAATTACACTACTGAATTGACTGCGTTGCCAGCGTGGCTGGTCCTGATGGTGTAGTGGTAACACAGCGGACTAGTATGACGAGGCATATGTGTGTATGTATGTATGTATGTATGTATGTATGTGTATACTAGTTGTGTTCAACGCCTAGTTGCTGCACTAGTTTGGAGATAAGAATCCGTGGAATGAGGAAAACAATTTTTCGGTCTTTATTACAAAAGTAATGTGTGAAACACTCGAGCTGTTCTAGAAGCGATTTCTAAATACAGTGAGATGGAGTTGAAACCGAGACCAAGCCGAGATTTTAAAACCCCGTATTTATATACTCCCTTCTCTTGGACTGACCGAAAAGACCTTGGGGGCGAGGTTGCCAAGCAGCCTGTGCACATCGCATATCGATCCGTCAGGCGTCATAGAGAAATGCTTCAGGACGAGAAAAGGGCAAAGATAAACTGTTTTTAATGAGTGTGACCTGACCCATATAACCTGTATTTTGTCAGAGAAAAATTGTCTTTGTCTGCCATCACTTTAGTGTGTCGAACTACGTTGTAGAACTGTGAGTCTATTTATTAAGTTTTATTGAAGAGTTTCTGTCGATAGCAAACAAAAGTGTTTTTTTCAGACATTATAGAGTCCTGTTCTTGTTCGTTTCAAAATCAAGTTGAAGTTGCGATATTAAGGTAAGACTTCTGAACGCATTCAACAGTTTATTGACTTTTTGTCAGGGATCAGTGTACATGTAGGTCATCTTGTTTTGGCGTGTTTATATTGGTCTCTCGTTTGGATCGATATATGATTTCATTCTCTTAATGTAGACGGCAAGTTCTATCTGGCGATTATATTTCTTTAGGAAAATGTTGCACTGGAGATAGATGTTCTATTACTCTACACGATCCATACCAAAGGTCGTTTCAGGTCGCTCTTACTAATCCGTCTGTTTGAGGTTGATAGCTCAATTGAGGTGCTAGGAATTATTTTCCAGTCGGGGTTGGCTAATTACCTTTGGAATATAACGACATGAATTAAAAAGTACTCTAATTCTTCCAAAATGGTATTTGTTTCGTATTCACTGGGGTTGGCTAATTCCGTCTGGAATAATGAGACATTAATTAAAAAGTACCGTTTAATTCTTACAACATGGTATTTGTTTGGGTTGAGCTTTTTCCACTCGTTTCCACTAATCATAGTAACAACCGCTCGTGTGTCAATTAAATTGTTTGGATTTAAATGGAATAGACCAGTTCGCTGTAAATTCCGACATTTTGAAAGGGGTGCAAACATGGCGCGAAATACAGTGTTTGTATGGGAATCGATGCGAATCCGATGCCAAATAAAATCCGTAAAATCGAATTTCTGAAATATTCTTCAGATACGAACAAAAGATTAACATATCGAAATTTGAGGGATGTAGCTGTGCTGGGAAGCGTGCAATCGTGTTATCAGTTTTCCATACATTATCTGTAAATTTTCACGCGGAATTTGATTCGTTTTTAGAAGGTACTTGCTTGCAAGTATCTTCTATAGTTGTCGCCTTGTGGCGGGTGGGCTATTTGGTAGGTCATTCTTACCGCGGAGGCCTGGGTCCAGGCCTGGGGCGTTTTGGCTTTCCTAATTCCGCCATCATGCTTTCTTCTTTTCATGCCATTTCTAAGTCTAGTTTTATCGTGATTTGGTCAAATTTTCGGTAATGATATTTTCCGGGAATATTTAAATGGCTCTTGTGAATGGCTTTGGATGAAATACTCGCTTATTTGGACGATAGATTCGACATATCCGGCGATGGATTCTAACGTGGCATCGAGGGAGTTTGACACATAACAAACTGATTTAAGTATTCCCTGAATTTGCTGTTATTCTTCAAGAAAATGATGAAGACGTGAATTAGCAGCTCTTGTGGTAGAAGAACCGCCTACTCGCGATTAATAAAACTGCCATGGACACCTCTTACACAAGTTACAAGCCTTTAGAAAGAGTGTACTGGATACAATCAATGCATTGCTTTAAAATAAAGTCTCACAAAATACAGTGATGTAAGTTAAATAATAGAACTATTTCATGTGTTTAATACTAATAGGACGTTTGCATTATAACTGTTATTACTCAGAGTTTCATTGAAATACTTCTAGTTAGTAATAATTTATGCCCAGGGGGGTACTCCCTATAGTAGACCATACAGGGATGCTCCGCCCGAAAGGGGTGGTAGGTTTTTTGGGCTGGAGGTATATAAAAGGGTAGGGTTTTACGAGTTCAGTCAACTGATCTTTCACATTTCCATGAACCTTTAATTTTTCTAATTGGTGCAACAGGCCTATAGATTTGATAGAAACCATGGTATAGTAGGTATAAAAGGGGGTTCCTTTTTGTATGACGTATATAAAAGGGGTACCTTTTTGCAAGAGGTATATAAAAGGGACACCTTTTTGCCCAAATTTGGTATATAAAAGGGTAAGGGGTACGTCGAGAGTCCAGGCTAAGCATCCCTGTACAAAATTTCTAGAAGTACCCCTCCCCCCTGGAATTTATGTCTTCATTACTGTCATAAGTTAATATCCAGTATACCCGGGGGACGCCCACATAAAATAGGGCTGGGATGCTCATCTGGAATTTTCGTTTTGACACCTAACAACCAAAATGGGCATGACCCAAACTTATTTTGACCCCGCACTCAAAACGGCTCAAGCGTGCCCCCCTAGAGTCGATTATTGATTTCATAGGAAATATAAACCTGAATGTCAAACATTGAATAATGATATTATATAGCCTAAATTAATTTGCACATTATGCTATTCTACACAAAAAATGCACTCAGATGACAGGATACTTGCAACTGTTACAATATGAAAACAATCTGTCACTATACAAATTAATAGGATAAATGGATGAAGTAGTGAAGAGTGTACTAGATACCATGCATTGCTTTAAAATCAGTTCTCAAGAAATACTTGTCATGTAAATAAATAGACCTATCCCATATGTTATAATACTAATAAAATATTTGCATTACAGCTATTATATAAACACTGGGAGTTCCATCAAAATACTTCTAGTTAGCAATAATTTATGCCTTCATTACTGTCATAAGTTAATGTCCAGTTTATCACCAAAGGTATCTCACATAGCTTGTAAGAACTTGCCATTCTTGCAAGTACCTTCTAGTACGCATTGCGTACCTATGTTTATAGATGTTTGCACCCCTTTCAAAATGTCGGAATTTACCGCGAACTGGTCTATTCAACTGCATTTATTTGTTTGAAACGTTGTTCAAAAACTGTTTGATTTTGGAGACTTACTTCTTCTTAGTTTTCTGTTTGTAAGCCTGTATCAATATTGTTTCTCTTTTCTGCTCGTGATTTTAAATATCACATTCAATTTGGCTTGTGCCCTTTTTTACCTCAAAATTTTCCTTTGAAAGGATTTCGCTCGTATCTCTCGAAATTTGAAACTTCGTTTTCTTTAACTCTTTGGGGTCTGATTGTGTTACAAGATGTGAATTTGGGATTAGAGAAATGAAAGAGTATTAATGTTCACTTTCATTTCGGATAGATTTGGCTAGCTTCTGAGTTCAGAAATCACTGATCACATCTATTACCTCTAACCGAACTTAAATGAACTTATTACTAATAATTTTCTACATTCCAGTAAAAGACTACGTTAACTACTTAAACAATTCCATATAGGATTAAAAATTACAGAGATTTTACATAACTAAAATAGTGCATTACTGAATGGCTAGTACCCCAAGGAAAGGCAAACATAGATCAACCCCTCTTAGTAGCATTTTAACATTCAGTTCGAAGAATACCTTTTGAAGGTTCTTTTTCTCTCTGTTCTTTTCTTGTTCATTACCAAATGAAGTCCGATTCTCCACCAATGTTACGAGAGGATTACGACCCAGGATCTTCACTTCTGGCTTCTTTTTACTTTCGTCTTGCACATGACATTACGCTGCTACTACGGACTAACTACTGACTAACTACAGACTAACTATATACTAACTATATTTTACAGAACTTTTTGGCTTTCTTTTATGTTCTCGGACCAGACAGTAAACCCGCGGGAGTCCTTAGATTAAGGTAACTTTTGAGGAACTACCTCCTTTTCTGTTCATAATTTCTACCAAATAAGGTTGCATAGTTTTGATGTTTTGATAAAGTTGTAAACGATGCCAATTTAATATAGGTACGCGCGCTGGTGTGATACTGCCTGTTCCTGAAACAGCCAAGGCTACAATCCTGATATCGAGGCCACAAGCCCAAGTGTCAATCATTCATTTGTTTAACTAATCACGAGATTTCCAACTTTTTCATATTTTGTTTCATATAGACATAAAAAGCGTAACTAAGAATAGGCAACCAATTCATAAACGTTCCTAGTAATTCATGGTATCCCAAAATGGACTCACTTAATTATAAAAGCTCATAAAAACGCTCAAAATTAACTGCGTAGCCAAAAGTGTAAATTAAGTACAACCTAAGCATAGTCAGCAAGTTTTCTCCTAGTTCCAAAGGTTGCTCATTTTTAGACACTAGCACGTGAAGATTGTCTACAATTAATTAACATGATATTCACAGTAGATTAAATTTAAGATATGACTTCATTGATAAAAATAATAAAAATATGTTGCGTGATTATTGTCGCGTAACAAAAGAAAACAAAAGCAGAACACGTCAATCACAGATAGCTTATAAGATATCTGTTATAGACTTCAAAATACATCGTCATAGGAATGTGGATAAGGTTCTCAGTAGCTTGAGTTTATTTATCCTTAAAAGGGCATACTATGAAGGATAGGAATGCTTCCTCATTCCAAAAATCTCTGAAGCAGAATGCCTATAAAAAGAGATTTAAACTAATGACGAGGATCCTAGCAACATTCTTACCGTATTAAAATCTAATCGCAAGACATCCTTAATCTATTCTAAAAGCAGCATTTTGGCAAAAATAATAGTTATCAGATGAAGTCATGAACAAAATCCATCTGGTCACTTTAAGCCTCCAACTTCATACTCTTTTTCGTAAGCGTTTATCCACCTTTAACGAAAAGAGCTTGCGAAAACTCTCCAATTGTTCCAAAACGTTATCAACTGAATTGTAGTCCTACAAGAAGAACGTTGTATCATCTGCAAATTTATAGCAATTTTTAAAATCTTTGTCCCGAATCTGAAATCCATTAATATCCTCATAATTTCTGATCATAAATGCCATTATTTATATCACTAAAATAATTATATGTGGTTAGATAGGATCTCCTTGTTTTGTTCCGTCTGGGTAAAGAAAAATATTATTATTATTATGTATGTGTTTCTTAGTTTAAATATAATTTCCAATAGCCGTATGGTCGTCGTTTTAATTTGCCATATTTATTCCTGAATGTAATTAATATAATCAGTGAAGTCAATTTAGCTTCAGGCTATCACGTGCACTTTGTTGAATAAAGTTGTTATTATTATTGTTATTAATTTGTGTAAATACTTCATTTGGCTGTGTATATTCCATATTGTCATCTTCAATGAAATTTTAATGTGTTTTTGCTTCGTTACGTTTTTCTAAAGTCAAACTAAATAGTTAGTGCTTTTCACTCCTAATTCGTACCAAGTCACTTTAGATCTTTTAATAATGCCTTCAGTGATGTAGTTCCTTTTTCCTAGAGTCGATTGGGACTCCAAGGTATTTGACATAATCTTTACATTCAAGAGGTTTAAATGTATTGGTGTCTTGATAAGCCGTGGATGGTTTCTAAAGTAAGAAACGCAATTCGCAAACGAAACAGACTTTTAAAATCCCATTCTAAGAAAAAGACAAGTTTGTCTTGGCAAAGGTATAAAAAACAGAGAAATTATACCACGTCATTGATTCGAAATGCAACAACCTTGTATTACCATAAACTAAATAGCCAATTATCAGACTCATCATTAGGCCCAAAAAAATGGTGGAGTCTTATTAAATCAGTTTTTAATAACAAAACTCATATATCTATACCAGTTATTCAAGAGGGGACTGAATTTATTTTAAACTTTAAACTTTATTAATTAAATGTTCCCCAAGGGGCTTTTCAACATCCAATTACAAAATAGTATATAATTTTAAAATATCTAAATGTATAAATAAATAAAAAATAAATAATCGTGTTGTAATTAAACTTCTATGATAGGAATGTGATTAGTAGTATATACGATGGCGGTTCTAATTCACATCCTTATTTAAGCCTTTTTTCTCCCATCGTATATCCCTACTCCACGAAAAAATCGTTGAAATTTGTTCCTTATATAAGCCCCACTTATTCCCCCAAGTAAGAACCATTATACCGCCTGCTTTAACCCGCTTTTGATCGTCGGGAAAAAAATGTGCCTTATATAAGCCCCCCTGATTCCCCCAGTAAGGACCACCCCCAATAAAAACGGCCAATGTTATGCAACCATTAATAAACCCCAACTAGAGAAATGTTACCGTTATATTATCAGCCATAAGATGCGAGGACAAAATCAGTGCCGATGGTTAACAATAGGCAGGACAACTATTTGTGGTAAGAGTTGTTTATTCGAGTGCTGTAAGCAACACCGACACCAGATCAGAGAAGGATCGTTTGAGCCATACCCCTGTCGTTTGTGTGGAGTTGGGACTCAAGCAGAGACGCGACTTTGTCGCCCGTGTGGTAATATAACCGCACAGATAAACCTGATGCATAAAGGTAAGAGGGCTAGAACGGATTTCAACGCTGTATTGACTGAACTTCAGTGCCGATGGTTAATAATAGGCAGGACAACTATTTGTTGTAATAGTTGTTTATTCGAGTGCTGTAAGCAACACAGACACCAGATCAGAGAAGGATCGTTTGAGCCATACCCCTGTCGTTCGTGTGGAGTTGGGACTCAAGCAGAGATGCGACTTGTCGCCCGTGTGGTAATGTAAACGCACAGATGAAAATGATGCGTATAGGTAGGAGGGCTAGAAAGGATTTCGACGACGTATTGACCGAACTTGTAACTAGAAATCTCCATATTAGAGAATAGATATACTAATATTATACCCATAGTAAATATGGCATACGATAATTATCAGAGAGACGTACTAGATGTATACGAACGGGCACGCAACATACTTGATGAACCGATCCCCGAAACGATAGAAAGACGTTTAATACGACCGTTAATTCCCCAAAAAATTGTCCCACTAGTATTCAAACAAACTAAATGGGTCATTGGTAATTTCTTACGAGGCTGGCAGATGGATGTTCCAGAGGGCCACGAACTTGGTGCAGACCCAATGGCATTCTTAGATGGTGTACGCCACATAATCCACGAAAAACTAGAGGAAGAGATTGTCGATCTAAAAGGCGTGAAGTTCCAGCTCGCCCTGAGAGTAGATCTAATAAAGTACAACCTTGATGGTAGCAAAGAATCCATCGACGTAGTATTTCGTCATTACCAGGAGGTTCTATTGCAGTCCAACGAAATCAATTCCGCGCTAGACAAGTCTTTTCCTGCGATCCAAGAACAACTAGAGAGATGGATACATAGAGGCTCAGGATGGGTGGTAGACCGAGTAGTTCTGCTTTGGCTCGACATAGCGCGATACCAACCACTACGAGGAGGCTCATACATTTCACTTCCTAAAGAAGTCCAAAACAAGAGGGCTGTAATTAATGTTCAAAATAAGGATGATAACTGCCTACGATGGACACTACGATCAGCGCTCTTTCCAGTCGAGATTAATACCCAAAGACCATCCAAGTATCCTATAGACGATGGCCTAGACTTTACAGGAATCGATGCACCAACACCCATATCACAGATTTGCAGAGTTGAGAAGCAAAACAACCTTGCGATCAATGTCTTCGGATGGGAGAAAGGTGTGATTGTCTATTGGATTAGCAAGCAATGTGGGGACATCCAACGCATCAACCTATTGCTAATAGAGAAATCTGGAAAGTATCACTATACTTGGATCAAGGATTTCAATCGCCTCCTATTCAACCAGAGCAAGCACGAGCACCGCAAACACTTCTGCGAGAGGTATTTACATGGATACTGCCGAAAAGATCTCCTCGAAAAACACATTCCAGAATGTAAAGGTGTAGGACAAACGGCGGTGAGAGTGGAAATGCTTGAAGAGGGTAAGAACAAGCTATCCTTCCAGAACTGGCACAAACAGATGGAGGTTCCTTACATCATTTACGCCGATTTCGAGGCGCTGACAACCAAGATCGAAAGACCAGAGCTCGATCCGGGGCAAAGCAACACCCAGAAAACTCAACTACATGAGGCTTGCGGATTCGGCTACATCGTGGTGAGATGTGATGGTCATACGGAGACTCCAGTCGTCTATAGAGGGCCCAATGCTACGGACATGTTCCTGGAGGCAATACAACGAGAAGAACAGAAAGTTAAGGCAGCCCTATCTAAATGTAAAGTCCTACGCATGGCTCGAGAGGACATTATAGCCCACCGCGGTGCAACCCTTTGTCACATTTGTCAGAAATCTCTTAATGGGGATTCAGTTCGCGATCACTGCCATATCACTGGAAAGTACCGTGGAGCAGCACACAATGCTTGTAATCTACTCCTGCGGATAGACCCAAAGAAGACCATAATACCAGTAGTCTTCCATAATTTGCGGGGATACGATTCTCATCTCTTAATGCAGTCTATTTCCAAAGTAGAGGGGCAGATAAATTGCATACCCAATAACATGGAAAAGTACATTTCATTCTCACTTGGTAACCTCCGGTTCATTGATAGCGCGCAATTTCTCTTGGGGTCGCTAGACAAATTGGTTTGTAGTACTATAGAAGCAGCGGGCAAATGTAAACGATGCGATAAGGATGAGCTGGTTGTCATTAACGAGGCTTGGGAGCTAGTGGGGACTTGCCCCCAGTGTGGAGAAGGGAGCATAAAGCAACTCGACCCGTCTCGCCTTCCGATAACCGTTTCGCATACACCCCTTAATGCACATCTTCTTGGGCGCAAGGGCGTTTACCCATACGAATACATGGACAGTTGGGAGCGGTTTCAGGATGAGCTACCGCCGCGCGATGCTTTTTATAGCAAGCTTTCTGATGAAGGAATCTCAGATGAGGACTATACTCACGCACAGAAGGTTTGGGCTGCATTCGATTGTCAAACTATGGGAGACTACCACGACCTATATCTTAGAACCGATGTACTTTTACTCGCAGATGTGTTTGAAGGCTTTCGAGCGACATGTATGCAAAATTATGGATTGGACCCAGCTCACTACTATACGAGCCCTGGTCTATCGTGGGATGCATTGCTAAAGAAGACTGGTGTAGAGCTTGAGCTGCTCACAGACTACGATATGCATCTTTTCGTCGAGAAAGGGATGCGAGGCGGCATTTCGATGGTCAGTCGACGCCATGCAAAGGCCAACAATCCATATGCGGCAGAATACGACCCAATCAAGCCCACTACGTACATACAGTATCTGGATGCAAACAACCTATACGGATGGGCTATGAGCCAAGCGCTACCAACAGGAGGATTTGAGTGGTGCGACGTAGAAAAGCTACGAACCTTGAGTATCCTAGATATCGAGAAAGATGCGGACAAAGGGTATATCCTTGAGGTAGACCTTGAGTATCCTCTAGAACTCCACGACGCTCACAACTCGTATCCACTAGCCCCAGAGCGTATGAAAGTACAGAAAAAATGGATGTCAGAGTACCAATGCGGACTACTAGGTGAAAGAGCATTTCCAATCGAAGTTGAAAAGCTTGTGCCCAATCTATTCGACAAAGAACGCTACGTCCTACACTATAGAAATCTACAATTATATCTTTCTCTTGGTATGAAATTGAAAAAGGTGCACCGAGCACTCAGATTCGACCAAAGTCCTTGGATGGAGCCATATATACGTATGAATACGGACCTTCGTAAACTGGCTACGAGCAATTTCGAGAAAGACCTCTACAAACTGATGAACAACTCAGTATTTGGTAAGACAATGGAGAATCTGCGTAAGCGCGTAGATGTTAAGCTGGTGCGTGCAAGAGAGGAGGACAAGCTTAGACGGCTGATATCAAGCCCAACATTTGCTAGATCAAATATCTTTGATGATGGCCTCGTAGCCTTACACATGCATAAAAGCAGGCTCGTACTTAACCGCCCAGTTTACGTTGGTATGAGCATCCTAGACCTATCCAAACACCTGATGTACGATTTCTATTACAACCAACTTCAGCCTCAATATGGTAATAAATGCGAACTGCTCTACACAGACACAGATTCGCTATTGCTTGAGATCCAGACTGAAGACGTCTACGACGACATGACCAAAAATGCAGACCTATACGATACAAGTGATTACCCAAAAAACAATCCACTATATGACACTACCAATAAAAAGGTTCTTGGAAAGATGAAGGATGAGTGTGCAGGCGTTGCCATCGTAGAGTACGTTGGACTTCGACCTAAGATGTATTCGATCGTATGTGCAGACACTAAGGAGATTCGCAAGGCTAAAGGAGTACGGAAGTATGTCGTGAAGAAGCACATGCGACACGAGCAGTATAAGGAGTCTCTTTTCGATAGGAAGACCTTAAGGCATGGAATGAATATGCTGCGAAGCATTGGGCACCAGATCTATGGTCTGCGAGTTAATAAAATCTCACTTTCGCCCCTGGACACAAAACGTTGGATTTCCAAAAATGGAATCGATACATTAGCCCATGGGCATAAAGATATCTGTTTGCCCCAAGACGAACTAGCTTAGGATCCCATTCGGAGGTAGTTCGGTATCAAGTGGTACGACTTGTATCTCTTCACGCACGAATCCACGCGTTGGCTGTTTCTTCGAAACCTGCGGAGCAACATTCGAAACTTGTGGGGCGTACAAATAATATAGGACTGGCTGACCCGAAGAAACCATACTACGCGAAATGCTATACGTTTTCAAACTCCATATAGGATCGGTAGCACGCTTTCGTCCACCTTCTAGCTCACCAGGAGCGTATATATATCGAACACTGACATCGAATGGAAGTCTTTCCTCTTTGAGCCCAACTAGACGTATCCGTTCGTCCCGAACCGGCACGGGTTCTGCTGGGTTCGATTCGATTTCGTTTTTGGTAATTGCTATGGATGGTTGTTTTCCTGTCAAACGCGTAGCTTCGTTGTTTAAAGCTTTTACGACCGCAGGTAGACGAGACACCCATTCGACATATCTATCATCCTTTCCCTTTGAAGTAAGTACCATCTCCTGAGCATATTGGTATCCAAACAATCTCTCAGCTAAAGTACGATTAAATCGTTCGACGATTGCTTGATCCCGGTGAATATCCACACGACCACGACGTACAGAAACTTCATGTTTATCTAGTAGCGAAGACATTGCACCCATAAATTCACGTCCTGGATCGACTTGTAAAAGTTTTGGCCATGTTAGTGGACTTCGCTTATATATTCGTTCGAATGCCGCAGCAACTTCTTTAGATTCTTTAGTGGCTAATGGTTCGGCTTCTTTGTATCTGGATGCTACATCCACGATCGTCAGCGCATACTTATATAGCTTTCTTCCACGTCCAGGTCGATCGTGAGGTAGAAATATCAAATCGGCTTGATGGACCTCATTTGGTGTAGATACATTGAATTTAGGTCGTGGAACGTATTTGGGGGGTGGTAAATAGATCTGCCATATAGCTTGTTTTTCTAGCCACATCCGAGTCACATCTTCAGATACGTTTGCCGAATTGGCAAGATGCTTAATAGCTGCTAGTCCTTTCCAATAACCCTCAGGACCATAGAAGATATTCGCAAGACGAGAATCCATCTGATATCTATGCATAACGACTAGACTCCAATACGAAGACAAAAAAAAGAAGATAAAGACTTATCTAGCTGACAAGTTCTTATCCTTTTTTCTTTTTTTTTATGTAGATTCGTTTAGTAATCTTATAGTAATACTCTAGTAATACTCTAGTAATACTCTAGTAATACTCTAGTAATCTAGTAAGTGATCTAGTAATTACGTTAAACGTAAAAAAGCTCGTTTTTTAAAAGCATAGCTATAACCAATTCTTATAAGAATCGAGTGGCAACGTATCCAGTCGCGAATACACTACCACCTAAGGCCACCAATTCGGCACTTTTCCTCGAATTAGATGGTCGATAATAATCTGAGAGTTTAGGCTTTTCCAGTTTCATTTGCAATATGTGATATATATGGAGTTTTCGAATTGCATCGATTCTATCTTTAAGTCCAACGTGTGCGTTATTTTCTTTCCAGTGGTTCCAGGTGGCTTGTGCTTCTAGTCGTTTTTCTCGATTTTTCTCATAGGTTGCCATAGCGGCATTTGCCTTCTCCTGGGCCTTATCATGTCTTACCATTTCTGCGGCAGCCGCATTAGGCCCGCTAGTTGCTTTTTCTATTTCGTGTGCGGCAATACTAGCGGCAGCACTAGTTATGGCGAAGACAAATCCCATAAATATTATTGATGCCATAGCTTCGAAGGCGAGGTAGAGTCGCCCCTGTTACTCAACAGGCTTCCAATACCCTTTGTCCTTTAGGTATTTCTTAGCTGCAAGGCCACCAGATAGAACCGCTATCCACTTCACGAAGTTCAAAATACTAGATGAAGGATCGTTAGTCAAAGGCTCTTTGATTGCTTTTTTTCCGACCCAACCGATACCTGCCGCAAGTCCAGTCAATATAGTAGCTTCCTGTATTGTGTTCATAAGTTCGTTAACCATCTTATTGGAACAACGTTTTACATCGCCGATAATATGTGTCTACGGCGTGGCTTCAAATGCTATATCATGCCTTGAGTTTTTAGGTTACGACCTTTTGGGGTTTCTTTGGTAGCGGCAGCTGAGCTGTCTGTGGCTTCAGCGGAGCTGTGGTTAACTCGTTGCGTTTGTTTGTATTGCTTATACTGATAATACAAACCCACAAATGCTATGCTTACCCCAATTACAGCAAGTGTGGTATTAGTTGATATCAAACTTGGCTTATCGGTATGACTGTCTACCTGCGCCTGCGTTGCCGCCACATTGGCGATATTTTCTTTCCTTCTTTGCGCTATGAGTTTGCCTGCAGCAACTCGTTTTGGATTTGGTGGGGGTTTTACTGGTTCTTTCGTGATGGGATCATTTCGATCTTCGGAATGGGTATCAATTTCCATCTTGTTAAGAGTAATTACTTAGTAGTTGAGGTAACTTCAATACGTTAAGATTCTTTAAAATTTGAATATACCTCAAGTACTTCATCAACTTCGTCTTCGCTAGGCAATACTTGCGCCTCGGAGTCCTGTTTATCGGGTATAGAATGGTTAACAACGTGACAAAGGGCACTAGTTAGTGCTACAAGTGGACCTGCTTTGTAGGCCAATCGGCCAGCCAGGGCAGATATCTCGTTTCGGACTAGGCGGTCTTCCTTTAGAGCTTTCAACAGCCTTCGTTGTTGTCGAGAATCTAGAGTCCTCACATATGCGACTACGCAAGTTGCTACACTTAGTGCTCTATCCACTAAGCAGTCATTTATTTGCTTCGCTAAGACGGCTTGGTATCTACGATATAGGCGTTCTATGTCTTTATCAGGTAACTTAGAAATGTCCCCAAGAGAAAAATTCTTCCCTAGATATTCTTTTGTCGTACCAGTCACGGCTAGAATAGAAAGAGATTCCCTATGTTCGCTGATTTCTATGCTACTATCTTCATCGGTGGTAGCGCAGTGTAGGTTCGTTTCGAAGCCATGACAATTTTTGCAGGTAGCTCCGATGGCAGCTTTGCTGCCGCTACTGCGGTAGCCGCATTCGGCCCTTGGTGGAGGACCTGTCACATCTATTTTGCCGGATTCAGCTAGTATGTTCATTAATTCATCATCCAAATCTTTATCCATCTTACTTCAACGTATTGTGACATACCATAGGTGAAGGTATCTCTAATAGTGTGAAAAATGGATGTCGCAAACAGAAACATATATGTGCGAACTTAGTCTCAAGTTCTGAAATGAATAGCTTCTTATCATCTAAGGATATGCTAGCGCCGTAGTCATCGAATAGATCCTTCAATCCCGGTGCGCTTGCGATGCGAAATGCCACAACGATTGCGCAATTCTCGCGAAAGTTCTTACATATACTCTTTTGTGTTTGTGATGAGGCCCAAATCGAAATACCAATGTGGCGTGCAGAAAAGGCTAAATCGGATATCTTATTGGTCCTTCCCTTAACATCCTTGCTTGCCGCACAATCATCAAGGATAATAAGTGTATTTGTTCCTTCGAAAAAACATGCACAGTCACCTAGGGTTGCATCAATATCGTTCTGAGAAGGCGCTAGGACAATGAAGCGAGGATCTCCCCTACCAACGCCTTTATAGGTTTTATTGTTAGCATAGGTGGGACAAATCAATACGATATATTCAAAATTAAAACGAAATGGACCTCTCAATTGATCAACTATGAACTGAGTCTTTCCGCAGTTTGTGGGGCCAATTATGAGTGCGTTAAAGGGAATTTGTTCTGTCAATGTGTCCATGGTAATGAGTACATTAACGAATACGTCAACGAATACGTTAGTGATAAACATTTTGTAGCATTCCTTGTTCAATAGTTGCTTGTGCATCAGAAAGCACGAATATGTGCATGTTCACCTTACCTGAGCCTCCACTGCGATGAATCCTAAGGCGAATGGATGCTCCAGCATCTTGTTGGGCTAAACCATCTCCATGAACTATACTGGTTTGCGAGGTGCGACAATCGATGAGTACGGCGAACTTGTTCTCAAAGAACTTCTTATGTGTCATGGACGTAGCGGCGGTAGCCTCTCCGAAACGCGGGACAAACCAATTCTTTGCGGACTTCCATAAATCCTTTGGTAGCATCCCAAAAGAATATAGAGCGTTAGGAATGCCATTGACGTGTACCTCGACCTTGGTGATTACTGGATTTACGAATTTCTCACTATCTCTAGTGCCTGCCACATGAGGATCCACAAATAGAAGAAGAATGCCATTGAGAGAGAGACGAAGTACGTTTATGCTTTCAGATACGAGTGTATCGGTGGCTAGATTGATTGAGACGGTTTTGAAGTACTCATAATGGTTATACAGAAATGCTTTACCGCTGGCGTAGGTACTATTGGCCCGCGACGCAAGATCGAGACTTTCGATGACTTCATATTCTAGTTCAATGTTCGATAGTTTATACGCTCCTACTTTCGTGCTGTCGGATCCGACTATAACGTCTATGGCCGGTGCCAGTGTCAAATGAAATGACATCTTATCTCGAATCGCATGTGGATAAAAGACGCCATGGGTTGTGATAACTTCATGATCAATAGGTATCTTATACACGCTACCATATGCCGCTAGTGTCGCATTATCAGCCGCATTAGACGTAGATGCGTTACTGGCCTTTGAACGAAGTTTGTTCACATTAGCAGATTGAATGCCCCGCTCTACGCTATTTTCTCGTTCTACATCAGATAGGTATAGATCGCTATATACCTGTAGTAGATCGGGTCGACTTAAATCTTCTAATCTAGTAGTTCCCATCCATACGACTCGCTTTGAGACTATGCAACGTCCAACATTGGCCACCAAATAGTTGTCGGCATGACCCCCGGATAGAGTGATATTGGCACTAAGGGCTAGACTACCAGGTACTAGAAGTCTATTTTCGCCTAACGTAGGAACATTAACAATTAAAGTTTCCCCTGGATTGGCCGATGAAGGAGTGAAAGTTACACGATGGAACACACGACTGGCTTTAAGAGATCTACCTTCTCTAGGAGAATAGTCAGGATGGAGCTTTGTTGATATCATTTTTGTTCCACAATTGAATATATCGCCAATACTAATAGTATATAACATATCAAGTGTTCAATATGGAAGAAACTTTAGACTTCGACCCTATATCTGAAGAAGGTAGAGTCGATGTGAATGATCTTACTGCCGAAGAATGGGCGGAGATTAGACCTGATGATGGCGAGGCAGAAATGGATTGGTGGAATAGAGCTAAGCATAGCTTCAAAAATACGACGAAAAGCATACGCGATAGGTTATGGAAAAATCGTAGTAACTGGGGAACCAGTTCAGCTGAGTATATAGAATTAGTCAATCAAGGTGATGATGCGGAAACGCAGTTTACGGCAGGCAGTAGTACTGCGGAAACGCTATTTGAAAGACTGAAAAGACGGACTGAAAATGCACAGGACCAAATAACTATAAAGTTTCCAAAAGCAGATCTAACGAAGTTCACTGCTAGTTTGGATGACTATGATAGGGTCGTGATAAAACTCAATCGTAAAAATGCTGGATCATACTTACTGTCGGATGCCGTAGACACTCCCAACGTATTACCGAAAACGCTTAAAGACGCTCTTGGACCTACTGCGGAAAAGGAGATTAGTATGAAAGAGGATATGGCCACCGAAAAAGATAAACAAAAGGCCGAGGAAATAAAAAAGATGGATTCATTAACTAAGGGAACTCCAGAATATGAAGTGGCAAAGAATAAAGTAGCAGCACTAGAGGATCAGAAACAGGAGATCGAGGAAGAAATAGAAGCCATCAAAGATCGTATGTCGTTACGAGACCGCATAAAAGCCATCTTCAAGAAACATGGATTTACGGTGATTGGAGTGTTAGCTGTCGCTGGTGCCGTAATTGGTACTGTCGTTAGTATATTGACAAAAGGCTTGGCTTCCGTTGCTAAGGGAGTTGGTGAGGCTTTGAAGGATCTTGGAAAAAAGTTGGCTAACGTGCTACCTGCGGCGATAGGCGCTATTGCGAGTTTCATATTCCGTACCGCTGGAGAAGTTTTCGGCTTCCTTGCCAAGAATGCCTGGCTACTCATTGTAGCTGTGGTCATATTCCTGGTAGAGCAATATAAACCGTCGAAACGTCAGCGCTAACGAAATATCATCCATGAGGCTACGCCGGCCACAATACCCACGATTGCTAAATTGGTTTCGTGACTCGTTGGTGATACACCGCGACTTTGTCTACCATGTGGTTTAGGAATATGTGTAGCTCCGCTGTATGCGATAGGCTTATGCGTTACTGGCAGTTGCGAAGTACCTGGTTGCCCTTTTGGTGCTGGTCCTTCCATGTGGACTGGTGGTGGTGGTTTTTCATCGAGGTTGATACTATCATTTATTCCTAAACTTAGGCCTGGCTTATTCGACATTTTCAGGTAGTTGTTATAACCGACTATACTTTTTTTATTGATATTCATATTGCTGGGTATTAACATACAACCCTTAGCAATTGCTAGGTCGAGACGAGAGTTCGTGTCATTCAGAGCTTTGTTATATTGCACTAAACTATCCCAATCCTTTTCCATGATGGTATCTCTAAGCAGTTTTTTGAAGTCTTCTTGGACACCGGGGGACAAGCCTGGCGACCCTACGATCGGGACAGTTCCCACACCCTGGGCTCCTAGGATACAAAACACGTAGACCTTTACGGATGCATTAATTCGGACTACCCCAGCCTTAGTCAGCCCCTTGCTCTGCTGCGGAACGAACCAATTGTGCTGCTTTTTCGCCATTTCGTCGCGATAGAACCGCGTCGGAATATCGAGTGGCCCACTCGTATCGAACCCCCACGACTTATCAGTAAATCTTGCTCGGCGCAGGGCGAAGTTAACTTTAATGACTCCAAACTCTCTCCTGAGCCTGTCGTATACGACGGAGTTCCATGGGACGTTGTCGTTCTTATTAAAGATGTTTTCTCTGGGGAGGGGGACTCCCAATTCGAACAGCAATCGCATGATTGTGTAGTACACGTGGAAGCGGTAAAAGCTACGGATGTAATCAGTGATTGGTGCGTCATCTGAAAGATGGTCATCGAACGACACTCCGCAGCCAGCCGTTGCGCACCAAACTACGAAACAGAATTGTTGCTGCCAATGCCTCATTGGTAGAGCATCTAACCATTCTGTCGCTTTCTTGGATTTATCGTCTTTGTCATCGTCGTCGTTGTCGTTAATGATGTCAGTAGGAAAATCGAACCCCAGCCTAGTAAGATATCTCGCGGCTCCGACATGAAGAACTGATCCTTCGTTACGGAGATCTTGAGAATTCGCATAAAGGGGTCTATGTCTTTGGCGTCAATCTTCCAGGGAACTGCTGGAACTGGATACTTAAAATCAGTCCTTCTGAATGGAAGTGGAAAACCCACAACTGCCACATGTTTTTGCGTTGTCACGCGTAACGCTTCGTGTAGACGATTTCTGACATCTACTGGTATGAGGCCACTCATATTCCAATGCTGCCTACCATCGTAAAACATGATTCTAGTCTCGTATGTAGACTCATCATGTATGTCGGATGCCGTTGTCCTAGCTGAGAACTTATCGAAGTCCGCGTGAGGATATTTTTTCTTAAAGGACGCTAAAGCCTTTGCATTGCGAGGTACGATATAGTCACCCCAATCACCGTCGAAATAAACTCTCGCTTGGAGACTAGGCATGGTTTCTTATCCTTGGCGCCGGGCCAATCGATCCGTTCGATTCATCCACTTGACTAATCTGTTTGATATTGATACGTATTAAAGTTACGACATATGTTAATATCGTGAAGTAAAGAATATATGTTAGTATCATTGAAGTAAACTTCTGATATCGAAGTAAACTTCAGGCTTTAATATGGTAATCTTAAATGTCACCACTACCTCGACTGATCATACGGTCTACTTTCAAGAACCTATTTACATCCATAATATTTCTCTAATCGAGGTCGCTTTTGAGAACGGTTGGTGGAACCTATCAGAGAAAGCTTCATTCACTTGGAATACCCCAGGTGAGATACGGATTCCTTATGAACTTAAGCCGGGGAATTACAATATAAACATCTTGATGGACGCCCTCAAACCCGCGGTTACTGCTGGTTTATTGGAATTCATAGACCACGATTATAGGAAGTTTTGGATTCTAAAAATTAAGAAACCAATCCTGTTCAGTAAGAATCTCTGCGATTCGTTTAATATCAAGGGTACTCCAGAAGGGGATAATGTGTCACTCAAAGTAGGAGAATACAAACTGGTGGTACAACTTCTTCGCTATGTATATATCTATTGTGATGTGGTGGATCCTAGCTTCTCAATTCTTAATGGAAAGCAATCAAACGTACTGGCTATCTTTAATCTCGGAGGCTTTAGGTTTACAGAAAGTACTTACAATAAATGGTTTCCCTGGCCCATACGAGCTCTAGGGACAAGACGAAACAGCCTTCGCCTGACACTTAGAGACGAAGAAGGAAATATTATAGACTTCCGTTGTCGACCTATACGATACCTATTGAAGATTGAGTAAGTTATGATATAACGTAATGGCAAGCGATTCGATTCAACTACTTCCAACGGCACCAGGTATTTATCCGCCGCTGGCTAGCGGGGCTAGCGGAGATAATTTTCGGTTGCAAACGGTCCGAGATACTCTTTCAGATATCGAAACTCAAGAAAAACACTATGAAGGTGTGCGTAAGAAATACGCCCGCGCACAAGGAATTGTCCATGGTGTCGCTGTGGTAACAGGAGGTCTATCTGTATTATTATCTGGGTCTGGAATGGGAATAGCTTTAACTGGTTTTGGAATAGTGCTTGGTTTACCATTAGGTGTTATTGGTGGCTTATGTGGATTAATTTCAGCATCTACGACCATTGGAGCTAAAAAAATAGGAATAAAAGTATCTAAACATGAGAAAACCACTATGTTGGCTAGAGCGAAAATTAATACGATTCGTGATCTAGTATCGAAGGCCTTGCGCGATGAAAACATATCTGACTCTGAATACAGTCTCATCCTCGCTGAAGCAAATAAATACGAGATTATGAGGGCTGAAATTCGCCGCAAGACTTCGACGGCAGCGGGCAGTGAAAAAAACATGAAACAAATTCGAGCCGAACTCAAGCAAGAAGTGCAAAAGGAAATGCGAGCACAACTTGGCAGTCTAGTGGGATAAAAATCAAAATGTCCTATGAGAGGAACAAACAGGGGTTTTATTTTCACTTTGCTAAGAGCAGTCTTTGCTAATAGCAAAATCGTCGGAACGATGACAGCTGCTAATTCGTATGTCTGGTTCGTATGCAAACTTCGAGACAACGGGTGGCGATTGTCTGTGGATTTTTTATTTCAAAGTTTCAATCTCGAATTTTCTTATTCACATTCCTATCGCGTCAATCCGCCCCTGTTTTACTCGTTCAAGCAAAATTGGGGCGGTAAGGCATTTCTGGGTCGCTCAGGAATTTTAGGAGGAACTTAGGAATGTATATATCTTAGTACCCTTGGCTAGCAATCTGTCAGAATGAGTTTTCGGGCTCTGAGTGTATTCTAATTTCAGTCAACGCTAGAGCTATTTTAGCCGTATACGTAATTATTACATCAGCTGCGTCTTATATAGCTGAGGTTCTACCGGCTTCGTCAGACGTATTCTCAGCAGTAAGATCGGGCGACATGGAAGGAGAGCAACCGAGAAAACGTGTCCATCTGTTTCTTGAGAAACTTGCCAGAGAAACTAAAGTTTCAAGATCACAAGTCAGGGTAAAGCTTTTCAAAAAATTAGCGGAGAGATCTCGCTTGTTACGGCAGCGAAGAAAACTACGAGAAAGACTCAGAGCCCTGGTAAAAGACCTAGAGACGAAGGAAGCCGAAGTACAGCTTGTTGAACAAGACGTTCGGCTGCTAGAAATTGCTGTCGACGAGGGGACTGATGGTGAAGATGACTAAGCGATATCTAGATGATCCTTCGTGTAGGAATAAAACACCCGCGGCAGGGGTATGGCTCAAACGATCCTTCTCTGATCTGGTGTCGGCGTTGCTTACAGCACTCGAATAAACAACTCTTAATTACCACAAATAGTTGTCCTGCCTATTGTTAACCATCGGCGCTGATTTTGTCCTCGCATCTTATGGCTGATAATATAACGGTATTTATTAATGGTTGCACAAAATTGGCCGTTTTTATTGGGGGTAGTTCTTAGTAAGGGAATAATGGGGGGTTATATGAGGTCTGAATATTCGTTCTCTAGTTCGTACTGGAAGAAGTACTCAACGAGACACTTAACGATACCGTAATGACCATTGTCGTAGGCATAACGTAGTGCGTGGTCGGCGTCCGTATCATAATCGAAGGGATAAAAGTACTCAATAATCAATTTAACAACGTCAAGAAAGCCATTTCTAGTGGCCTTGAATAGCATACCACCAATGTCCTCATATAATTCATCATAATCATATTTGGGGATCTGGGAGTGCTTAAAGAGAAACTTGACGATATCGATATTACCATTTTCGCATGCGTAGCAAAATGCACAGGTGATGTGTATGGCTAGTATATTGAACTGAAAGCGCTTAATTAGCCACTTAACGATACCAAAATCATTATTCCTACAGGCATTGATTAGTATGTCCCCATCGTAGTTATACTCGGTTTCATCGTCGTCGTCTTCATCGTAGTAGTATGCCCTAAAATTACCATTATCAGTATGGCTATATCCTACTACGATACCACATTCGCAATCGTATACGTCATCCTCGGAAATATTGAATTTCCTAACCAATTTATCTCTCTCATCATCGGTATGAGCAGACATAAGCCCGAATAGGACTACTCGTCTACGGAATTCTTTGTCTACTTTTTCGTAACGTGCTATAGATGCGGCATCATTTAGATGTTTTGAAGTCAAAGAAATAGCGGCAAATGATGTAGGACCGGCATACTCAACGATCTTAGTCAAGATTTCTATAGGAAGGTATAATATATTAGTCATAGTATTTACATACTTCAGATGTTTCGACATAGTGGTTGCGACATTAGAACGGTACGGCATATTAGATATAGTATACGGGGCGTTTTTATATAGTAACTGTGATACAACCTCATAATATGATGATAACATTGGGATTTATTATTGGTTACATTAAATATAGTTGGGGGTGGTCCTTACTGGGGGAATCAGGGGGGCTTATATAAGGCACATTTTTTTTTCCGACGATCAAAAGCGGGTTAAAGCAGGCGGTATAATGGTTCTTACTTGGGGGAATAAGTGGGGCTTATATAAGGAACAAATTTCAACGATTTTTTCGTGGAGTAGGGATATACGATGGGAGAAAAAAGGCTTAAATAAGGATGTGAATTAGAACCGCCATCGTATATACTACTTGATTCGATCAGACTGAGATTCAAAAAGAAAAGCTGAATTATTCAACGAATATTTCGCCAGCCAGGCTACGGTTGATGATCTCGGCCACCCGTTACCTGCAATCACATTACAGTCACAAGATAGCGTTAACAATTCGTTGTCTATAATTGAAACAACCAAACAGGAAGTATTAAAGTTAATGGAAAGGTTAACGTATCAAAGGCATGCGGGCATGATAGTATTGGAAACAAAATAATAAAAATATGTCGTCTAGGTATTTTAGAATCATTCACACATCTAATTAATTTAAGTTTTTTTTACAGGGAAAATATCCTAGCGAATGGAAAAAAGCTAACGTAATTCCTCTATTTAAAAAAGAAAATCGTCAATTTAAAGTTAAGTATCGTCCTGTTTCGCTTCTTGTTTCTATTTCTAAGATACCAGAAAAAAAGTATTTACCAGACTTTACGAATTTCTAGTAGACATCGGATTTCTTAGTCGTTTTCAATCTGGTTTCCGACCTGGTGATAGCACTGTTTACCAACTTATTCTCATTACTCATAAGATTTATGAGGCTTTAGAAAAGGGAAAAGAGATACGTATGGTTTTCCTTGATATAAGTAAGGCGTTTGATAGAGTATGGCATAAGTGTTTAATTTACAAACTAGAAAATCTAGGAGTTAAAGATCCTCTTTTAAGTTGGTTTCGCAGTTATCTAAGTTTCAGAAAACAAAGAGTAGTTATTGAAGGGCAAAGCTCGAATTGGCTAAATATTGATGCCGGTGTTCCACAGATTCTGTACTTGGGCCATTGCTCTTTCTCATTTACATTACTGATCTAAGTACAAACGTTTCATCCAACTGTTTTCTTTATGCTGACGATACGTCACTATTTGATGTGGTAGATGATCCATCTATTTCTGGTGTAAAATTAAACAAATATCTTAATACTATTAACATGTGGTGTAAGCAGTGGCTGATGACTATGCACCCTAGCAAATGTGAATGCATCACATTTTCAGCAAAGTAATTTAAAATAATTCATCCTACACTTTACTTGGATCATATTGCGTTAAGCGAAGTGGACTCTCATATTCATTTGGGACTAACTCTGTCGGCTAATTTCTCTTGGAGTAACCATATTCTCGGCGTACATCAGAAAGCTAGTAAATGTATGAATGTTTTAAAAGGGGTAAAATACAAGCTGAACAGATCCACTATTATTTCCCTGTACAAAAGCCTTATTAGACCATTAATGGAGTATGCAGATGTTATATGGGATGGGTGTAATGAAGGAGAAGCTAATATTTCAGAATGTGTTCAGTGTGAATCAGCTAGGATCGCTACTGGAGATATGAAGGGAACTAATAGAAAGCGACTGTTAAATTAATTATGCTGGGAGGATATGGCAACTAGAAGAATTCTACATAAATTAAAACTTTATTTTATAAAATAGTTAACTCGTATACACCGTCCTACCTTCGTGAGCTTTTACCTGTAAAAGTAAGTCAAAGATCAAGATATGCATTACGATCAAATGAAAACTTTACACTAATTTCTACGCGTACCGAGCGCTTTAAGAAATCGTTTTTCCCATCAACAATAATATCATGGAGTAATTTGGATATTGCTACACGTTCTGTCGAACCTCTGTCTTTATTCAAAACTAGATTACGGAATACTTTCTGTGGGAATAAATATAATAAAACTTATAGCGTTTCCTTGAGTCGATATGGCTCGATTTTACACACCAGATTGCGTTTAAATCATTGCGCTCTCAATGCGCACATATATAGAATCAATTGTAAACCCTCTCCTTTCTGCGATTGTAGATGGGAAACGATTGAAACTGTCCAACATTATTTTTTATATTGCCCCCAATATGCCACCCAGCGTCAGCAATTAGTTTCCTTCTCTGCACAGTTACTCCATTCCAGATGGTTAAGTTTATCAGATTCACAAAAAAATCATATATTTTTACACGGCTCAGAACAGATTGGCAATGAAGAAATCTATGCTCTAATGTGTAATGTTCAGTTATGCATATTGAAAACCAAACGATTTAACAACTGATCAGACAATTAATTGACGAAAATAGTAGCAGACCATTGACTTATGATTTAGTATTTTTTGTCTTTTGTTTACGCACTTTGTTAATATATTTGTTTATATTTGACATTATAATCACTGTTAATTTAGTTAAATATCAGTATTACTATAATGCACTCTCCACTACTTATGTAAATAATACAGACATAATCTCCCTCGATGAGCTTTGCTCTTGGAGAAAATGTCGAGAAAAAATAAGTTTAAATAAAAAATGTATATACTAGCTGTTTCCAATTTGTGTAGTCTGGGTGCGATCTTTGAGATATGAGGAAACCCAGTCATTACCTATACCTCTTATACCATAATGATATAATTTACCTAATATGTCATGATCAACCGTATCCAAGGCTTTTTTTAAATCAATAATTATACCACAAGAAAACATTTTCTTGTCCATATTGGTTTGAATTTTGTTGACAATATCTAGAATTGCATAAGTAGGCAGGCTCATGTTCTTGTCAGTTGAAACAGTCTCTTTTTAGGCGCGCGCATGGCGCAGGTACTATTTCTCAATCACACTTTCCAGCAACAATAATATGTTGAGGTAACACACGAGTCACACATGACTCACACTGCTCAAAAGCAATTCATGCAAGAAAACGTACGGTTCTTTTTATTAATAGTTGTAACAAGTGAGAAGCGCCTGCAATGTTGATGAAAGCGAAATTTATTGTTTTATGGTATCATCTATTCCATCTATGGTATACTGTCTGATAATGTTTACATTCCCACTTCCATGAATGTCGGGAAATGGTTCCGCTAAATAGTATTGACAATGAGGCTTGTTGCGGGCGACAACACAAACAACAGCAAGACACTAGTTTTTAGATTTTTACAGATGCACTACATGTATTTTACATATATTTCTCCCCATGCAACAAACTGTCACGCAATTGGAGATCTCGTATGCTTGCCCGCACTGCATAACCATCGGTTACTACTAGTTTTATAATAATAATATGATATGTTTGCTGTAGAAAACGCTGAAAAAAAAACACGATTCAAGTAAACTGGACTCGTTTCATTTTAGGATCATGATCACAACAGTCTAGTTAATGCAAAATAAATTATTTCCTTACTTCTAAATATATGTCACACAACGCTCTCAAGTTTTGGCTGCACGTAATATAGATAATGTACATAATAAGCATATTTTTGCGCCATGATATTTCTGTCTTGGGGTTCTGATAAAATCGGTTACGGCAGGAGGGCTCCTGGTTACGGACAGACATTCTTGGCTAATTCCGTTTTGATATTTTCAAAATCATATTGCGTTTAACGTGATACCTTTCTCGTGTTTAATGGTTGACATTTTAAAAGCATAACTATGAGGGCTTGGAGCTATCTGCAGTTTTATGTGGCTGTTTGTCATTGAAGGTGAGTAAAGCTGTTAAGGCAAAAGAAGTAAATAGACAGATTTCTATTTTCACTCGTTTATTTTTACTGTTGTAAATCATTTTGGAAGAAGATAAGCTTCCCAACACTAAAAAGCAACTAAAGTCAAGCCTTAGAACGTTGCCCCTAAGTGTATAAATCAGACGAATGATTAATTTGCTCATAACGAAATTCAGAAACCAGTCTGGAACTTTCCTCCAATACAAAGGCACAGACTTAAAATAAAGTACATTAGTTAATTTTATTAAGGTGGAAAAGTCAATTATGATAACGAAAATGAAGCAGAAAGACTAACTTAACAAGTTACGACCTCTTTTATTTACTGTAAAATGCATTACCCACCATGCCGATTTAATTTGCGACTTTCCAATTTCAATGACAAAACACGGAAGTAGCTTATAGAAACGATGGTGTCATGATTTCAGTGGCATAATTTGATATATTTTCTGTTAAATATGTTTACTAGGTTTCTCTCCTTGAGATTCACTTGCTGTCAAGGAGAAAGTCCTGAAACAGATATAAAATATGAAATCGTTGGTTACCTTCACCGTTTTAGAATCGGCTAGTGACTCAGAAGAAAGTTTAATAATTTATGTAATAAGACGACAGTATTAAGGCACTCAATATATTCAGTGTCATTTTGCTATTTCAGGTATGTCCTCGAGTAAGTGCAATTCAGCCATCGCCTTAGTTATTTTTACTTGGTCACAGTTCGTCGAGTTTTCAGGATGCCCACTTTGTTCTATATTTGGCGATCTGCTCCTTATTTGGACTATGCATCTGTCAAACAACGCAATATGCTTCGCTAGTCACCACGTTTCCGATCCTGTTTTTGAAAGACAACATTGTAATTTATTAGACGGCGGCACGGACTACTGAACAAAATGAGTGCCTAGCTGCCTGCAAGTTTGGAAGTGTTGTAGTGTTGACTTTACGGTATGAATTATGTACTTATTTCTCGGTTTGTTCATATATAAAGACCCTTGGGAATTTCACGGTTAGGGAATTTCAGTACGAGCGTTGTAGTTAATCTGATCTGATTAGCTTAAAATTACAATCACATAGTATAAACTGATCCAGCACAAAATAATATTAGCGACAGAGCTCTAATATTTAGCTTTGAATGTCAGTCTTGGTTAATGCTCTCTTAAGATTTAGAAACACACACATATCTATATTTGTAGTTGTTTGATAAGGCGTGTTTCCATCAACTGTACTTTAAAACGACAGACACCGAATATTGGGAGTATTGAAATTGTTTTATCATAAAACTAATATACATTTATTACAGTTATTATAGATGCATTTCTACTAGAAATCTCACTTGTGCCCGCGTGCTTTGTATGAGTTTTCGATGTTCTTGTGCCGTCAGTTGAAATGCCGCATTCAGCCATCTTGGAGTCTAGTTAATAATTATTGTGTTAGCAGTTTTAGTAAGGCCGAATAGCGATGATAACATTTGTCTGTTAGCACGATGGCACAAACGCATATAAGTTTTAAACTCAAAGTTTGGTTATTAAAGATGCATTTCAACTAGAAATCTCTGTTGTGCCCGCGTGCTTTGTATGAGTTTTCGATGTTCTTGTGCCGACAGTGAACTGCCGCATTCAGCCATCTTGGAGTCTAGTTAATAATTATTGTGTTAGCAGTTTTAGTAAGGCCGAATAACGATGATAAAATTTGCCTGTTAGCACGATGGCACAAACGCATATCAGTTTTAAACTCAAAGTTTGGTTATTAAAGATGCATTTCTACTAGAAATCTCTCTTGTGGCCGCGTGCTTTTTATGGAACGGACCCGTACACATGGTAAACGAAGTGGAAAGCATAAGCGACAATCGGAACGTGACATTAACGCGATCCCGTGATGTTTCTGCTCAATGTACGTTTGACATTTGTAACCTCGTTATCCAATTTAGACAATTTAGATCAAAGCGCAACCAATTTAGAGCGATTTAGAGCAAAGGACTTTTGCCGACAGAAATCAACAAAAACCAATTTAGAGCAACAGGCTCTGCCGTTGGCTGGCTCTATAGAAACGGAGGTGTTAATCCCTCTTGAAAAAAACAATTTAGAACAAAGAGAAATGGACCCCCTCCCTTTGTCTTAGAGAAATAACCCCCTATTATTCTATAATTCAGTATCCTTCAGTTTGTATTCGTGAAGTCTAATAAATGAAGCCACCGCTCACTGAGATCACGTACAGTGTGTCGTTTCAAACTCGAAAAGGCTAAGAACGGTTCAGCCCTACTTTCGGTCACTGATTGTAAGGTGGTCATTACGATGATGAGGCTAAAGAGCAATTGTGAAACATGCTATTTGAGTCTATAATCCTGCTAAAAATCCTCGATTAGCAATAACATAAATGGGTGATCGACTAGTTCCTGTAAAAATAGTGTTGATCTGCGTCGGCGGGAAAGATAAACACTGGTATGATCAACTAAAAGTCGATCAAGGTATGCTAACCGCCGTGGGGAACGAGTACTGTAGCTGAGTAATACCTTAAATGAAATATTCAAAGTTCTTAGATTGCAAAGTTCACTAATTCACTATTACGTTGCACTTGCTGCTAGTTATAGGGGATTTTGTTTGAATTACAGAAAATATTGTGCACACTGAAGAAACATGGAAGAAACATTTGTTATTTGGTCAACCTGTGATGGAAACGTGGACAAGCACAACAGTTTACCAGCTTTTGTGTCAGGTTGTAGTTGAATAAATACAGATTTTGAGCTCAGTGAAAATGATTCCTGACTCTATTTTCAGATTCTTTTTACGATTTCAACGTCAAAGCGTAAATAAAAAACATTCCAGATATTTCACTGAGAAACGCTTGCGCTTGTGTCAAGCCAATATCCACAATGAAGAGGATGCTAAGTGTAAAACAAATCGTAACAACTTTTGTCAACAATGTATTAAGACATGTGCCATAGAGTTTGAATGCTTTTGGTTTCATCCACTTACTTAAAACTTTCAATAAGTAAAAATCACTTGTAGTCAGTTCAATAATCTTGCATAAACATTTCAGACTCACCTTAATTAACGTTCCACTGTTCTTGTCCTGGTGTACCCGTGTAATCATCAACGTTCCAGGGACTTCGATTTCTTATAGCACTCGATTTCCACGCCCTTTTTATTTGAGGGCTAGTCCAAGGGGAGGTTATTTTTTATCAGATTTCTCAATCAATATGAGTGCATTGCCACGTTATTAATGAGCTCTTACTGGGGGCTCATGCAACGCTGAGTGTCTTTTCGAAGTTTTGGAATGCTAGCTCCACATGATTTAATTTAGTCGCCATATCATCTGATCAATGTTGCAGAGCCGAAATCTGAGAAAACCATGAACAGATAAAGAGGTCAATAAACAGTTATGTATGTTATGTGCTCGCTTTGCATGGACGTTGACAGTTCACTAAGTTGCGAAAGGCATTTTCAAACCAAAAACAAAAGCAGCATCAGTCTGAGAGAGGGTTTTCGCTAGAACGTTTTAACAAGAATTACACGACGTTCCTGCCCACCAAAGCTTGGATAAATTCTGCCTACAGAATTTCGAGCATAATACACCACTTGCGGCAGTGAGCATTCTACCGGCAGAATAGATTTTCGAGCAGAATTTGAGCAGAATACAGGGAAAATCTGTAATTTAAAAAAGTTATATAATAATTCAAATAATGATAATAACAAATTTAAAACAAGACAACAAATACTAAGCAATGTTATGTGATTTTTGCACTAAAAATAATTCAAAATTACTAAAAACGCCCACAGATCACTATTAAGAATGAAAAGTCCGAAGACGTACTACAGCAAAGCTGATATCCAGCACAAACTCACTACGGTTAGCTACGCCTGACACGAAAAGCTCATGGGAGACGGGAATCAGTTGTGATTGGCTGAAAACGTCGCGCTCCTGTCAACGTCATGTCAAGCAGTTAACATCCATATGTCTCGATCGAATCAGTCCGCCACGTTTACTTGTGAACTAGTTAGATCTATCTATTTTCATGGACTCGACAACAATTTCGATAGCTTCAAACGAATGTCGATTGCTCAGAAGGCTATCCTGTTTAAACTGATGTGTTTGCTAGTGACTCAGAAGAAAGTTTAATAATTTATGTAATAAGACGACAGTATTAAGGCGCTCAATATATTCAGTGTCATTTTGCTATTCCCAGTATGTCCTCGAGTAACAGCCATCTTCTTAGTTCTTTTTACTTGGTCACAGCTCTAAGGCGAGGTAAGTCGAGTTTTCAGGATGCGAATTTGTTCTATATTTGGCGATCTGCTCCTTATTTGGACTATGCATCTGTCAAACAATGCAATATGCTTCGCTAGTCACCACGTTTCCGATCCTGTTTTTGAAAGACAACATTGTAATTTAGTAGACTGCGGCACGGACTACTGAACACAATGAGTGCCTAGCTGCCTGCGAGTTCGGAAGTGTTGTAGTGTTGACTTTACGGTATGAATGATGTACTTATTTCTCGGTTTGTTCATATAAAGACCCTAGGGAATTTCCAGGTTGGGGAATTTCAGTACGAGCGTTGTAGTTAATCTGATCTGATTAGCTTAAAATTACAATCACATAGTATAAACTGATCCAGCACAAAATAATATTAGCGACAGAGCTCTAATATTTAGCTTTGAATGTCAGTCTTGGTTAATGCTCTCTTAAGATTTAGAAACACACACATATCTATATTTGTAGTTGTTTGATAAGGCGTGTTTCCATCAACTGTACTTTAAAACGACAGACACCGAATATTGAGAGTATTGAAATTGTTTTATCATAAAACTAATATACATTATTCTATAATTCAGTATCCTTCATTTGTATTCGTGAAGTCTAATAAATGAAGCCACCGCTCACTGAGATCACGTACAGTGTGTCGTTTCAAACTCGAAAAGGCTAAGAACGGTTCAGCCCTACTTTCGGTCACTGATTGTAAGGTGGTCATTACGATGATGAGGCTAAAGAGCAATTGTGAAACATGCTATTTGAGTCTATAATCCTGCTAAAAATCCTCGATTAGTAATAACATAAATGGGTGATCGACTAGTTCCTGTAAAAATAGTGTTGATCTGCGTCGGCGGGAAAGATAAACACTGGTATGATCAACTAAAAGTCGATCAAGGTATGCTAACCGCCGTGGGGAACGAGTACTGTAGCTGAGTAATACCTTAAATGAAATATTCAAAGTTCTTAGATTGCAAAGTTCACTAATTCACAAATAATATTACGTTGCACTTGCTGCTAGTTATAGGGGATTTTGTTTGAATTACAGAAAATATTGTGCACACTGAAGAAACATGGAAGAAACATTTGTTATTTGGTCAACCTGTGATGGAAACGTGGACAAGCACAACAGTTTACCAGCTTTTGTGTCAGGTTGTAGTTGAATAAATACAGATTTTGAGCTCAGTGAAAATGATTCCTGACTCTATTTTCAGATTCTTTTTACGATTTCAACGTCAAAGCGTAAATAAAAAACATTCCAGATATTTCACTGAGAAACGCTTGCGCTTGTGTCAAGCCAATATCCACAATGAAGAGGATGCTAAGTGTAAAACAAATCGTAACAACTTTTGTCAACAATGTATTAAGACATGTGCCATAGAGTTTGAATGCTTTTGGTTTCATCCACTTACTTAAAACTTTCAATAAGTAAAAATCACTTGTAGTCAGTTCAATAATCTTGCATAAACATTTCAGACTCACCTTAATTAACGTTCCACTGTTCTTGTCCTGGTGTACCCGTGTAATCATCAACGTTCCAGGGACTTCGATTTCTTATAGCACTCGATTTCCACGCCCTTTTTATTTGAGGGCTAGTCCAAGGGGAGGTTATTTTTTATCAGATTTCTCAATCAATATGAGTGCATTGCCACGTTATTAATGAGCTCTTACTGGGGGCTCATGCAACGCTGAGTGTCTTTTCGAAGTTTTGGAATGCTAGCTCCACATGATTTAATTTAGTCGCCATATCATCTGATCAATGTTGCAGAGCCGAAATCTGAGAAAACCATGAACAGATAAAGAGGTCAATAAACAGTTATGTATGTTATGTGCTCGCTTTGCATGGACGTTGACAGTTCACTAAGTTGCGAAAGGCATTTTCAAACCAAAAACAAAAGCAGCATCAGTCTAAGAGAGGGTTTTCGCTAGAACGTTTTAACAAGAATTACACGACGTTCCTGCCCACCAAAGCTTGGATAAATTCTGCCTACAGAATTTCGAGCATAATACACCACTTGCGGCAGTGAGCATTCTACCGGCAGAATAGATTTTCGAGCAGAATTTGAGCAGAATACAGGGAAAATCTTTATTTAAAAAAGTTATATAATAATTCAAATAATGATAATAACAAATTTAAAACAAGACAACAAATACTAAGCAATGTTATGTGATTTTTGCACTAAAAATAATTCAAAATTACTAAAAACGCCCACAGATCACTATTAAGAATGAAAAGTCCGAAGACGTACTACAGCAAAGCTGATATCCAGCACAAAGCACTACGGTTAGCTACGCCTGACACGAAAAGCTCATGGGAGACGGGAATCAGTTGTGATTGGCTGAAAACGTCGCGCTCCTGTCAACGTCATGTCAAGCAGTTAACATCCATATGTCTCGATCGAATCAGTCCGCCACGTTTACTTGTGAACTAGTTAGATCTATCTATTTTCATGGACTCGACAACAATTTCGATAGCTTCAAACGAATGTCGATTGCTCAGAAGGCTATCCTGTTTAAACTGATGTGTTTGCTAGTGACTCAGAAGAAAGTTTAATAATTTATGTAATAAGACGACAGTATTAAGGCGCTCAATATATTCAGTGTCATTTTGCTATTCCCAGTATGTCCTCGAGTAACAGCCATCTTCTTAGTTCTTTTTACTTGGTCACAGCTCTAAGGCGAGGTAAGTCGAGTTTTCAGGATGCGACTTTGTTCTATATTTGGCGATCTGCTCCTTATTTGGACTATGCATCTGTCAAACAATGCAATATGCTTCGCTAGTCACCACGTTTCCGATCCTGTTTTTGAAAGACAACATTGTAATTTAGTAGACTGCGGCACGGACTACTGAACACAATGAGTGCCTAGCTGCCTGCGAGTTCGGAAGTGTTGTAGTGTTGACTTTACGGTATGAATGATGTACTTATTTCTCGGTTTGTTCATATAAAGACCCTAGGGAATTTCCAGGTTGGGGAATTTCAGTACGAGCGTTGTAGTTAATCTGATCTGATTAGCTTAAAATTACAATCACATAGTATAAACTGATCCAGCACAAAATAATATTAGCGACAGAGCTCTAATATTTAGCTTTGAATGTCAGTCTTGGTTAATGCTCTCTTAAGATTTAGAAACACACACATATCTATATTTGTAGTTGTTTGATAAGGCGTGTTTCCATCAACTGTACTTTAAAACGACAGACACCGAATATTGAGAGTATTGAAATTGTTTTATCATAAAACTAATATACATTATTCTATAATTCAGTATCCTTCATTTGTATTCGTGAAGTCTAATAAATGAAGCCACCGCTCACTGAGATCACGTACAGTGTGTCGTTTCAAACTCGAAAAGGCTAAGAACGGTTCAGCCCTACTTTCGGTCACTGATTGTAAGGTGGTCATTACGATGATGAGGCTAAAGAGCAATTGTGAAACATGCTATTTGAGTCTATAATCCTGCTAAAAATCCTCGATTAGTAATAACATAAATGGGTGATCGACTAGTTCCTGTAAAAATAGTGTTGATCTGCGTCGGCGGGAAAGATAAACACTGGTATGATCAACTAAAAGTCGATCAAGGTATGCTAACCGCCGTGGGGAACGAGTACTGTAGCTGAGTAATACCTTAAATGAAATATTCAAAGTTCTTAGATTGCAAAGTTCACTAATTCACAAATAATATTACGTTGCACTTGCTGCTAGTTATAGGGGATTTTGTTTGAATTACAGAAAATATTGTGCACACTGAAGAAACATGGAAGAAACATTTGTTATTTGGTCAACCTGTGATGGAAACGTGGACAAGCACAATAGTTTACCAGCTTTTGTGTCAGGTTGTAGTTGAATAAATACAGATTTTGAGCTCAGTGAAAATGATTCCTGACTCTATTTTCAGATTCTTTTTACGATTTCAACGTCAAAGCGTAAATAAAAAACATTCCAGATATTTCACTGAGAAACGCTTGCGCTTGTGTCAAGCCAATATCCACAATGAAGAGGATGCTAAGTGTAAAACAAATCGTAACAACTTTTGTCAACAATGTATTAAGACATGTGCCATAGAGTTTGAATGCTTTTGGTTTCATCCACTTACTTAAAACTTTCAATAAGTAAAAATCACTTGTAGTCAGTTCAATAATCTTGCATAAACATTTCAGACTCACCTTAATTAACGTTCCACTGTTCTTGTCCTGGTGTACCCGTGTAATCATCAACGTTCCAGGGACTTCGATTTCTTATAGCACTCGATTTCCACGCCCTTTTTATTTGAGGGCTAGTCCAAGGGGAGGTTATTTTTTATCAGATTTCTCAATCAATATGAGTGCATTGCCACGTTATTAATGAGCTCTTACTGGGGGCTCATGCAACGCTGAGTGTCTTTTCGAAGTTTTGGAATGCTAGCTCCACATGATTTAATTTAGTCGCCATATCATCTGATCAATGTTGCAGAGCCGAAATCTGAGAAAACCATGAACAGATAAAGAGGTCAATAAACAGTTATGTATGTTATGTGCTCGCTTTGCATGGACGTTGACAGTTCACTAAGTTGCGAAAGGCATTTTCAAACCAAAAACAAAAGCAGCATCAGTCTAAGAGAGGGTTTTCGCTAGAACGTTTTAACAAGAATTACTGACGACGTTCCTGCCCACCAAAGCTTGGATAAATTCTGCCTACAGAATTTCGAGCATAATACACCACTTGCGGCAGTGAGCATTCTACCGGCAGAATAGATTTTCGAGCAGAATTTGAGCAGAATACAGGGAAAATCTGTAATTTAAAAAAGTTATATAATAATTCAAATAATGATAATAACAAATTTAAAACAAGACAACAAATACTAAGCAATGTTATGTGATTTTTGCACTAAAAATAATTCAAAATTACTAAAAACGCCCACAGATCACTATTAAGAATGAAAAGTCCGAAGACGTACTACAGCAAAGCTGATATCCAGCACAAAGCACTACGGTTAGCTATGCCTGACACGAAAAGCTCATGGGAGACGGGAATCAGTTGTGATTGGCTGAAAACGTCGCGCTCCTGTCAACGTCATGTCAAGCAGTTAACATCCATATGTCTCGATCGAATCAGTCCGCCACGTTTACTTGTGAACTAGTTAGATCTATCTATTTTCATGGACTCGACAACAATTTCGATAGCTTCAAACGAATGTCGATTGCTCAGAAGGCTATCCTGTTTAAACTGATGTGTTCCTTTGGCCATCACGAATATCGATAATGGAGGGTTGCGTTCAGTATTGCAAGCGTAGTGTATCGCGCTTGACGCTTAGTAGGCCTAGAGAGTTCAGTAGTCAAGAAAGTCCGTAAAATATTTACTAGCGGGTTCGTAGTGGTTCGAACTATCGGCATTTATGGACTGCAGACTTGCTTTTACAGCAAAATTGTACATCGATTGGTTATAAGACTATGCTCTTTGTATATTCCTGTGGCAATCTGACGCGATTAGTTTTACTACTTTCAGATTGCCAGTAACAGACATTTATATTTTAACTATTTCATGTAATTTATTAGAGTGTGGTTACAAATAAAGCTGTTATTACTGTGGTTTGTTTGGCATCAGAAAGTATTTTAAACCTACTTTCCGTGCAGTGTTTTCAGGACAGTGAGGTGCAGTTAATGCATAGCCACGAGCGTTATATTGCCATCGGGTTTGTACTACATAGTATGTTTCACAGACTGCAAACTTACTTTTACAGCTTAAAAAGTAAAGTGTTATTAACCATCGTAAACCACCACGATTCTGATTGGTTTATGAAAGTGGGCGGTCCACGGGGTGGTACTCGGAAATCGATACGATAGTTTCCGGCAGGCGGCTTCTTCTTCCCCCACCCCGTCCCCCCTCCATTTGTCACTCGGCCAATATGGCGGCCGCTTCGATATCCGTATTATGCGATAAACACCCTCTACCGCCTGCACGCAGGCTAATGGCTATTTGTCTAGTGCATATCCGAAAACGTGTGGTGTACCTCATTTTCAATTATTGGTCCTATATTTTCCAAAATGCTCGGACTCTGTCATTTTAGAAACGAAAACAAAAGCAGAAAATGTAAATCACAGATAGTTTCTAAGATAGGATTTTTTGCCTGAAAATAGGAATTTTATGCCTTATCCCCTCTCTATTACATTTCTCTGTTACATTTAGAAATAAATTGTCACGCGTTGGTCACGTGTGGTATGGACTAAGGGGTAGCAATTAAACACACCCCCTCTGGGGGTTGTAACAATGGAACACACCCCCTCTAGGGGTCAGCAGTCTTCGGCCTCACTCGCGAGTAACTGTTAGAAGCGACAAGGTCAACTTTATTTTGCTTATTTTACGGTGAGTTTTTCTCCACCTTTTCTTTTGTTTTTTTGATATTTTACGGTTTTCCTGGTTTAGTACGTTTTTTTACGGAGTTCTCTTCTGGTTACTCTGCGTATTATTCTCAGAACAAGTTCGTTCTTTTCTTTGATAATTTTTCTACTCCATTTTCATTCATACTTATATACGTTGGTGCGTTTGTTGTTCGTCCTCATGCCTCATGGCTTCTCATCGCCCTAAAGTTTTCATTTTAGGCCATTCTTTCATTCGGCCACTGAAATTTGACCTTCGGTCAGGTTTTGATCCGTGGCTTCTCCGGATTTTAACATCAGTTCAAGCGCCGTAGTTCAACTTTTTGACGTGGGTGGCCGCACAGTGGCGAAACTGAGGAGCCATGATTTAGTTGTGGTTTCTCGATCATTCCCTGCTATTGTATTACTTGATATCGGTACAAACGATGCTTACAACCTAGCCCCTGTGGTGCTTGGTTCTGCAATTGAGGAGCTGGTCGTTTTAATTCATGACACCCCGCATGTTCCGGTGATCGGGGTTTGTCAAATTCCCCCAAGAGCGACCGGATCTTTCAATGACCGTGCTAGGGTGGTTAACCAGACCCTAAAAGTTGTGTTGGAGCCACTTACATTTGCCTTTTTCTGGAAGCATAAGGGTTTAATTGCTCCTTCGCAGCCGTTACTGTTGCCCGATGATGTCCATTTTAATCGGTTGGGGCAATATCTTTTGTATCGCAGCTATCGTGTTGCTATTTTGCACTCGCTGAAAATGCTGGCATGATTCTGTCGCTTGTTGTTGTGTTTATATTAAGGCTTATACCCGTGAGTTTCTTACCGCTTGCCCGGCTATGTATTTTATCGCCTTCTCTTGTTATTAGACATTGTAGGAATAGTTACATTGGTGTCTTGAATATCCCCTGTTTATTTTGTTAGGAGTGATATATTAACTTCTTATTAACCGAGAGCGAGGTCTTTACGGGAAAATATCAGACCGAGGTCTTGACAGTACGGACCGAGTGATAGTGAGGTTCGTACATAAAAGACCGAGGTCTGATATTTTCCCGTAAAGACCGAGTGGGCGAGGTTAATAAGTAGTTTATTATATGGCACTTGTGATAAATAAAGAATGAGAAAATAAGTGACTCGCGTGACTCGCGCCCCATAACACAACGTGAGATACCTAATTTGCATAAATGTACATACCAAAGTGCGGAAGCCGTTCAGAATTTATTCCGGGATCTATTTGACAGCTCTTTGTAAATCAAAAGAAAGGATGAATGGAAATACAATGTCAGATGTCAAAATCAATTCAGGATTAGAAAACTTTGCTAATCCAAAGTGCATGAAAGGTGGAATTCGTAGAAAAAGCGATCAGAAAAGAACATATTTTCCACCGAAATCAACTCGAAAAACAAACCTTTCGCTCAAGTGCCATGTGGTCGACGAAAAAATGCAAGATCTTTGTCGGATCACTTCGGCGATGACAGTTCTATGCTGTTTGTTTGTATCCTGGACAACTTTGACTGGGACATGGAAAATCTGGAACTGACAATCCCTGATAATTGCTCCTGATCGGCAAAATTGGTTAGCTGTGGAATCAGAACTTCCCTGGTTTATAGTGAGGGATTGTAATTTGTAAGCTGGACCGGTGCTGACTGAAATTCAAGACAAATTTCTTAAAACTGATAATTGAAGAAAGAAAGCCGGCTACAGAGGAATATACTTGTTGCTTGTTGAATATATGGACAGTCTGTGACTTCTGGCTCTGGTGATAGTCGCTGGCAGACTTGTTGTCTTGTAGTTTTATAACTTCCACTGGACTGCACGGATCGAGGCCCGCTCGACACTCAAAGCAGCTTTCAGGATCAGCGTTATATACCAGGTCAGTTTATCTTTATTGAGTCGCATTGTTCAGTTATTTTGCTGCTGGGGTGTTTAATTCCTGCATTACCTGATACATTTATTTACTAAGCCATGTTCTAATTTCGTTTCTACCGAGTGGTGAGACTTCATGTGATGTCGCTGTTTGAAACTCGCTTGAGTCGACGGCCGGGAAAATGGTTCTTCCGTATATTGAACTCTGCTAGACGGTGACTTCTGAAACTTTGTAGAACCTGGCAGGACATCTATCTTGTCTCTGTAGCATAGACCTTTGGATGGAATTGTATTCCAACTAGTTCTTTCCTGTCCTTTTCTGGTTGACTTTCCACATACATCAATGATAATTTTTGCCAACCAAGTATGTTCGTTTTGGAGGTAATTAATTTAAGCTTTGTAATTACATTCACACTCACATGTGGGCCGGTCACATTTTTGATGGTCCGGCTTTCTCTCTTTTAAAAACTGTATTACGATGTCTGTGCTCTTAAACTACATCACTACATTGTAAGTGCCTAGTTATCTCTATTTTACCCGGCTCGATTTTAGTTTTCAATTTCCTGAGCTTAGACCAAAATACGCGAATTGTGACCGTTATCATGGTAACAGTCCGTACGGCAAAATCCCGACCAAGCATCGGCCAATCAAAACACTCGATTTGACATTGAGAGTGGCTTGCCATATAATAATCTTGTATATTTGATGTCTTTAATTGGCATTGGTATCTTGAATATCTCTTTTTCTATTTCTGGGGAGTGATGTATATTCATGTACATTTGATATTCATGTATGTTTGATGTCTTTAATTGGCATTGGTATCTTGAATATCTCTTTTTCTATTTCTGGGGCGTTATGTATATTCCTGTACATCTGATATGTCTTTAATTGGCATTCGTGTCTGGAATGTCCCCTGTTTATTTGATTAGGAGGGGTATATTTTTGTATATTTGATGTCTTTAATTGGCATTGGTATCTAGAATATCTCCTTTTTCGATTTCTGGGGAGTGATGCATATTCATGTATACTTGATATGTCTTTAATTGGTATCTTGAATGTCCCCAGTTATTAGGGAGTGATATATTCATGTATATTTGATGTCTTTAATTGGCATTGATATCTTGAATATTCCTTTCCTTTATAAGTGGCATTATAGGGCTTGAAACTTGCGGCGACACTTGTGCTTCTTGTGTCTGCCGTGCCTGCCCTGCCGTGTCATGTTGTTTTCTGTGAATGTTGTTACGGTAGTGTTTGTGTGTACACATAATTCATTGTATAGACATTTAAATTTTATATAATTTATAATTTTTGTTTACTCCTAGCTTGGCTGTCTTTTTTTGTTTTTTGTTTTTTACCTTTTTCAGTGAATCATGCCCCCTCGCCGAAGTTCACGGGTAAAGCGGCCCTCAATTCATGTGGCAGAATCTGCACCACCCAGGCGGCGTTCGCGAACTGCCACCTCTGAAATTTCAACTTCGCTGGCAACCCCAGTCATTCCAACTTCACTGGCAACCCCAGTCAGTCGATCAGTTGCAGTGCCTGTTATGCCTGCTTTCTCTCCGGAGCTTAGTCTCCAACCTAGCTGAGCAGGTTTCCTTGGCAGTACTTAACACATTACAAGTACATCAGGTGTCTACTTGTACTCCATCAGAGTCACCTCCATTCCTGCTGTCAGCTGCCACTACGTCCTCCACTGTGACTGAGATACCACTGGGAGCAATCAACAGTGCCTGTGATGTAGATGCCATTGTACAGGGGTCGGTGGCATCTGCATTACAGGTGCTGTCAGGTGAGCATCATGTCTCAGGTGAGCATGGTTCACATTCTGGATTTAAGCCTACTACCCTTTTGTTCGGGGAATACAAGGGCACCCAACGAGTACTTTTTGAAATTCGTTTGAAACCAGTTGTCTGCGGCTTATCTAGCAATTTTAAGGCGCCTACTACATGTATGTCTTTTGACGTATTCTAGAAAGCTATTAGCTGTTCGGATTTTCTAGGTGGAAATCGCGTCAACCGAAAATACTATGGCAAAATATTCCCGGCCTACGAATTTGTTAGTAGTCTAGAACATAAACAAGAATTTTCTAGCCCAAGTAACTTCATGTTGCAAAGTTTTTTATTGTAAACATAAAATGGTTTAAAAACTGAGTTATTTTTAATGACAATAAATCTATTGTTCCAGATAATTTCGTTTATGATGTCTTTATGTGAACTTGGTGATTTACTGTTAATGGCAGACCACGCATCCAAGCATTCTTTGTAGTAGGCTGGTATATTTATTTGGAGTTTTGCGGTGTCGAAGTTACACTGTAATAGAAATTTCCCTCCCACCATCTTAAGATAAAAATCCAAACAGAGCTTCCATGGATGTCTACAGCTTTCCAAATATTCCTTAATACACATTATTCTCTGGGCGTTTATCATGGATTGGATATCCAGCATCTTTAGACCTCCCTCGTCAATATCATTTATTAGAGCCATGCGTTTAATTTTGTCTTTTCCTTTCCAAATAAAGTCGTATAGCAAAGTGTTAGCTTCTTTGATAAAGTCTTTTGTAACTGGGATTAATCTCGCCCTATACATTAATTTAGGTACAGCAAACGTTTTAACAATTTGAACTCTGCCTATAAGAGTAAGCCCCCTCCACTTCCACATATTTAATGACTTTTTTATTTGTTTCAAGACTTTATCAAAATTTAATTTCCGTCTCCCTTTTTCATCATAATCAAAATATACACCTAAAATTTTTACTGTAGTTTTAACTTTATGATTACTAAATTCATTTTGAGGTAACGTTGATAATGTGCCCATTCCCATTATTTCAGTTTTTTCATCATTCACTTTTAAACCGGAACATTTTGTGAATAGCTTAACTAAGTTGAAAAGGTGGTGAAATGAGGATTTATTCTTTAAAAAGCAAGTCATATCATCGGCAAATATCGTTAGTTTTGCTTCCTCGTCTTCAATTTTAATTCCCTGGATATCTTTGTTTTTCCTGATTTTAATTGCCAGAGATTCTAGTACCATAATAAATAGAAGGGGTGAGAGAGGATCTCCCTGTCTAACGCCACATTCTACCTTAAAATACTTTGATGCAACGCCGTTATTTATAATACAGCTCGAAGTATTCTTATAAATTGTTTTAACCCATTGTATAAAGGAAGGTCCCAAATTGAAGGTTTCCAATACTTTAACTAGATAATTGTGGTTAACAGAGTCAAACGCTTTTTCAAAGTCAATAGCAACAAGTATACCAGACACTTTAATCTTTTTCGTATACATCAAAATATCATCTATATTCCTTACCGCGTTAAAAATGGACCTTCCCTTTACGAAGGCGTTTTGGTCGTAGTGGATTATTTCGGGCAGAATTTTTTCTAGTCGTTTCACCAACACTTTTGAAGCGATCTTTGTATCAACATTTATTAGTGAGATCGGTCGCCAGTTTTTAATATATCTTTTATCCTTGTCTTTCTTTTCTAGTAACATTATAATAGCTTGTTTTTGTGAGATGGACAGTTCACCATGTAGGTATGCGTAATTAAGACAATCAACCAAGCACTTTCCGAGTACAGACCAAAACACTTGATAGAATTCAATGGGAAGTCCATCGTTTCCAGGCGTCTTACTTTTTTCAAAACTTTTCAAAACGTTAAAACATTCGCTATAACTTAATTTTCCTTCACATACCTCCCGTGATTCCTCGTTTAAAATAGGAATGTTTGTATCCAGGAGAAAGGTATTTGTAATATCTTCATCGTAGAGGGACTCCATTCCACTATACAGTTTTGAATAAAATGTATGGAGTTCATTCATGATTATTTTCGGACTCGATATAGTTGTGTTAGTGTCTGTACATAATTTTCTAACTGAGCTTTTTTTCTTTCTCGATCTCTCAAGATTCAAAAAATATTTGTTGCTTTTTTCACCTTTTTCATACCATGTGGCTCTGGACCTTACAATTAGACCTTGCGTAATGTAGTCATACTGACTATCATAGTCCATCTTCAAACATTCGTACTCATTTATATTTGTAGAAGTAGGGTCAAGATCACATTTTGCTTCCCATGATTGTAGTTCGCTTTTAATTCGGTTTAATTTTTCTCTTCTTTCCTTTGCTTTCTGTTTACTATATGTTATAGTTTCTTGTCGTATTTTATATTTAATAAAATCCCACATAATTCTGGGATCCTCTATCGTATTCAGTTCTTCAGTCCATTCGAGGTATTTATCTTTTATTAGATCGACATACTCTTTGTCTTCTAATAAGCTTGAATTAAATTTCCAAAATGAAGGTCCGTGTGTCTGTTCCTCTAATCCATTTATTGAAAGCATAATAGCCGAATGATCTGATTTAATAGATGGTATAATATCTACCTGCTCAATCTCCTCTTGTAATCCATTATTAATAAACCAGTAATCTAGTCTTCTCTGAATAATCGGTGATTTTTGTCTCCAAGTAAAGCGTTTTTGATCAGGATTCCTAATTCTCCATATATCTGTTAAATCATATTGCAAACAAATACTTTCCAATAGCTTAACAGTTTTTTTAATTTTGGGATTCCCTCCAAAAGCGTCTAAATCTAAGTCAAAATAAACATTAAAATCACCTCCTAATATTATATTACAATCTGGATCCAAATCGAATTTGTCTAATTCTTCTAATATTTCCCTAAAAAATGTACATTGTTCTTCGACTTTATTTGGAGCATAAATATTTAAAAAGAGAAAGGGACATTCTTGAACAATAGCTTCTACAAAGATATAACGGCCTTGTTTATCTTCCTTGAAGGACTTTACTTCAAATTCCAATTCTTCCTTAACAAGTATCAATACACCTTTACTATGTTCAGATCCATGAGAAAAAAATAGATTTCCCTTCCACTGCTTTCTCCAGGTATTTTCTATATCTGGTGTGCTATAAGTTTCTTGTAAGAAACATATATCCGATTTTTCCTTCTGTAACCACAAAAAAATCGCTTTTCTTTTATCAAAAGAACGAATCCCTCGAGCATTTAATGACAAGATTTTAAAATTCACATTACTTTTAGACATGCTTCACTGGGTATATGCTAATTCCTTTCCTCTTACTTTCAATTAATCGACTGCGGTAAACGAGAAATGAATTAAGTACCCCGAACCATTTTAAGGTAACCAACAAGAGTACAGACAAATAAATATGAAGTACTACTACAATACAAAACTTTCCTATAGTGACAGTAGCCAGCTCGTAACTGTTTAAAACTACTGTGGTCTTAGCCTAACAATACTAAAGCAAATTTATATTTTAGTACAAAATATATTTTGATGCGTTGTTTACTCCAAATTCTAGTGGATATTTTGGAAGCTATTACAATTTATTTTCCTTTTTATATCTTGACCTCTGAAAAACTACCCGTTACAGGGGCATAAGAATACCGTCGATGAAAAGTTTGTCCGGTTTACTTCTACTGAAATGTGCTCGCTTACCGGCCCTCTTTGCTTCTAGCAGTCTATGCACTTGTCTTTTCCTTAACTCAACAATATCATGGGGTAGATCAGCCGAAACACCATATTTAGTACCTTTCAGCTTGAACGACATTGAGAAGATCTTTTCACGCTCAGGATAACGAAGGAAACGAGCAATTATTGGACGTACCTGCCTCTGTCCTGTATTGAAACGACCTACCCTGTGGACTCTTTGGAATTCAATGGAAGAGCAGTCAACCGCTAACTCGTTCTGGAGGAATGTTTTTAGAACCATGCTTGTGTCTTCTTTGTCACTCTCATCAATCCCATAGAATCTTAAGTTCTCCCTTCTTTGATATACTTCGTAATATAGGAGTTGTTCCTTCATATCCACTACTTTGGATTCGCACTCCACTGTCCTTTCTTGTAGGTTTTCCTTCAATTTGTTCATTTCATCGCTCATGAACTGAACGCTTGCTTCGACTTGATTGACCTTTTCATTTGCTTTCAGCAACCCATCTTCAAGTTTGCCAACTTGTTCTTGTAATTTGGACACTTTTGATTCGATACTTTCCATAGTGCGACTGAGCACTTGAAGTTTGTCATTCATACTTGAAACTTTGTTGAGTATTAAGTCCACTTTGGGTCCTATTTCAGTGGCCATTTCAAGAACTTCCCAAAGTTCGTCTCCGTCCTCGTCTTCGGCACTTATTTCCTTCGTTCTCTTCTCAACAGGAGATTTAATGTCCTTCTCAGAACTACTAGAGCTGCTACCTCTGTTTTTTCGTTTAAAAGGAGAAAATAGGTCGGCCATAAAACTTCCAATTTAACTCATTTCACGGAGTCACCAAAAACACGTCTACACCGAACGCATGCTAGACCAAGACATTATTAAAATAGGAGACTTAATATCCACAAATCAAAAATTTCTCCAAGGACACTTAATAGATAAATTCAAATTAACAACAGCAAATATTTTAACTTTATTTGGTATAGTTACTGCAATACCTGCTCAATGGAGATCAACCATCAAAACAAATCAATATTGTTTAAATGAGGCAATTACTGATACGGTTCAGATTACAGTAGCAGGAGAAAGAGTAGATCTTATAACGGTCTCGACAAAAGATGTTTATAAAGAATTTATAGCATCCAAACAGATACTTCCCAATGCTCGATTTAAATTACAAAACAAATATCCGAATCTAAAAACTGACTGGAAAAAAATATATTCCCTACCATTCATTGTAACTCTAGATACAAAAACAAGAGAATTTCAATATAAAATCTTGAACGGTATCTTATATGCAAATCTCAAACTTTTTCGTTTTGGAATTGTAGATTCCCCTATGTGCTTTTTTTGTAAAAATGAAGAAGAGTCTATCGAGCATTTACTTTATGGGTGTCATATTATAGAAATGTTCTGGAGCGATGTTTTATCTTGGCTTAAGATAAATAAATTTAACATAGACAATTTAACAGAAATAGATGTTATTTTTGGTAAATTTGACGTTGGAAAGGATTTCGTATTGATCAATCATCTTATATTGATTGCTAAACACTTAATTTATAAATGCAAATATAGAAATACAATTCCATGCATGAAAGTGTTTAAAGCCAATATAAAATATATCTATAATATTGAGACTTATATTGCAAAGAAAAAATTAAAATTATTAAAACATTACAACAAATGGGAAAAAATTATACCTATCCTTTAATAAGAACAGTTAGCAGTATACGCATATTGATATATTATTTTAGGTAACCCTTATTTTATGTTTTTCTGTGTATTATGTATTGAGTGTTTTGTCAACATGTAATGTTAAAAAATTTCAAAAATTTAAATAAATATGAATTAAAAAAAAAAAAAAAAAAAAAAAAAAATGTTGCAAAGTTTTGTGGAGGTACGAATTTTTTAGGGGTTCTTTTGGATCGTTCCGACTCTATTGATCAGACGAATTGGGACGTACGAATATTATCGGCTAGTGACTCAGAAGAAAGTTTAATAATTTATGTAATAAGACGACAGTATTAAGGCACTCAATATATTCAGTGTCATTTTGCTATTCCCAGTATGTCCTCGAGTAAGTGCAATTCGGCCATCGCCTTAGTTATTTTTACTTGGTCACAGCTCGTCGTGTTTTCAGGATGCCCACTTTGTTCTATATTTGGCGATCTGCTCCTTATTTGGACTATGCATCTGTCAAACAATGCAATATGCTTCGCCAGTCACCACGAGTCCGATCCTGTTTTTGAAAGAAAACATTGTAAATATTTAGAAGACGGCGGCACGGACTACTGAACAAAATGAGTGCCTAGCTGCCTGCAAGTTGTAGTGTTGAAGCATCAAGGCTCTTTACGGTATGTTTTTCTCGTTGAAAATTATTTACTTATTTCTCGGTTTGTTCATATAAAGACCCTAGGGAACAAGCTTAAAATTGCAATCACATATATAGTATAAACTGATGCAGCACAAAAGAATATTAGCGACAGAGCTCTAATATTTAGCTTTGAATGTCAGTCTTGGTTAATGCTCCCTTAAAATTTACAAACACACACATACACATCTATATTTGTAGTTGTTTGATAAAGGCGTGTTTCCATCAACTGTACTTTAAAACGACAGACACCGAATATTGAGAGTATTGAAATTGTTTTATCGTTTATTATACGACCTGCATGGGTGCGAGCCGTCATGGCGAACAGACGTGCTTTTTACAAGGCGCTCTTGAAAACCCTTACTTCCCCAGTAGAAACAATAAGCAAAGAGCAGGCTTTTAACACTCAATGAACCAACAAAAGAAAAGACTACACAGCAGCTCTTCAAGTCCAGAAACGGTAAAAACCAAACTACCAGAGAAGCAAGAAAGGACACAATCTCCCAATATGGCGGCCAAAACTCAGAACGAAGCAGACGACTGTCGGTTATTGTATGAGAAATAAACTGAACAACTTGGAAAGGCGAATGGATGAGAACTTTACACGTATCCATAACGAGATGGACTCCTTTAGGCACAAAATAATGAGTCAGGTACATCAGATTGCATCAACTGTGGGTGATGTTGAAGAATCTCTAAACAGTGCATGGTCAGAGATCGAGGAATTGAAGTCCGCAGTGAAAGAGAGCACCGCCACTGAAGCAGCCCTACACACAAGAATTGTGCAGCTAGAAAACACGATAGCAGAGGAGAAGGAAAAGCGAATACGGCTGGAGAATTACTCCAGAAGAGAGAATTTAAACTTTAAGAACATTCCCGAATAATCAGAGGAAAACTGCAAAGAAATGATTGGAATAGTGCTGAAAGTTCTAGAGTTAGACAGCGAAGAAATCCGTTTTCACGCCGTACACCGGATTGGTAGACCTGATGCAAACAGAGACCGTCCACGTCCTATCATAGCTCGATTCCTGTGTAGGGTGTGTTTTTCAAAGTAAGTACGATCCCAGAAGAATTTCAAGATTAAATCGCATAAGAGTGTAATCGTGTAATAGATTTAGTCAAATCTACACTGTCCTGCACCAACCCGGAAGTGGCTGTTTGCTCTGAGGAAGAAGTAAGGCTTGAATGAGCGAGTATAAATAATCCAGTTAAAAGGCGAGTCGAGTCCTGTTCGATGTTTGCGCCGCGAAAAATGTAGAAAGAAAATATTAAGGGGTCGAAAGAGGTTTTCTTATTTAGTTTACAAGCAGCCTTAAGTTTCACCGGTCATTACTTATACAGCCAAAGTTTCCTGGCCGGACAACGTGTAGCATTTCTTTGGATGTGTTATTATTTACTACGTATTTATCTACATAAACCGCTATATTTACAGTTATTCGTTATCTATCTATCTATCTATATATATATATATACTGAAACACTAAAACTTTGCAAAAAACTTATATATATCATATATATATATACATCCTTTGTACAACCATCAATCTCTCTTGTTGCTTTGGTAGAGACAAAGAAACGCAATAGCCTATCGTTTGGTTTTGTCTGACAGCAATTTACTGAGAATATGAATTTTACGTGCAAATGCCGCATAGTTAGTGTTTGGAAAGCTTATCAGCTCTACTAATGAATCAACTTTATCCTTTTATAATTGTTAGGTTTCTGGTTTAATACTTGAAGAATGTACGGTTGAATCGTAAATATATTAGCCATTTACTATCAATCACTCGGCCGAATAGTTTAACGTCCATGTACGCTGTCCCACTGCTGCAGCAACGGCGAATTCGTAACTAAGTTCACTTCCACCATAATTGGGTTCTATCTCTCTCAATAGCACCATTAGAGCCCGCAAAATCTTATAATGAAGATTTTCAATAAATTGCGATGGGGCATGTTAACAGAGATGTTGATAATTATACTTTTTTTGTTTATCTCTCTAAGGGCTGTTTACATGAAGAAAGGTTGGCCCCAGTGCTAAGACTAGACGTATTGTTTTCGGTATGCATAAGACTCAAGGGATAGTAAGCCATAGCCCTCCTATATAATCGGAAAAAATCGAGAACGGGTTTCCTGTGTTAAAACTCGGAGAGAAGAGAGGGGACTGCCACTCCTCTTCTTCTCTCCTCCGCAGGCACAGGTAACCCAATTTACATTTTTATTACAATGTTTTTCTCTCGCGGTCCTATACTTCAGAGGTGCCTGCGGAGGAGGCTAAGTAAGCCATAGTAAGAGGAGCTATTGATATGCATACGAGTCTGAAATACGCTTTCTGTATATGATCAATATCGACGTTTACATTCATAGAGTTCTAGTTTTCATTGCCAAATTTCCCCTTTTTTTCCAAAACTCTCATTTACTCTAATTATTCTAATTTCAGTCTGAGGGTTTCAAATCACAGTTTTTTTATTAGTGCGAAGAAGGACTTCACTCACAATAACAACTAACAAAAGGTGTTTTGACTTAAAAGTTTTGACAAGCCATTTTCTTAATCCTGTATAGCGCAGCAAATTACGACTCTTGTGTTCGGTCTATATTGGGAAAGGGCCTTTTACAGGAATGCAATCACGTGGTTGTAATGGAGGGCAAAAAAATCTGACTTCATTTATTTAAAGGCACTTGTACGAGATCGGTAGTGTTATTAGAAAAACCTGTTTGTAAATGCAATTTCCACCCCCAATCGATTGTCGATCTTTCCAAAACAGCGCTTTTAAAGTGAGCTTGCCATCCAGCATCTAATGGTAACGCCTTTCCCATGGGGATCACGAGCTCAGTTCATTTGTTTACGAAGGATTATATCAGCACGTGATTGTTTGCTGCAAAAGGCCTATCAAGTATTGTTCTGACAACCTTTTGTTTCACTCTTAAATGTTCTTGATGATTGTTCTGGCGTAATACAAAAGAAAACCCGCGAACTTTCAAATACACAGTTTCATTTGATTGCATTTCCCGCTAACTTTTTAAACTTCTAGTGCTAGTGTTTTTGCGGCCGCTTCCTTTCTTTGATTCTTCCGAATCTCTTGTTGTAAGCACCTCCCATTTATAACGTGTGATTAAAACGCTTAATTTAATGGTTCGTTTAAACGCTTTGATCCTCGGGTTTGGCCAGACTAACTACAAAATAAACTTACTCGAGCCTGAGAATCGGCTCGCAACACTTTACGTCATAGCCGCCATGTTGGTGTACAGTTAACAATAGATTCCTCGTTAGCTTATTTTGTTCTGTACACCAACATGGCCGCCATGCCCTTTGTCATTTGAATCTCTGGGGATTGAGTGCAACCATCTATAGATACTCTGCAGAACTTGGTTACGGTAGAGGTAATCGGCTAACGCTGTTGCCACCCAATTCAGATCATGTGATGTAAACAAATGCTACTCTGGGGAATTATCCTTTTTCATTCTAATCATAATGCAGTCATGCCTATCTGAATAAAAATAGAGTCAATTCTCCAGAGTAATGTGTGTTTACATCACATGATCTGAATTGGGTGGCAACAGAGTTAGCCGATTACCTCTTTTCGCCGTTACTGCAGCAGTCGGACAGCGTACATGGACGTTAAACTATTCGACCGAGTGATTGATCGTAAATGGCTATTGTATTTAGCATTTACAACCGTAAATACTTCAGGCATTAAACCAGAAAACTAGCAATAATAGAAGGAATAAAGTTGTAGAGTTGATAATCTTTCTATATAACACTAACTATTCGGCATTCGCACGTAAAATTCATACTCTCAGTAAATTGCCGTCAGACAAAACCAAACGATAGGCTATTGTGTTTCTTTGCAATTGTCTCTACCAAAGCAACAACTGTCAAGAGAGTTTGATGGTAGTACAAAGGATATATATATATGATATATATAAGTTTTTTTTGCAGAGTTTTAGTGTTTCAGTGTATATATAGAACTGATAGAAAGGGTATAAACTGTGGAGATATATATATATATCTTGTGTCCGAGCTTTCGCATTAGGGGTGGACCATTAGAAAGCCTGGGAGGGGGGGTGGGTAGTCCCAAAAAAAAATTCGTGCAAGGCTAAATGTCCCAAAAGAAAATTCCTGCAAAGCACTAAGGCACAAAAAAAAAATCGTGCAAAGGAACCGATGCATTGTTCTATTTTTGTTTTGAAAAAATACTAGCAATTCAGTTTTACAAATTCAAAATATAGTTCTAAAGATTACCCACACAGTCTGTGTAAGGCCAGATAAAACAAATACTTGATTAGCGTCCCCGCCCGACCTGAGAAATATCCCCGATCTCTATTTTTTATTTATTTTTAATTTTTCATAAAAAAAACTTTAGAAAGTGTAAATACGCCCGCGAACACCAATTCTTGTACCCAGACCCCTACATGTACCACTTAAAATATGCGCCGGCGCATTAAATATTTTAACATCGACGCCATTTTGTTTCTACAACACGAGGTGAGTGAATAATATCTAGACAAGACAAAATATACTTCACATAGAAAAATAAATAAATAAAAAACCTCCCTCCCTACCTGGAAAAATTGAAATGGGTGGACGCTAAACAAGTATTTTTTTATCTGGCCTAACTGATTTTCAGGTATTTCCAGATGAAACCTTCACAACAATAGTTTAGTCACTGTTGTCATGGAAATATCAACTGGCCTTAATTCCCCCGATACCGGTAGCAAACCACAAGAATAAACACGCTCAAATGTTTGGCCAAGAGAGAAGTTTATTTGCGGTCTAAGACACTAGACAAGCTAAAAACAGCTATATTATTGGCAAATAAACCTCTGCAATTACTGAAGCCTCAAATTATTCTCTGATGCCAGCAGTTTTTGCAACCGAATTTAACGTCAGGTTTCATTGAGTAAACTTCAATGTCCACATTTTCAAAGATTACAGAGTCTGTGCCAGCAATTTAGAGCACATAGAAATATTTTCATGTATTGTCTTGTGCAAAACATCATGGACAATGAAATCTTGGGGTATGCATTTTTGATTTGGCCTGAATCGGAGCCAAGCAATGAAAGACCGGGACTATATGCATTCTAAGGCGATCAAATTAAATTCCTCACATCACTGGGCTCGTTACAAAAAAACTGCGGCTCAAAGTAAATAAACAAGTCAAGAAATGTAAAGCAAATTACTATAAAGATCTGATTAGACAAAACAAAGAAATTCAGGTGCTCTATGGAAAAGTATAAATGATTGACTTGCCGTAATAAGATCTAATAATGGCTCTCAGCCGACCTTTATCCAATATGAATCTGATGGAGTACAGTTAACAGAGCCAGCGTCGATCGATCAGACCTTTGTTAGCAGCAAAGTTTCAATCTCTGGTCGGCGCCATTGACATCATTACTCCAGCTAGGACAAATAACAGTGAAATTGTCTTTCGCTTTTCGAACATTTCCGAGAGCTTTGTTTTTAAACAATTAAGAGGTTTGAAAACAAACAAAGCTATTGGTTTAGACCGAATCAGCTCGAGGCTACTAAATGACTCGGCTGCGGTATGTGACTCCTGACCAGTTTTAACCAAACTGTTTAATCGTTCTCTGGAAACAAGGAAAAGTTACCGCCCTGTTTAAATCCGGCGATCACTCTGATTTTAACAATTACAGGCCTATCACAATTATATTCTACCTGATGTAACTGAGTAAGATTCTTGAAAGGGCTGTACATCAACAACTCTACGGCTATCTCTCGTAAGAGAAACTCCTCACACCTAATCAGTTTGGTTTCCGCCCGAGGTTATCTACTGAAATTGGCTTAGCACACTTCACTGACAACATTCTACGACACATGGACAATGGCAAGGTGACTGGTGCAGTATTCTTAGACCTGTCCAAGGCTTTTGTGACTGTGGACCACAACCTTTTGCTGACAAAGCTCAAGGCCATTGGTGCTTGCAGTGAAGTTGTAAATTGGTTTACCTCCTACCTTGATAACCGACACCAGATAACTGCAATAGGCGACTCTCAGTCCTCTTCGTGCTCAGTGAGAGTTGGCGTGCCACAGGAGTATTCTCGGTCCTCTCTTGTTCTTGGTTTACGTCAATGCCGACCTTCCTCTTTCTGTAGATCATTACCAAGTGACCATGTACGCTGATGATACCGTGATATACTGTAGCCGTCCTTCTATCAATGACATCGAACATTGCTTAAATCATGACTTGGCAAAATTGGCCTCTTGGTTTCGTATACATCGCCTGACTTTGAATACTTCTAAATCTAAGTTTATGTTAATAGGTAGTCCACATAAACTGAAATCTTGCTCTAGCATCGATGTCATTATAGACAACGTGCCCCTCGAACGCTCTGACAATATCAAGTACCTCGGTATTATAATTAATAAGTATATGACTTCGCATGACCTGGTAGAGGCCTCATCTATTAAAGTAAACCAAAGGATTGGTCTGGCCAAGCGTATCATGCACTTATTGCCCCTCGAGACACGCCTTACTTTGTATAATAGTTTAGTATGTCCACTTTTTGACTACCGCTGATGCGGTATGGGGTGACAAATACAACTCAACCCTCATAGACGATCTTCAGATTTTGCAAAATAAGCGGCCAAGATAATTCTTGAATTTACCTGGTTAAAGTTCTTCAGCACAAGCCTTGTCAAATCTCAATTGGCCTACTCGTTCCAAACGTCGTCTTGTGCATCGTCATATTTTAATATATAAGTATGTTAATGACTCATTGATTATGATTTTAATATCTTAAAGAACATTCACATGTATAATACAAGAAGAAAGAACGATTTTAGACTTCCAATAATCAAGCTTAATTATGGCAAACAACGTTTATTGTACCAAAGTTTTAGTGAATGGAATACTTTAGATAATTCGTTGCGGGAAATTGAATCCCTAACTCTTTTTAAACAAAATGTCAAAAGACATGTTTTTGAATTGCCTCATAAATTTTAGCTCTAGTCACACTATAAATGTATTTTTAGCCTAGTTTTTAACTCTAGATTATTAATGTATTTTTATTTTTGTTTCTTATTTATGTTATGCAGGGCTCTATTGAAAAAACTCTTCGGAGACATATTCTCTGCTATAAATAACATTATTATTATTATATTGTATTATATTATGGTTGTATTCACAGGCTATAAATCTATATAGGATGTACACTGAAAAATCTCTATAGAATGTGCACTGAAAAAAAAAATCGTGCAGAGGTATCGCCTTAAAAAAAAAATTCTTGCAGAACTCACACTATTAAAAAAAATTGCGTGCACAAAAAGTTTTCCACCCCCCCTCCCAGGATTTCTAATGGTCCACCCCTTAGCAGCGCCTGCTCAATGGAATGACCTACCCGTAGAAATACGTAATGCTAAATCAGTTTCAGCTTTTAAGAAATTACTTAAGACGTTTTTATTTAAGAAAGCTTTTTACTAGTGTTTATGTGTATGATAGATAACTGATAGGAATAGTCGATCGTTACCATTAAGTTTATCAGTTAGTAATTAGTCTATTGTTCTTGTTATGCGCATGTGAGCATTTATGTATGGAACTTGCGTACTATAGCGATGTTTCGTGTGTCGTCATCTATTGTCATTAATGTGCCAACCAGAGATCCATTGGTTCCTAACACAAAGCGGGCTTTACAAATCATGGTACATTAGCATAACAATTGCAATGTTTATCAACACGAAACATCGCTATAAATGTTATTTTTTAATGTTATTTATTATATCAAACCAGTCAGCCATATGCAAAACGCAAAGTTTTTCTTTATATTGCCCAAACCGCACCGAACGTGCAAAGTGATTAAAAGAATACGATATTAGGCATAATTCTCAAGAGAAAAAACCTTTATCATTCCAACTAAAGTGTAAAGTGTGTTTCTCTAATTGTAAGAGGCATCAACAAAGCAATCAAGCGGAGGAAAATATTCAGATGGTTACATCAACAAAACGTACACAATGCATTCCTGCAAGAGACCTATAGTTCAAAAGAAGTCTAACCCAATTGGAAATCCGAGTGGGAAGGGAATGTGTTGTTCAGTCATGGTACAAACACAGTAAAGATGTCATGATTTTGCTTAACCTCAAGCTTGATATAAAAATTTAAAAGACGATACACGATAAAAATGGAAGATATATCATACTACAAGCCACAATTGATGAAACGCAATTTACATTTTGTAATGTTTACCTGCCAAACGACCAAACAAATCAAATTGCTCTCATTTCCGACCTGATAAAAGTACTTAACGAGCTCCCGGAGAAAAATATGATTATCACCGGCGACTTTAACTGCGCGCTCTCCGCCAAAGATAGAAAAAGGAGGTACTTCAGTGGATATTAAACATGAAGTCATAGAACAAATAAATAAGCTAATGTCAACCTTTCAGCTGTGCGACATCTGGAGGGTAAAACAGCCAGATGAGATAAGATATACATGGAGGGATAAAAACCTTAAAGTTCAATGCCGTCTAGATTATTATTTGCTGTCCTCAAACTTAAAGAAAACAACAGAAGAATGTTCAATTCAAGCATGTCTTGGCCATAAGTATTAAAATTCAAAGCAAGGATTACAAGCAAAAGAGACGCCCGGGTTTTTGGAAATTTAATTGTTCACTCCTGAGAGACAGAAAAATACGGAGCTTCTACGCAATAAGTTGGTAATGTTTAAAGAAAAGCATGACAAAGTAACAGACTGCTGTGGGATCTTATAAAAATGGAAATTACCAATTTTCAATTACATATGCCAAAAGAAAACAGAACGTCAAGCGCCAAGACGAAAAATGGTACTTGCTACAGCTAAATAAGCTTCAAAGAAACATAAAACAAACAGACAATGAGGGTCAGAGAGAGAAACTCTTGCAAGAAATCGAATTAATAAAAAACAAACTCGATAAACTTCTTAAGGTGGCTCGCCTGGATTTTCCAGGGACGCACCATACCCACTTCAAACGGCTGATACTACACTGTCAGAGCACGGTCGAGCTAGCCACTTCACCCATTTACTAGAAATAGAATAAAATTTCCAAAAATGTAGGTTTGTTTGACATCGGTGTTACCATAGCAACAAAGCGTTGACGTCATGTATTTTACATATCATCAATTTTCTCGAAATCTTGACCTAAACTTTTAAAACGACCTAGTGTCCCTTGTAGTCTAAATGTAGGCCTTCAAGACTGCAATGTTTAAAAAAATTGTATGAGAGCGTTTTCGAAAAAAAATGGGTTGAATATTTTCATTAAAAAAATAAACAATTCGCCTTACTTTCTGTTTAGTCGTCGAGAACTGTGTTTTCCGGACCGATTCAAGCGATGTATTTAGCATATTTCATACCTGTGGCATAGGACTACTTCCCAAGAAAATTTTATTCCATTTGCTTTATTCGATTTCGGTTTATGGAATCATAAGTAATATCATAAATATGCTCATTTTACTCAAAATAGTAACGTATTTACTAAGGAAGCTGTAATTCTAAAACTAGTCGATAAATATTTTTTTAAATCTTTTCACCTGAAATTCAACATGTACCAGCCTGGCCCTGTAAATTTCAAGAGCATTGAATCATTTAAAGGGCGCGAAATAAAAACAAAAACATAGGGAACTTTTACATTCATCCACACAAGCTTCATTGCTGTAACATTTTGTTTATAGCTTGTGTCTTTCCGAGATTTTTCTTTTGTCTAGATTCTACCTACTTGTGTGCTTTTGAACTAACAAGTTTACCATGCACGCTTGCTACGCTTCGCTACTACCAGAACGCTCGTGCAAAGTCTGTTCTTAGTACAATGCCATGCAAATTAGTTAAACCATGAAGCTTGGCAGTGCGGGATGATAATGTTGAATAAGTGTGTTTTTAGTAACCAGATCGGGAAAAAGTGCACGTGACATCTAGACCACATTTTCTAAATATCAATTAAAAACGAGATTTTGTATTAGTGATATTATAAAACCTTTTGTAAATAAATATTATAAGTTATAGTATAAGCAGGCGCGGATCCAGACCATTTTAGACCGGTTTAGGGATACCGGTCAAAATTTCCAGATTTTAAGGGGGAGGGGGGTTCAGTAAAATTTCCAATTTTGGAGTTTGAGTTGGGAAGTCGGAAACCGGTCAGATTTTTTTCTGGATCCGCGCCTGATAAGAGCGTTACAACTGGCAGCGTGTTTATTGTACTAAGAACAGAATTTGCACGAGCGTCCGGCAGTAGCGAAGCGTGCATGGTAAACTTGTTAGTTCAAAAGCACACAAGTATGTAGAATCTAGACAAAAGAGAAATTTCGGAAAGACACAAGCTATAAACAAAATGATACAGCATGAAGCTTGCGTGGATGAATGTAAAAGTTCCCTACGTTTTTGTTTTTATTTCGCGCCCTTAAAATGATTCAATGCTCTTGAAATTTACAGGGCCAGGGTAGTACATGTTGAATTTCAGGTGAAAAGATTTAAAAAAATATTTATCGACTAGTTTTCGAATTACAGCTTCCTTGGAAAATACGTTACTATTTTGAGTAAAATGAGCATATTTATGACATTACTTATGATTCCATAAACCGAAATCGAATAATGCAAATGGAATAAAATTGTCATGGGAAGTAGTCCTATGCCACAGGTATGAAATATGCTAAAAACATAGCTTGAATCGGCCTGGCAATACAGTTTTCGACGACTAAACAGGAAGTAAGGCGAATTGTTTATTTTTTTAATGAAAATATTCAACCCAATTTTTTTCGAAAATGCTCTCATACATTATTTTAAAACTTTGCAGTCTTGAAGGCATACATTTAAACAACAAGGGACACTAGGTCGTTTTAAAAGTTTAGGTCTAGATTTCGAGAAAATTGATGATATGTAAAATATATGACGTCGACGCTGTGTTGCTATGGTAACAGCGATGTCAAACAAACCTACATTTTTAGAAAGTTTATTCTATTTCTAGTAAATGGGTGAAGTGGCTAGTCCGACCGTGCTCTGACAGTGGAGGATCATCCGTTTGAAGTGGGTATGGTGCGTCCGTGGAAAATCCAGGCGAGCCACCTTAATGAAAGAACAAAAGGCACTATTCTCCGTAGTAAAGCGAGATGGTATGAAGAAGGAGAGCATAACTCTAAATACTTCTATGGTCTCGAAAAACGGAACTATAATCGTAAACACATCACTAAACTTCAAGACAATGACACAGTAATTGAAGAACCCCGGTTGATTTTAGAAACGCAAAAGAAATACTATAGGAAATTACTATACACAGTTCTCTAACCGAGAATCAGAAAGAGACACCTGTGAAGGCATTTTAACAGTAGAGGAATGTTACTCAGCAGTAGAGGAATGTTACTTAGCCGCCATTAAAGCAATTTAAGTGTAACAAAACTCCAGGAACCGACGGCCTATCAACGGAATTTTACCTCTTCTTTTGGGACACTTTCAATTCAATTTCAATTCAATATTATTTATACACTTTTCCAGGAAATATTATAACAATGTAACTAAGACTAACTAGAGATTATAGGTAGAGAAAAGGAAGAAAAAGTAATTACATATGAGTGTACAGAGGCCAAAGTAGCAAAGCTTTTGAGTTGGCCTCTGCGACATCAAAAAATAGTAATATAAATTATGTGAAATTATTGTCTAAGAAAATTCAGAGCAAGCAGCATATTCGGCATGATGGCAAACAGTAGAAGGATAGAAAATATTCTATGTTTGATTTTCTAACAATAATTTTTTGTAGTCTTTCTTAAACTTCCATTTTCCCAATTGTTTAATGTTGAGTGGAATTTCTTCCCATACTCTAGTGGCAAAATATTGAAATGAAAATAGCCCATAGTTTGTTCTTATTGCTGGTCTGTACAGATTATCTCTTGAGGAATATCTAGTATCATAGCTGTGGATTTGAGAAACTGGGACGAGAACGTTTTGCAATATCAATGGAACATTCTGTTTATCATAAACAATTTTATAAGCCAGCTTAAGGACTCCAGTTTTTAATTTTAATATATTAAGCCTCAAGATCCCTAACAGATTATAATAAGGTCTAGCACTTTCACGATTTGGAACAAAGAAAATACTTCTAATACATTTATTCTGTTTAGTTGATAACTTAACCGATCTAGAGTTATAGGTATTACCCCAGCTTATTAATCCATAATTTAAATAAGGATAAATCAGGGTGTAATACAGTTGTTTTAATATGTGTAAATTAAGATAATGACGTAGTTTATTGATAACACCAATATTCTTTGCAATCTTGTTGCTAATGTGCTGAATTTGGGGTTCCCAAGTGAGTTTCTCATCGATAAAAATTCCAAGATATTTAATATAAGTTTTCCGTTCTAAATTTGTAATGTTAATGTCAACTTTTTTAGTAGAGGAAGTAATAATCATATAATTTGTTTTCTTAAAATTTACTGACAATTTATTTATGGCACAATATTTAAAGACTTGTGTTAACTCTTCATTCATAATGGATTCAGGTTGTTTGGGGTCTTTACTAGAGTAGAATATATTTGTGTCATCAGCAAATATTCTAAATGATAACTTACGCGATGAGTTTGGCAAATCGTTTATATATAGTAAAACAATAGGGGGTCCAAGTCTGGAACCTTGTAGAACTCCACACTTAATGATCTGACTGTCTAATTCTACTTCACCTATTTTTACATACTGGGAGCGATTATTAAGATAGCTAGCAAACCAGTTAAATGGAATACCATAATGGTATAATTTTCTAAGGAGAATCTCATGACTGACAGTATCAACAGCTTTGGCAAAATCAAGAAACATCCCACACGTAATTTCTTTTTTATCAATTGCCATCTTAAGAGTACCAGTAATCTCAAGTATTGCCCGTTCAGTAGAGTGTTTTTTCCTAAAACCAAATTGATATTCAAATAAGATTTTGTGCTTATCTAAGAATTGAATAAGCTGGTTATAAACTATTCTTTATAATATCTTACTAAAAAGAATAAAGTGTTGCAATAGGTCTGTAATTAGCTGGGTCAGTAAAAAAAACACTCTTAATGACTGGAGTGACTCGTGAAATTTTAAAGATATCTGGTACATTACCCGTTATTATTGATTGGTTATATAAACAAGAAAAGGGTATTGCCAATTGCTCTTTGGCAAGTTTAATAAGTTTATTTGGGATATCTTGTGAGGCTTTATTATCACTTAAACTTGAGAACATTTGACTAACTTCTTCCTTTGTAACTGGAGACATAACAAAGCTAGAGATAGGTGAATTACGTATATATTGTGTTGGGCTTTCATTAGTAGTTTCAATTAGTCTGGAGAGCTCAGAGCCAACTGAGATAAAATGTTGATTGAACTGTTCTGCAATCTAGTGCTTATTTGTATAAGTTTTATTATTCCTAACAACCCTAGTTGGAATTTTCTTTATACATTTGAAAATGTGTTACGTAATATTTCTTCTTACTTTCATTTTTTATCCAGTTAAGTTTAATTTATTAGAATAAGTCTTATATTTAGCTACCTTGATAGGATTAGTACTTAAGAAGTGTGTACGATACATTTTTTGTTTAGTTTTTATTGACTTAAGTATCGCCCCATGTAAGAGAATCCGGAATCCGGAATCCATAATTGTTTTTCTTTTGGAATCCGGAATCCATTGGAATGGAATCCGGAATCCACAATGCTTTGGAATCCGGAATCCAATATCGTATGAAATCCGGAATCCATAGAAATCCAGAGCTTAATTATTTAACTTGTTTTTAAAATTATTTACATGTCGCTTATACTTGTTACTAATTGTTAGTTGATTGACGTTGGATGTCAACGTTGCTAGGCAACGCAACAAAGAAGCGAATGTTTCCCAGAGCCCGTGTATCGTTACCATCCTTACCATCTTTCTCCTTTCTCAATTTGCTCTTCGACAATGGACAATTCCAAGTTTTTTTGTTTCAGACATTCGCCTTAAAAATTTTTTTTGTGTTTCACAAGTATCACAACAGGAACAAACATTGAAGTGGGTAGGGAGGTTGAAGAATTTGTTAGTTTCTCTCGGTCCAGTTTGCCAATTGCCGTATTGCAATAACACGCGATGAAAGGCATATCATCGTCGGAGACTGTGACGCAACGGGTGCAAAAGTGCACGTGTGTGAAGCTGAAGGAGCGATTAAAGTAATAACTTTTGCATTTGAAAGAACTGGGAAACGAAACACAAATGGTTCAGACATGACGATTTCTCGGACCACGAGCCAGTCGTTTGTCATTGCCCTTAAAGTGCCTCACCAGTCTAGTCAATACTATCAGATAAATTGGGAAGGAACATGTCCTGGATGGCATTCAATTAGCAGTGGAATTCTCAAGTGTATTAAGGCTTGGATTGAACATGAAAACGAGGCAAAATAAGTTCTTCGTACTTTCTTGACCACCTTTCAAGTAAAAATCATAAAACTTTACAGAATTGTAGAAACTGGTTGCTTAAACCTACGAGTGATACCGTTACCATGGAAACCACTGTTGCGAAAAATTAGGCGGGAAAATACAATGGAAATTTGTATATGACGAACTTTTCAAAACGGGGTGTGGAAAGAGCCCTTACCCTAAGTTTATACTCACTTATTTTTAACCAATAGCGATGTAGGTACACGAATTAGCCTTTTCTCCTTGTCTACATTCAGTATTAGCAAGCAGAAATATCGGCGAGTTTCAAGGCCGGAAATGATCAATTCCGGCCTTCTCTCGCCGATTTTTCTGCTGATGTTAAATGCAGATCGACAAGGAGAAAAGGCTAATTAGTGAGGATAAATTTAAGGTAAGGACTCTTTTCACACCCCGTTCACGGTGGACACAAACGACCATAAAAACGGCACGAGTTCTAGAATGTAGAATGATGTAGAATCGTAAAAGGAATATAACCTGTTTTTTTTTTAAGCTTAATACCATTGTGACGTCACAATACGTTTCTTATAACTGTATATTACCTCTAAAAACGGAATGTCGTATATTGTTAAACTCTTCTGGTCATGAGAATGAAGGAATCGAAAACCCGATGTCGATTGGTTAAGGAAATCAAAATTTGGCGGGAAATCAACAACACAAAAGCATTTATTAAAATATCGCTTCATTCATCGTTTAGAGTTGTAAATACTGTTGCATGACATTTTGTCCAATCATAAAACACGTTGGTGGCTAAAATCGTATGTTTTTAGAATTTAGAATTGTTGTCCATAACAGGAGCCATTACCAGGAGCCATTACCAGGAGCGTACCTATGTGATGGGTAGTGGCCACAGCACAGTAGACGATGTGGATATTTAACACGCCGAAGCGGCTCGGTAAATATCTACCACTATTCACCTCCACTTCGGTGAATAATTGTTTTAGTATATACCACACTCCAGGTGAATAGCCAGCACCAAATAGTTATTTTATTTTCTGTCAAATGGGCAAAAACTCGCGCGAGATGATAGCTGCTTTGCTTGGAGGTGGATATGAAATCATATTCACTGTTTGAGTAGCCAATCAGAGCGCGCGAAAAGTGATATTCACTTGTGTGGTATATACGAATTATAGATATCCGATTCCCGCGAAATAAAATGGTTGCCATGGTTGCTTGCGCTGCGGACAATGCGCGCTCCCCTGCATAGGAAAATAGTTGCGTGAATGCATAATGAGAAGTGACGTTTCATCGTGTGCCGATTGGTTTAGTGCAGGTATCCTTTCTCTACTTTTGCGGGAAACACAAAGCTAAAAATAGCTACATCATCTGTTCTGCTGTTGGACAGACCTAATCTGGGAGATGCACGCTCCTGCTAATGGGCTCCTGTCCATAACTAGCTTAACATTGAAGTCATATTTTCGGCAACGTCATTATGACGTCATACTTTTTTATACATGCCCTTAGAAAATATCCTTTGAGTGATTTTCGAGTTTTAATGATGAAATGCGCTAGTCTGGCACTCAAAAGTCACATTATTTTCTTTTATTGTTCTTTTAACAATAGGCAGCCTTATTTAGGTACGACTCTTGACGTCACTAAATATGACGTCATAGCAACAGTCTTTCCTCAACAGTCGTAGAACGTTCAAATTTGCGCCAAATGAATGTGTGTCATGAAGGCCCTTCGATGGTGTAGTCTGTTTGTAACTTTTATAAAAGGGAGAATTTCACCAAAAAAGGAGGCATCACTTATGATGTCACAACAACGTCATCATACTAACATAAAACACCTAAAATATGTAGTTTCATGTTGTTAACAACTCATCAACATTTCTTCAAATTGAGACTATAAGTAAAGAAATGCTGTTAATTTTAATTATTTGGCCACGCTCACTGATGTCGATTTTGACGTTCTTTATGCCCAACGTGTTTTGAAAAGTTCGTCGTATACAAATTTGCATTGTATTTTCCCGTCTAATTTTTCGCAACGGTGGTTTCCATGGTAACGGTATCACTGGTAAGTGTAAGCAACCAGCTTCTACAGTTCTGTAAAGTTTTATGATTTTTACTTGAAACTGTGGTCAAGAAAACACGAAATGATTTTGTCTTGTTATTCATGTTTAAGCCAAGCCATAATACACTTGAGAAAACGTTTTCAAAGGAATACGCGATGACCACGACATTCCAACAGTGCTTCAATATGCATACAGAAGAGCCCGGTGTGTAGAAGACAACATGCTGAGGATATATCAGAAGCACTTCTCCTACTTCACTGGGCCCAATTCCTACTACCCAGAGATGTATTTTCCATAATCCGTAGGCACAGCAAATCTAGTAGCTCCTCGTTCACCCCCCCCCCCCCCCCCCCCCCCCTCGCTAAATAACGACCGGTACTGACCATGACAAGATACAAGATATGGGCAGCATGCAAGAGACATAAGGTAATAATAAAACTGGTAAAACATAGCTTGTACAAGAACGCTGGAATCCGAAATCCAGAAGGTTGGAATCCGGAATCCAAAGTCGCGAAATGGTTGGAATCCGGAATCCAGAGGCCGGGATCCAGAATCCACAGGCCGGGATCCGGAATCCCGGACCTTGGTGGATTCTCTTACATGGGGCGACAATTCAAAAAGAGTAAACTAAAACTACTGTTTAAACCATTTTACACTGACAGAAGAACTAACTTAAAGTGCCTATAACCCCAAAAAAGTTACGCTTTCAGATCAAACTTAGAAGTATTCTATGCAACTTCCCGAAAAAATTAATGGTTTTAAAGCATTTCTCTTTTTTTTACGGCTTTTCAAAGATGAGAGCCGTGAACTTTTACCGTCAGCTTAGCGACTTGGTGGGGTCTGGGACTAGGTACGTCATAGTAGGGAGCCATGTCACGTGATAAAGGCTTCTCTCATATACTTTTGGTTCATTCTTTCTTATTTGCGTCGTAAGTTCTGTAATTTTCTGCTGGACTTTTTGACAAAATGTCTTCGTCAGGCTCCGAATCTGAAGACAGTTGTTCATCGGACAATTCCGAGCTAAATTTTATCAACTATGAGCTTGAAGCAGAAGAATCTGCTGGCAAAGAGAGCGGACGGCGCGGATGAGCCACTCGCCGATGAAGAATGGGTTATAAGAGTACAGACGGAGACCTCCAGAATCGGTTCAGTGGAGGCCTCGAAGCAAGGAACAGCTGGTGAGTTAAACTGTCCAAAATTAAAATAAGTTATCATAGCCCTTCATGCCTCATGGGCTTCCCGTGGCCGTGGTCTCCCAAAAAAACATTGCAGGATGCCAAAAGAATCCAGTGATCCTTGCAATCGCAACAATCATATAAGCCTTTATTTACTTGTAAGAATCGCTATAAATGAAGATACGATAAACAGTTTCCTAATGTCGTTTTTACAGGAACTAGTTGCCTATCGTATCCTAATATCGTAATTCCTCTTATATTTACCCTTTTCGGAATTTACTTTTTATTTGATAATATTTTACAGTTCGTGGAAATTCAGTGTGCACCATATTGGCCCTCTCAATTGAGAAACATGCACCAACTATATATGTTTTAGCGGGAAACATCCCACAATGGCACATCCTAGATCCAACACTGCATACTAATATGTAAGGAAAGATTTATACCAGGCATTAATAATGCTCAATAATGACCAAGGTATGAATTGAAATCAATGAACACAGTTCCGTGTTTAGTCTGACCAGGAAAGTGGAAGGTTTATCAGAGTATTTTGATCTATCGTGCATGTTAATTAAAAATAGTAGCTCTCGTAAGCAACCACACTGGGAATCAGGAAAAGGTGCTCATAACTAGTCAGAACTGGAATCAGGAGTAGTTGCTCGCTTATGAGAGCTTGCACACACCACACCCATGGGGATACATATATAGTGCGACTGATATCACAGTATACAATACTGTACTACTCTACTGTAACAGCATGAATGTCAGACATAATAAGAATATTGTTGCAAAATGCTAGTACATATTTATATTTAGTTGGCTCATTGCACAGTCTGGGATCATGTCTCTGGAGTGGTTACTTACAAGAGTTTAAAAACAAAGAAAAATTCCAAAGGTGGTGGTACAATGTACGCGCGGTGGTCACTTATGAGAGTGGCTGGTTACTACAGAGCACAAGAGTGGTCTCTGAGGGGAGCTGGTCACCTACAAGGGCAGTTTCACAAAGGGATTCAACTGTATCAAACAATTGGTACTAACATATAAACTTCTTTATTTACAGATTTCTACGAGTTGTCTCATACAGAGAGTACATCCAGTTAGTCTACGGTTATCTGGGCAACAATAGAATTCCTCTACTAGCATGTGCATATGACACAATCAGGACAAAATTCAATGCTGGGAAAGAAATCTTCACTGGATTTGAAGAAGATGAAGATGAAAGTACTTCATAACTTATATAAACTTTAAGGAGAACAACAATGAACAGTCAAACTTTCAGTGCCATTGGCCACTTTTGATATAGGCTTCACTGGTCACATACAAATGATTCAATACATGTACAAGGCTCTGGGGAATAATGTGCAGTGATTAATGAAATAACAATAATGAATTTAATTATGCCCCAGAACCTTTGTGTGTGAGAAGTGAAGCATATATCGAATGTGGGCTATTAACCTACATGTATGTCCATATGTGTCCATTCAGGCAACCTGTGAACAGGAATCACTACCCCGACAAGCAAATTAAACTACTAGCCCTGGGCTATTGGAAAGCACTTGCATCGCACCCTGTGTTCCTTTCTATAATTTTACACAAATTTTGAAAATAGAATTATATTATTAAAATTTGAGTAGTAAATTGGAAAACAGTAAAATCTGACTAACCCCTTTTACAAGATGGACATGTTTTCAATGCTCTGGCCTAACCTTAGGAACTGTGTCATGGTGGGAGACCATTACATTAGATGTCCGGGCCGGACACACTCATTATCAGAGATTCTCATATGAACTGACGAACCTCGCGCACGTGTGGGATGGTAAAAATCAAAGCAAATATTCAAAAATGACTAATAAACTGTGTAAATATACATTATTCAAGTAAAATAATGAACATACTTTCAATCCAGCATTGAAGGAGGGGGTTGAACTGTTTTAACCCACCAATCGAACACTGACTCCATACATGCATATACTGTGACATAGCCCCTTTAAGCCTCAAATTCAATAGCCCTATTTAATTATGGTGTCACATGATAGACACAGCTGCCATCTTAGGGGGTCAAAACACTCGTCTTTAACAACAGACATACAAAATAAAGCTGTTCTGCCACAGATTGCCTTCCTTCAAATTGGCTAATTTCCCCAATATAATAAGAATGGCGGCTTTCATCTATTTGTTTTGATGTCATGCCAATGAAATAGGGCAATCGATTTCACTGAGCTGGTCACAGGAGTGATCGATTAGCCTATGGAAGTTGACAGTATAATATATTGCTACCTAGATTGTCCATTGATAAAATATCAAATCACTGAGATAGCTGGTAGACATTTCTGGTTCACTCTGTACTTATAAGGGGACAAGGGTTGTTCTTTGGACAATCAACAACACCTTTATGCTCTTTCATAGGTTTACACAATACAATACTTATTTAACGAGGAGGACATACTTAGCTACAAGCTAGTTTACAGAGTTCCACAAATAAATTCAAAAAAAGAAACAATATATAATTTAGAGATTAACAATTTAATTAATTTTAATTTAATAGGTTTCTTGCACACTGAGCAATGGGGTTTTTCCTTGTTTTTTTATATCACATTCTTGGTTTTTGTGGGCCTTACAGCAGGTGGAACTGGAATTTCTGGCCTTACAGCAAGTGGAACTGGAACTTCTGGCACTAAAATACAAAAATAACAATTATTATTAAGTTAGTTATGGGTATATATATATTGGTTTATGGTAAATAAAGCACTGGTTTCGTTTTAAATACAAACTTACAGTGTAATATTATACGTTTCCAGCTGGTATTTTAATATTTTGTTTAGTCTCGAAAGACTAAACAAGCAGTATACCTTTATATGACATGTCCAACAGTTTGATACATGTAGGTGTATATGCACTGCTTGAGCAAGAGCTAGGTGTTATTGGAGGACAAACACAGAAGGTGTGATTAGCACAGACTCGATTTTGTTTGAATATTTTCAGAATTTGAATAGTTTCTTTTGTGCAAAAAATTATTTTATACAAAACAATTTGAATTACCTGGAGCTGAGGGGGACATCTATAACAGTCATCCTTTGTTGTCTCTTCTGGGTTGCTTCTGCCCTTGGCTGCTTGTTCAGCATGGTGTCCTGTCCATAGGTGCAGGTGTCATCTAAAGAAAGTTGACTGATTTATTCACGGTTATTTCCCTCATACTAAATAACAATATAACATGCACTCTCTTAGTTTAATACACTTGTGGTGAAAACAATGTTCAGTACGTGGAACCCGGTCATAATGAAGTTTTCTTCCTTTCCCTAGGAACTTCTTTATACATGCAGGTTCCACTGTATTGCTAGCCTCCTATAGTAGCCGTCGTTTTGTAGCGCTTCCATTTCACTCCATTCCGGGGAATGGAGTGAACGGAAGCGCTACATAAATAAACGGCTGCTATAGTAGGACTAGGAGGCTACTGACTACTGTATAATTTGCCATGCAAACTAAATACAAAAGCACTTACCAAAATCGGAGAATGGCTTATCGGTTTCGATGGCATGGAATAGGAACAACTCCATATTCAACCGACTTCAGTCTTGGCGTAGAGTCAAGGACTAACGAAAATCTTATAAAGTCTTCCGGCTTGGAATGAACCAAACAAACGCTGGAATTCTTCGTCGGTTCCCACTTCGCTCGCTTTGTTCGCACGAACCTCAACCACTGGCGTCTTCTCTTCTTTGCTTCTGGCCGATCATCGCTTAAAAACGGGACCTTGTGTTAGAGCTATCCTTTTTTGAGTCTGGCTCATTCCTACAGCCCCCAAATACACATCTGTTTGGCATTTCAAATCGAGTTATTCGCTCGGTTCGCGCTGTTTTTACTGTCTTTGTTGTTGGTTGTTCGCTTTCTCTCACTACTATGACGTTGCTTTCCGGTTTCGTTCCCAGGCTACTTCCAGACTCCAGCTGACGGCCATTTGGGACAGGGTGCCCAAATCGGGTTGTTTTACAATGTTTGACCCCAGAAATAAGGTCGAACTCTTACTTTTTTCCTTTTTTTCTCTTCGAATTATTGATAAGAAGGATGTAAAGAATTTATTAAAAATACTTCAAATTTGGGGTTATAGGCACTTTAAACTAGTTATACATTGTTTAAATAATTGTTTTCGTAGTCCTGCCCTGTTTAATGATCCTTTTCTTTACTTAGGTGGTAAGCCCAAGACGAAAGCTCATATTCTGAGGAAAGACATTCAAGTCACCTTAAACAGAAGCATGAATTCATCAAACAACAGTGAACAGTAAGATATTTAACAATATTTCTAGTATGTAAAATGTATCTATATCATTAGACAAAGGAAAATGACAAAGCTGATTTTGTGTGACTGTGAAAGAAATACGGCACGCGGGTGCACATCATGACAAACTTCTTACGGTTTTCAAAAGATGGCACCCTGCCAAATGGCAAATATCTGCAGTAGTTCTTACTCTTATTCCAGGCAAGCTTTCAGCTGGGCATTATGACATATCAAAGAACTAATTTACTTCTAATGCTAATCTGTCATCAAAATCCAAACAATAGGGTCGAACATTTATTTATTACATACATACTGAGATCATTCACGCGAAAACCCACTTCAAAATTTTCCTTAGCCAATCAAAATCGCGAAACGGCTTTTTCACACGTGCGAACAGCCTTTCGTCCAATCAGAAAACACCAGTCAAAACGTACCAGGATCTTCAAACTGGATGGCGAGAGGCGCTAGGTGCCACTTTCACTGTCTTTTTCAAGAGTGTAATCTTGACCGATTTAATCATGAATTATTAATGATTTGAGAAGCCATTTGACTCTGTCATGAATAACAGACCTGGTTACTAAGCCGCTCAAAACTTGAAATCGTTCGCCAACGCTTTCAAGTTTGAAAAGCAATTATATCCCGAGGAGCTCACAACATTGATTCAATCAGCCTACATCGCAGCCATCTCTCATTTTAGTATATAGTAGTTTATCTTTCATATTTAGTTGTTCAAGTTTTATATTTACCAGAAATGTTCGTATTCAGATGTAGTTGTAATGAGATTTTGGGATGGCATCGACAAGAACTTCGAGCTTCAATGGCGGCTCAACTGCCAACTGGCCGTGATGGACGAAGAAAACAAATCTGGCCGTAGAAAGATTTTGAAGAGCCTGAAAGAACACTGGAGGACGTGTTAGGAAAGCCCACAAGAGTATAGTCCTTGTCTGGAACATTTACGAAACCTGAAACGATTTCAAACACCGCTTTTGAGATGCGAGTTTCGTGTTTACAGTGCCCGGGTTTCGGCGGCCAGTGAAATTACGCTTCGGTTGTTCATTCCTGCTTGAATTCGTCCCCTTTAATACGTTTCTGACTACAAGAACTCTTGCATTTCTAAGTAATTTTGTCGCCCTGAAAGTTGGAGAGAGAATAGATGAGTACATTTTGTAGGTTCTCATCGAGAACGCACAACTCGCATCAGCTAGAAATGTAGTTTACGGCAAAACACGCTAAATTCGACATCCGGTCATTGAAACTAGAAAGAATGTGTTTCTCTTCAGCCTGAATCTCCATTGCAGCAGTGACAACAATACAAATATGTTTTTCTAACTGAATGCCAATCTCGTACCCAGACCCCATTTGTTTCTTACTGCGCATGCTCGACGATAAAATAGGGCTCTGGAAGAATCCGATTCCGGAAGTCCGCGAATCACGGACTTCCGGCAACTCTGCGCATGCTTATCATTACGTCACCTGAGAAGTCGTTTCTTCGGGATCGATTCTCGCTCAGCGCCTCAGGCCTATGTTTTGGTTTAGATTTGGAAGTTCGCCCGGTATTTTGATAGTGATATTTTGCTTGCTAGTGTCAGGGCAACCCTTAGGGAGTCTCTTTCATCTTCTGCCGTTTTCAGTTTGGAGTTTAAGGCTTTATTCTCATGCATCAGGCTCGTGTTTCGGTATCGGTGGATTCATCAGAAATTACAGATTCCAGTACATGTGAAGAGGATTCATGGGATCGAAAACTGATCGCTGAAATCGCCTTACCTGAGCCCAATGACCACACAAACAGCAACTGAATACACCGTAGAAGCAAGTCAAGGCATTTTTACTTGCCATTCTCTCGTATTTTAGCTCCTTGAAGGCTGGAGTTCGTTGCATTCTCATTAGTACAAACGCTTATATTTAAGCGATCAGTGCCAGACGAGTTCACAAGTTTAAGAGATCGCAAAATACCACTTCTGCCTATAGAGCACTTACGAACAATGTTGTTAAAATGGGAATGCGTAGTATTACCTATCTGTTACGGTAAATCCCTCGGGCGTTGGGTTCGATTTTCGAATTCATGTACCGTATGATTTGAGTTTGCCGCTGAAGTGATTTGAACTCCCGATAGGATGCAAGCAAATATCTAAGAATCCCTGAAGAGATCGACAACCATTTAGGTAAAATCCAACGGTTTTTAGCGTTTAGATACCCCGCATTTTCAACGCATTTGTCCAAATAAATTACTTTATGTGTGACCTCCGGTAAAATTGCATTGTTCAGAACAGCCAATCAGAATACACAAAAATCGGATTCTTCCAGAGCCCTATTATTTCGTCGAGCATGCGCAGTAAGAAACAAATGGGGTCTGGGCACGAGATTGACTGAATGCCTTCGAGGAAACCTGTTCATGCGTATCTCATGACAGAGCCCCTTTAAGTCAGTTTAGTTAAAGTAAGATTTTCTTTCTCTTTTGATTGTAGCGAGCAAAATATTTGTATGCGTTATTTATTCAGTCGGATACGAAATGCAAAACACGTAAAGGGCACCCAACGAGTACTTTTTGAAATTCGTTTGAAACCAGTTGTATGCAGCTCATCTAGCCATTTTAAGGCGCCTACTATGTCTTTTGACGTATTCTAGAAAGCTATTAGCTGTTCGGATTTTCTAGGTGGAAATCGCGTCAACCGAAAATACTATGGCAAAATATTCCCGGCCTACGAATTTGTTAGTAGTCTAGAACATAAACAAGAATTTTCTAGCCCAAGTAACTTCATGTTGCAAAGTTTTGTGGAGGTACGAATTTTTTAGGGGTTCTTTTAGGTGACCTCCATTTGCAAAAGGTTTATTCTTTCGGATTTTAGATGTCAGAATTTCTTAGAGAATGAAAATGTGTTCTCGAAAACTTTAGGTGGCCGCTTCACTAAATGATTTGTGATAATATGTTTTTTTTTTTTAATTCCAACCAATGTTTTTTTCCGGATCGTTCTGACTCGATCAGACGAAAACGTACGAATATTTTAGGTGAAACCTTTTAGTCTCCCTTTTCTTCTATAATTGTCTAGGGATTGAAAACAATTTTGTAAGCCAGTATTTCAGAAAACAATTTTTTAGGGACAATTTTTTCAATTCCGAAAGTTTTAGGCTAACTTACTCTCCCGAACAGCTTTTTAACCGAAAACTTCGTTGGGTCAGCCCTTGAAAACAACTACTTGAAAAATTGAGAGCTACATGTTCGATGACAAAACATAAATAAAACCTACTTCATATTTGAGAAAAATCTCAGTATGTATATAATAAACAAATTACAAGATGGAAAGTGCTTTTGTATGGTATTTACACACTTGCTTAATTTCACAAAACTCACTCGCTCGTACATGTCCTGACATGTACCTCGCTTGTTAGTTTTGTGAAAATAAACTCGTGCGTAAATACCGCACGCTAGCACTATTAAATCTCTATGTCTACTAGAGAGAGTGCAAGAAGTTAGAACCTCTGGTTCTCTTTACTAAGCGCCGGAAAGAACCTCTGGCCTCGCCATTCGCTATTATCGAATTTCCGCCATCTTGGATTGAAAGCGAGGCTACCGGATTGTCCCACTAAGCCAGGTTACTTTTGCTCTGTTGTTGGTCGCGAGTTTGGACGAAAAATCTACTTCATCTCCATTTCTGTAATCCGAATTGTAGGGGGAAAAAACCTCTGAATTTCTAACGAGACCTGAAACAACCATGGGGGCTGATCAAAGCCAGGTCCCGGCTAATCCACAGATCGAATTGGAATTTAGCGTGTTGGTTTTTGCGGAGGGAGGAAAACCGGAGAACCCGGAGAAAAATCCTCGGAGTAAGGGCAAGGTACCAACAAACTCAACTCACATGGAATCGAACCTGGGTATGTGGCGCCAAGTGTGACAAAAGGTCGAGTTCGAAATATTGGGTCTATCACCGAATATATAGTCAATGACACAAGTCCCCTCCCCCGCTTATGTTTTTTGTTGATCAATCGATAATCCCGAAGCTAATCGATAATCTCGACCCATATTTTGGCAACGTCTTGACCCAGGACTCACCCTATATATCCGACAGCCAACACATATATATGTGACAGTCAAACCTATATATATGACAGTCGAAGCCTATATCGAGGAAAACTCACCTCATATATTGGAGCACTTCAACACATATTTAAAAGGATTGACTATATATCGGAGTAGTTTTCGATAACAGCATGATCCTCGAGAAACATGTGTCCACTATTTGTAAGTCTGCATTTTTTCACTTAATGAGGATAGCTAAGATAAGGCAATATCTGTCAGAAGACAATACTAAGATACTGGTTCATGCATTTATATCCTGTAGATTAGATAATTGTAATGCTTTATTGTATGGCTTACCCAAGTATCAAATTGATAGACTACAGTATGTTCAGAACTGCGCTGCGCGTTTAATTACCGGTAAATCAAAACATGATCATATTACTCCTGTCCTCAAGCAACTCCACTGGCTACCTGTAGGGCAGCGTATTGTTTTTAAAATACTTTTACTTAATACATATAAGGCTCTAAATAAATTAGCTCCACCGTACATTAGTAATATGCTTCACGCCTACATTCCTACACGTACCTTGAGATCGTCTTCGCAATATTTATTAACTGTTCCTATGTCTAATTTGAAGAGCTATGGTGACCGAGCCTTCTCAGTTGCTGCACCTAAGTTATTAATGGAACTCATTACCAGCTAAGATTAGAATGAGCCCGTGTATTGGCAGTTTTAAATCTACGTTAAAGACATATCTTTTTAATTGTGCTTATAATTAATGATTTTTATAGTAGTTTTTAGTTGTCTCAGTAGTTTTAGTGGTATACATACTAGATAGTTTAATATCAATTATATTCTAACTTTATATATATTTTAATTTTTTTTTTTTTTACCAGTATTCATTGTAAAGCGCCATAGGGCAACTAGTGGATTATGGCGCTATAGAAATAACTTATTTTTTAAATTATTATTTATTATTATTATTATATATTCGGTGATAGACCCAATATTTCGAACTCGACCTTTTGTCACACTTGGCGCCCCATACCTGGGCCACAGAGGTGAGAGGCGAAGTGCTTAACCACTGCGCCACCCTGGCTCCCTAGAAATAATAACCATAAAAGAAGATCTAGGGATTCGTTTCACATATTTACTTCCAATAAACAGCTCAGAAAGCGATGGAGTTTAAAAATACGCCCACGCTTCAGGCTTGGATGCTGCCGGAGTTTGGTCAGTCAGAATTTGAACCTCGGCTCTGATTGGATAATGTACTCATTAGGACGGAACGGTAATTTTGATTGGCTTATCAATGACCGAGCAAAACCGATAAAACTGAGCGAGTTGTGTTTACCTGGAGCCGTTGTACGTGTCCATCCCACTGTAGTCTGTCGGTGAGTCTTTAGCGTTCTAAAGATTTGTTCGCTTTTTAATAATAAAACAAGAGCCCATCTGGGCTTTCACTCGGGCCACATGAGATTGAAGATGAAATACACTTTCATTTGAAATCCTCTTAGTAATAACCAAAGGGAAGAATTATTAGCAGTCTTTAGGAGTGGCCGGTAGCGCGGTGACTTTCATTCTCTGCTCCCCTAGTATATATATACATGTATGTAATTTAATATTTTTGTTTTCTCGTATGTAAATTAAAGTAGTTGATCTTTTATTGAAAACACTACTTATTCATGTGTGTATGTATGTTCAGACTACTATCGTGCAGCTAGCTAGAGTCTTGAGATATCTGTCAGCAACTCGCAGCTAGTTAATAAATTAGTACTGTTCAGACCTAGTAACTTAGTAGGTTTTACTTTTTGTTTTTCCCTCTTCTGGTTTGTTTCTATCTCTAAAGAGGGCATGAATGGGGTTAACTGACTACTGACAAACAGCCTTAAAAATAACTGACAACTGACAAATGACGATTTTTTTACTGACAACTGACAACCGAAAAATAACTGACAACTGACAAATTTGGTTTTTGTGGGTCAAACATTGTAAATTTTCTCTAGTAATGATTAACTAGGGCTAACTGACAACTGACAAATGGCCAACATTTTAACTGACAACTGACATGTAGACCCCCCCATTCAGACCCTCTCTAAAAGATAGAAATTTGGTCTATAACTGCCCTTGGCGCAAGTGTTTCGTAATCGCAAATAATTGACTGCCAAAGTGCTCAATTGAAATTTCAACCAAAATATTAAAACTGTGCGAAAAACTGCTACTGACTGGTGTTTGGCGATCCTCGTTATCCATGATGGCTCAATTGACGTACAATACACCCGGTAGTTGTCATCGATGGGCTTTTAGCGCGCTAGATTCTATTCAAGCTACCTCGCTAGGTAGCCTGGAACTTCAAAGTATTCCACCGACCACTAGCTAGCTAATCACCAGAGCAGAAAAACTGTTCAGACTAAAGAAGCTCGCTACCTCCTGTGGTTAGCTAGCTAGATTTACTAGCCTGAACACGGCCACACGTTTACAATTTAGTCTGCAGGTCCGATAAAACTGCAGGTTCCAGTCGTAAACAGTCCGAGTTTGACCAAAGTGAAACGATCGAGCTGCTCGCGTCCGTAGATATATATTTCTTCGTTTGCACTTTTGACATGATATAATTCTTCAAATGGCACCATTGTTTTATTTCTTATGTTCAATAATACAGTTCTCAGCTGTAAATAAAATAGAACATTCTATGGAAGATTTCTTGTCCTAAAGTTTGGAAACGTAACACATGCATTTGACGCTAGAAAGTTCAGTACTCGCAAGGTCAATTTACTAGTGGCAGTTTACTAGTTTGCACTATCGGCTGTTATGGAATGGAAACATACTTTCACAGCTTAATATGTATGTCGATTGGTCAGAAGGATATCTTGTTTAAATGCTACGGTCCTTTCGGCATCAGGAAAGTTTTAAACGGGAGTTTTCGTACAGTATTTCAAGCTATGCTGTAGTGCGAGTTCAGTTACGCCACAAATGTCGGTGAAACTAATACCGTGTTCATTATTATCGGTTTTCTCTATGGGTTCTCATGTATTCAATAATTACTTCTGGAGCTTCATATTTATGTCGATTGGTCACAATGATTTCCTCTTTCAGTTTTTCCCTTTAGTTTGGACATTAGGGATATATCCTTGGAGATTTCGTACAGTTTAGCGACCGTTGTGTCGAAAGTAGAAACGTTCGTTTGTCATGAAAGTGCGTAAACAAACTGTCACAAGCGGTTTCATAGCAGCTCGATGTTTGACTCCCATATAGTCGATGATAACGTATATAGCTTCATATGTACGTCGATTTCTCACAAGGATTTCCTCTTTCAGTTTTCCTCTCTCTTTGCTGGCAGTTCATGCTTCTTGTTCGGGTAGTTGCCCCACTGAGCCGTAACCACAAAACGAGCACAGCATTTCAGTTGGCATACACTGCGTACATCTGCTTAACTAATTAGATTTGTAAAAATCTTAGCGGATCATGTAAATATTCCGCTTGGCTCAAATATGAGGGTTTCTGCCGTCAAAGTTCATTTTTTGTTTCAGTTTTCCCCATATTAGCAGACTTGTATAATGCCTCGAGCTCTCCGAATCCAGTAGAAAGACTATGGTTATTCTGTCGTAAAACATGGACCTGACCCAAATTTAGGTTGTATTGCATCATTGCCCACGATGGAATAGATTTCTGACAATGACTATTTGAAATTGATATCTCCTTGTCTCGCCTAGTCTGAGCTTTGAATTTTCTTATCTGAGCGCGCCTGAGGAAATCTAACCTTTGTTTGCGTGACCAGCATAGTGCAATCTGATTGGTTCGAATTTGACCTTTAACGCATGCGCAGAAGCCGTCTGACACTGATTAAAAAAATAATAATAACCACTTGCATTTTCAGACTCGGCGCTGCCACAGGCAGCCCGAGTAATAATAATAATAGCATTTATTTAAACACGGTATTTGTAATACTGCAGCATTCAGAGCTGATGTGGCCGTGATAATACAAAAGGAACGATAAACAGATCTAGCTAACCTTATTGATTATGTAAATTACAAGATGTTGATGGACAAAGAGACTATTGCATTATAAGATATTGAAATAGTACTATTAAACTGACCGAACTAGTTGAGTGACTAACTAATTGACTAATAACTTAATTAGATGAATAGGCGGATGTCTAATAAATAAGTAAACACTTGGACGAGTAAACATGAATAAGCATGCATAAAACATAAATAAAACATATTAGTGGTATGAGAATGACAAGTTTTTTAAAGGTCGAGTGTTTTTTTTATCTTTAATAAGATCGTCTTGATCTGTGCGTGGATGTGGGATGACTAGTTTGTGAACCCTCTTAGAGAGTATGTATTGTTCCTTAGGGTGAAGAGTTTATTTGGGAGTTTCTCTGAGTTGAGGTTTATAAGATAGCAATAGAAGTCAGCAAACGTATAATCAGGTATTTTACTGAAGTCGAGGACTGAACATTATGTGGATTTGGTAACTGAGTTCAGCCATCAGGTGTTTGCAATTTAATGTCAGCAAAGCGTTTGATCAGTTGATGTCTCCTTGCCTTCTAGTGATTCTCGGCCTAATTCGTAGGCCTTTTGGGCTAGTTCTACGAGTTCACCTTCAGGTTTCTTTGAAAAAACATTTCCTCGGCTTAGCAGATAGCATTTCAGATATTTTACCTTCCAAGATTTGAAGGCTTGGCAGCCATAATTTTGTTGAGTCGCCTCGGTATAAAGTGGAGCCACAGTACGACTGTCGTCAAGAAACAGGGATTGTAGACTGACAAGATTGCTGATTGGTTCTTTTATTCCTTCTTCTGTGTTTGTTTTTCCCGTTTCCACTTTTTGGGGGTTTGATTTTGTATTACTAGTAAATTAAGTACTAGTTGCCCATTTTCGTTTTGTTCAACGGGAAATGCTTTATGTGCAAGAGCCACAATCACACAGCCACAATCATAAGTCAATTAAAAGGGAACAAAGCCCCAGGGGCAGATAATGTATTAAATGAAATTTTAAAGACTGGCAAGGATGCTTTAATGAGGCCCTTACACATTCTGTTCGATAGAATATTAAAGTGCCACTACGATCAAATTTTGACATATCAACGTTTTTGCATATTCATAAAGTAGAGTTGATATATTATTACCAGTTCAAATTGTTTTCAATACAACGACAGGAAGTCTAATTTTTTGAGGGCCGAATATTGAATCTAAACGTCCGCCATTACTGGAGGCCGTTTCCTTTGTTCAACTTTAAACAAAGGTTTATTCAACGGAAGTGATGTCATACACTTAACGCTCGCATGCAGAACACAACGCCTGGAGGCATATTTCTACTAAAAAAACGTCTTCACGTACATAAGAAGAAAGTTATATTTATCTTTGTGAGGTTGGCTACTTTTTTATGTACACTATTTCGCGCCACGAGGAACTTTCGCTGAATACTGAGAGTGGCTTCCAGTAATGGCGGACAGGATTTTACTGGTAAACTCTCCTAAAATTTTGTGGTTTAACATGCCCATTTGGGAATATTTTTTTACCATTTCAGATATTTCTAATACTGATTGACCTATTGACACTGAAAAAGTGGCAAATCGCAATGGTAAATTTTCGTCGTAGTGGCACTTTAAGTACGGGGCATTATCCGGCCATGTGTCTCGGCCAAATCGTGCCAGTCCATAAAAAAGATGACCCCTCTAAAGTAGAAAACTACAGAGGGATTACACTTTTATCGTCATTAGGCAAAGTATTCACGTCCATAATGAACACTAGACTCTATAATTACCTAGTAGAAAAAGGAATATTGAAACCGGAACAAATTATGTGGGTTTAGAAAAAAACACGGTAGCCAAAGACTACCGATAGCATTTTCATTCTGAAAACCCTTATCGATAAATACGTAAAAACCAAACCAAATAAGGTAAACAACTTGTTTTGTAAATTTCAGAAAAGCATTTGATTGCATAGCAAGACACAATTGTTTGAGAAGCTCGGTAAAGCAGGAATAAACGGCAAATGTCTTGCAGTCTTGACATCTATGTATTCAAATGATAAATCATTCGTTAAAATAGACCAATTAACAACTCCGGCCTTCGCTTTGTAAGGGCGCGATTTAGCGACCCGTCAAGAACACACCCACATCTAGGAACGTGAATAACAAAATACCAAAACATATGTCTTAGCGCGTAAAAGAGGAAACTGCCACCCCGCAAATTATCTCGAACGTGCTCGCACAAGTTAAACATAAAACTTGCTGCAACACATGTTTCAAACATCCGTTCGAGCACCCTTTGGTTCGTAGATTACTGACCACATTGCGTTTAGTGGTATACTCGTCAGTTGTTTGGTATTTCTACTATTATCGTCCGGTCGCTAACAGCACGTAGCAATGACCATAAATATAGCACAACTTGTAACAGAGAGACACAGAAAGTGACCACTTGTAACAGAGAGGGACAACTCGTAACAGAAAGTAGTGAGTGAAGTTGTAACAGTCTAAACCGGTACCTCTACGCAGACAAATGGATTAAAGTTAACTTCGTTATCGAGTCTACGTCTAGCTCGTACCAACTCCGTAACAGCTTACCATGCCGGAGTAAAACAAGGCTGCATGCTTTCTCCCACCCTATTTAATTTCTACCTACATGTAAATGACTTGCCTGACACGCTTAACCAAACAAACGTTAATGATATACAACTAAATGAGAGGCCTTTCAGTTGTTTACTATACGCATATGACCTAGGTAGTTTCTAAGTCGGCAAAAGGACTGCAAAATTTAAGCTACATTGAGAAACTAGAGGAATTTTGCGAAACATCAGATCTCCATGTAAATCATGACAAAACAAAAGTAATGATATTTAACAACTGTGGGAAAACTATGAACAATTACGCATTTCAATATGGAGGTCATAAACACTTAGGCATTCAATTAAGTGCCTACGAAAATTTTGCTCTCGCTAAACAAGAGCTAAAAAAGGTAGCGCTAAAAGCATTATATAAATCGAGGAAAGAAATGGGTGACCATTTTAGAGAAAACATTAATCTGACCATAAAATAACTTGATGCACTAATAACCCCTATTTTACTTTACGGTACAGGACCGGCGGAAGCATTTTGGAAGTGGGGCGGCTAAAATTTCAAACTTGGCCGAAAAAGTGGGGCGGCCGCGGCCCCAGACGCCCCTGTTCCGCCGGCCTTGCGGTATAGCGAAGTATTGGGGGTGGATTGTAAAGAAAAACTAGACAAAGACCCAATTGAGTCAGTCGAAACTAAATTTTGCAAATGGTTCTTAGGCGTTAGCAAGTTGTGTAGCAACAATGCATGTAGAGCAGAGCTAGGGAGATTTTCTATACGTTACCAAGCAAAATGTAGAAACTTCAATTTCTGGCTGAAACTGAATGACTCTGAGCAAATCAAGTTATCCTGTACAATATATAATGATACAAAAAATAAGGAAAGCAAAGAATTTTGGCACCAAAAAGTAAAAGCCCTGCTGTATCATATAGAGCTAGGGGAAATGTGGACTAACGTACAAACATCAATTCCTGATCGCAAAAAAACCAGTTTGAGTATTATAAACCAGAGACTAAAGGACACGGAGTACCAAACTTGGCTTAGTGACATAAATAACGATAAAAGAAAAGATCCCCGTCAAAGTAATAAATTAAGGACTTTCCGCAGATTCAAGTCCAACTATAATTGTGAAGACTACCATATACAGGTCACCAATACCAATCACAGAATAGCATAGACAAAGCTGAGGCTAAGTAATCACAAATTAGCAATTGGGCGTTACTCAAAACCTTATCAAATACCCGAAGAAATAATTTGCCCCATTTGTACAAATGGCGACGAAGATGAAGAACATTTTTTAATAAAATGGCCAGCATACCGCAATATAAGGAAAAACCTTTTCGATTATTTGGAGGATCAAATGAAAATAAACAGAATGACGCCTAATGAGGTACATGTATTTTTACTAATCATAAAGCCCCCCAAACAAGGATAGAGCTTTACAAAAACAAATTGCCAAATTTATCTATGACTGAATGCGTAAAAGGAAGAAAGAAAAGGACAACTTCATAACATTCTATGATTAATTTTTACTTATTGATATACCTTGTCTTTTATTCTAAATTTATTTGGGCTACTGCCAATGTATACATTAGTATAAGGCTCCAAATAAAATCATCTGTATATCTGCTTCACACCCCCGCATGAACCTCGTTATCGCTCGAAAACAAACTCGGTCCCAGTTCGTACTTGGCTATTGAAGTACAAGGGACCGTTTACTTTTTATGAGGTGGAGCTGGTGGAGTTGGGGGGAGGGGCAGGCGAAAAAAGAGCTTTAAAGGGGGGGGGGCTGCTCCAAAAATGAAGTGAAAGGGGGTCACTTGAAATAATTACTTGAAATTTTGAGATGGCATGACGTATTACTGAAGAAATTCATCACTACAAATATGATATAGAAAGTACACAAATTAAATAAAAACTTCTCCTCTGCTTTAAAGAACTCCGAGAATTGTCGTTTCTGAGGATCAAACTTCAGAAATTTTCCTGTAGGGGCATTCTTCCGGCCTCGTAAAGGCTTGTGCTTTCGGCGCTCGTCGAACGTCAGACTCTTACAACGTGAACAAAAATCGTACCTGGTACTCTTCAGATAAACTCCTGTACTTTGAAACCCAAGCAAAAACCCTTCTAAAAGAAGAAAGATCTTGTAAAGCCGAATTCAGCAGTAATGTAGAAAAATCAAATTTAGTATCACTGATAAACAATGGAGTCGGTAAAATGTTCGCTGTTGGTATGCTTCTTAGTGACAGTCCCTTAAATTACAACAGCCCCCCGTCCCCCACCTCCATAAAAAAATAATGGTTCCCAAGTCGATGGTGCGTGCTTCTTCGTAATCTTCGTGCTTCTAATCGTATTCTTCGTGCTTCTAATCGTATTCTTCGTGCTTCTAATCGTATTCTTCGTGCTTCTAATCGTATTCTTCGTGCTTCTAATCGTATTCTTCGTGCTTCTAATCGTATTCTTCGTGCTTCTAATCGTATTCTTCGTGCTTCTAATCGTATTCTTCGTGCTTCTAATCGTATTCTTCGTGCTTCTAATCGTATTCTTCGTGCTTCTAATCGTATTCTTCGTGCTTCTAATCGTATTCTTCGTGCTTCTAATCGTATTCTTCGTGCTTCTAATCGTAATCTTCGTGCTTCTAATCGTATTCTTCGTGCTTCTAATCGTATTCTTCGTGCTTCTAATCGTATTCTTCGTGCTTCTAATCGTAATCTTCGTGCTTCTAATCGTATTCTTCGTGCTTCTAATCGTATTCTTCGTGCTTCTAATCGTAATCTTCGTGCTTCTAATCGTATTCTTCGTGCTTCTAATCGTATTCTTCGTGCTTCTAATCGTATTCTTCGTGCTTCTAATCGTAATCTTCGTGCTTCTAATCGTATTCTTCGTGCTTCTTCGTGCTTCTACGAAATCCTTTTATTGGTTTATGATATAGGGGAAATATATTACTTACTTATTATGAAAATTTCCGAGGTGTTCATAATTATTCAGTTTGCAGTCATTTTCTGTTATTAAATTAACAATAAAGTTTTTAAATGCTTGCAGGTATGCACAACGATTTCACGTGATTTTAGTAGACGGTCGTCGAAGTTAAAAAATATTATGACAACAAATTATTCAGTTCGCCATTTGTTTTATACGGTAGCAGGTATACAGCCGTCCGTCTCCCCTCAAAACTCTAACCTGAGTATCAGGCTCTCAAGAAGGGAAGACGGGGTAGAGAAAAGAGAAGGGAGCCTTCCTTTCTTTTCCCCTCTTCCCATTCTCCTTCTCCCCTCTCCCACTTGGCCTGACACTCGGGAAGGGACTGTCGTTAATCGTGTTCCAGCATGAGGAGCTTTACCCGAGTTAGGATTTTGGCTCCCCACAGCTAAGGGACATACAGTGTCCCTTAAAACAATAGGAGCTGTAATCTGAAACACTGGTATATGGTTTTATAGGAATGTTGTAATTGGAAATGCTGTCACCAGTCGAGAGCGCTAAGTAATTAAAATCTATCAACACGATACTTAATCTTTCAATTTTAGTTTATTTAATGACCAGAACTACACTCAATTTATATATACGATGGTGTTCACGTGGCGTAAAGTTAAAACCATGCTGCGAAAGGTCTAGAAAATGTATGGGATGTTTGCCAGTCGCGGAAAGTTAACTAAAATTTCCATTGTATCGCAATTATACTTTCTCTGTCGATATGAAACTATAGTATTTTACGAACGGCTTTTATGGAATTTGAGCGAATTTTAAAGCGTTTCAGTGAGACCTTAGTACTAGAAATACCTAAAGTATAGGTAACATTTTAAATGATCCGGTGTGGCGCAGTGGTGTTTGGACAATGAATCAGTCATTATACTCCAGCCCGAGCTCCAGCAACACAATAACAATTGCAGTTTAATGTTACGTTTTTGTGCCGATCCGAGTCCGAGGGTGAAAAATATTCAAAGCCGTTCTGGCGGCATGCGAATGAAACTTTTATTATTTCATAATAACTCTCTAAAAAGGATTTTAAGCAGGAGTCCATTATTAGACTCCTGATTATAATTTATTATAATTATTAAGACGAGTCTAATCTGAGCTAGGCGAGTCTCGTTTAGCAGCTCTAATCACTAACATGCGCCATTGGTTAATTCACTATTCACCAGGCTTTATGAACACTGATTCCCGCTTCAAATCGCATAAAAATTCGTACATAAATCTTTTAATTAAATACCATTTTCCTACCGGCACACAAAGTTGATTGTCATACGTTGGACTTGACTCGACTGTCTGAACTTTCGTGCACGTGAAACCTAGCCGCGTAAAGGTGAAAATCAAAGTCAACCAAATGATGTATTCGGTATCAGTATAAGTTTAACTCGGCTTCAGTCAAGAACAATACATCTTTATAAACGTGTTACTATCTTTCTCATTTGTCAAACTTTAAACACTAATATTGGTATAAATACTGGAACTAAGAAGTACAATGTTACTTTATTTGTTGACCGGATACACACAGCCTTGTTGTCATAATACGAGCGCATCGGAAAACCCGAAAACCCTATAAACAGTTCCCATCTCGCCGAAATCAAAGTCGACCAAATCACACTACCCGATTTATACGACAAACCGGCATTTTGAGCATGTAATTATTTCTGCCCAGGTTCAGCTGTTGAATTCAGGTAACGGATTACCCAAGAAAACAACAAACAAACAGGCAGTGAGGGGGTTTACATGTAATTATTTCTGCCCAGGTTCAGCTGTTGAATTCAGGTAACGGATTACCGGCCAAGAAAACAACAAACAAACCGGCAGTAAGGGGGGTTAATTATTTCTGCCCTGGTTCAGCTGTTGAATTCAGGTAACGGATTACCCAAGAAAACAACAAACAAACCGGCAGTAAGGGGGGTTAATTATTTCTGCCCTGGTTCAGCTGTTGAATTCAGGTAACGGATTACCCAAGAAAACAACAAACAAACAGGCAGTAAGGGGGTAATTTACATGTAATTATTTCTGCCCAGGTTCATCTGTTGAATTCAGGTAACGGATTACCCAAGAAAACAACAAACAAACAGGCAGTAAGGGGGTTTACATGTAATTATTTCTGCCCAGGTTCAGCTGTTGAATTCAGGTAACGGATTACCCAAGAAAACAACAAACAAACAGGCAGTAAGGGGGTTTACATGTAATTATTTCTGCCCAGGTTCATCTGTTGAATTCAGGTAACGGATTACCCAAGAAAACAACAAACAAACAGGCAGTAAGGGGGGTTAATTATTTCTGCCCTGGTTCAGCTGTTGAATTCAGGTAACGGATTACCCAAGAAAACAACAAACAAACAGGCAGTAAGGGGGTTTACATGTAATTATTTCTGCCCTGGTTCAGCTGTTGAATTCAGGTAACGGATTACCCAAGAAAACAACAAACAAACAGGCAGTAAGGGGGTTTACATGTAATTATTTCTGCCCAGGTTGATCTGTTGAATTCAGGTAACGGATTACCCAAGAAAACAACAAACAAACAGGCAGTAAGGGGGTTTACATGTAATTATTTCTGCCCAGGTTCAGCTGTTGAATTCAGGTAACGGATTACCCAAGAAAACAACAAACAAACAGGCAGTAAGGGGGTTTACATGTAATTATTTCTGCCCAGGTTCATCTGTTGAATTCAGGTAACGGATTACCCAAGAAAACAACAAACAAACAGGCAGTAAGGGGGGTTAATTATTTCTGCCCTGGTTCAGCTGTTGAATTCAGGTAACGGATTACCCAAGAAAACAACAAACAAACAGGCAGTAAGGGGGTTTACATGTAATTATTTCTGCCCAGGTTGATCTGTTGAATTCAGGTAACGGATTACCCAAGAAAACAACAAACAAACAGGCAGTAAGGGGGTTTACATGTAATTATTTCTGCCCAGGTTCATCTGTTGAATTCAGGTAACGGATTACCCAAGAAAACAACAAACAAACAGGCAGTAAGGGGGTTTACATGTAATTATTTCTGCCCAGGTTCAGCTGTTGAATTCAGGTAACGGATTACCCAAGAAAACAACAAACAAACCGGCAGTAAGGGGGGTTAATTATTTCTGCCCTGGTTCAGCTGTTGAATTCAGGTAACGGATTACCCAAGAAAACAACAAACAAACAGGCAGTAAGGGGGTTTACATGTAATTATTTCTGCCCAGGTTGATCTGTTGAATTCAGGTAACGGATTACCCAAGAAAACAACAAACAAACAGGCAGTAAGGGGGTTTACATGTAATTATTTCTGCCCAGGTTCAGCTGTTGAATTCAGGTAACGGATTACCCAAGAAAACAACAAACAAACAGGCAGTAAGGGGGTTTACATGTAATTATTTCTGCCCAGGTTCAGCTGTTGAATTCAGGTAACAGATTACCCAAGAAAACAACAAACAAACAGGCAGTAAGGGGGTTTACATGTAATTATTTCTGCCCAGGTTCATCTGTTGAATTCAGGTAACGGATTACCCAAGAAAACAACAAACAAACAGGCAGTAAGGGGGGTTAATTATTTCTGCCCTGGTTCAGCTGTTGAATTCAGGTAACGGATTACCCAAGAAAACAACAAACAAACAGGCAGTAAGGGGGTTTACATGTAATTATTTCTGCCCTGGTTCAGCTGTTGAATTCAGGTAACGGATTACCCAAGAAAACAACAAACAAACAGGCAGTAAGGGGGTTTACATGTAATTATTTCTGCCCAGGTTCATCTGTTGAATTCAGGTAACGGATTACCCAAGAAAACAACAAACAAACAGGCTGTAAGGGGGTTTACATGTAATTATTTCTGCCCAGGTTCAGCTGTTGAATTCAGGTAACGGATTACCCAAGAAAACAACAAACAAACAGGCAGTAAGGGGGTTTACATGTAATTATTTCTGCCCAGGTTCATCTGTTGAATTCAGGTAACGGATTACCCAAGAAAACAACAAACAAACAGGCAGTAAGGGGGGTTAATTATTTCTGCCCTGGTTCAGCTGTTGAATTCAGGTAACGGATTACCCAAGAAAACAACAAACAAACAGGCAGTAAGGGGGTTTACATGTAATTATTTCTGCCCAGGTTGATCTGTTGAATTCAGGTAACGGATTACCCAAGAAAACAACAAACAAACAGGCAGTAAGGGGGTTTACATGTAATTATTTCTGCCCAGGTTCATCTGTTGAATTCAGGTAACGGATTACCCAAGAAAACAACAAACAAACAGGCAGTAAGGGGGTTTACATGTAATTATTTCTGCCCAGGTTCAGCTGTTGAATTCAGGTAACGGATTACCCAAGAAAACAACAAACAAACCGGCAGTAAGGGGGGTTAATTATTTCTGCCCTGGTTCAGCTGTTGAATTCAGGTAACGGATTACCCAAGAAAACAACAAACAAACAGGCAGTAAGGGGGTTTACATGTAATTATTTCTGCCCAGGTTGATCTGTTGAATTCAGGTAACGGATTACCCAAGAAAACAACAAACAAACAGGCAGTAAGGGGGTTTACATGTAATTATTTCTGCCCAGGTTCAGCTGTTGAATTCAGGTAACGGATTACCCAAGAAAACAACAAACAAACAGGCAGTAAGGGGGTTTACATGTAATTATTTCTGCCCAGGTTCATCTGTTGAATTCAGGTAACGGATTACCCAAGAAAACAACAAACAAACAGGCAGTAAGGGGGGTTAATTATTTCTGCCCTGGTTCAGCTGTTGAATTCAGGTAACGGATTACCCAAGAAAACAACAAACAAACAGGCAGTAAGGGGGTTTACATGTAATTATTTCTGCCCAGGTTCAGCTGTTGAATTCAGGTAACAGATTACCCAAGAAAACAACAAACAAACAGGCAGTAAGGGGGTTTACATGTAATTATTTCTGCCCAGGTTCATCTGTTGAATTCAGGTAACGGATTACCCAAGAAAACAACAAACAAACAGGCAGTAAGGGGGGTTAATTATTTCTGCCCTGGTTCAGCTGTTGAATTCAGGTAACGGATTACCCAAGAAAACAACAAACAAACAGGCAGTAAGGGGGTTTACATGTAATTATTTCTGCCCAGGTTCATCTGTTGAATTCAGGTAACGGATTACCCAAGAAAACAACAAACAAACAGGCTGTAAGGGGGTTTACATGTAATTATTTCTGCCCAGGTTCAGCTGTTGAATTCAGGTAACGGATTACCCAAGAAAACAACAAACAAACAGGCAGTAAGGGGGTTTACATGTAATTATTTCTGCCCAGGTTCATCTGTTGAATTCAGGTAACGGATTACCCAAGAAAACAACAAACAAACAGGCAGTAAGGGGGGTTAATTATTTCTGCCCTGGTTCAGCTGTTGAATTCAGGTAACGGATTACCCAAGAAAACAACAAACAAACAGGCAGTAAGGGGGTTTACATGTAATTATTTCTGCCCAGGTTGATCTGTTGAATTCAGGTAACGGATTACCCAAGAAAACAACAAACAAACAGGCAGTAAGGGGGTTTACATGTAATTATTTCTGCCCAGGTTCATCTGTTGAATTCAGGTAACGGATTACCCAAGAAAACAACAAACAAACAGGCAGTAAGGGGGTTTACATGTAATTATTTCTGCCCAGGTTCAGCTGTTGAATTCAGGTAACGGATTACCCAAGAAAACAACAAACAAACCGGCAGTAAGGGGGGTTAATTATTTCTGCCCTGGTTCAGCTGTTGAATTCAGGTAACGGATTACCCAAGAAAACAACAAACAAACAGGCAGTAAGGGGGTTTACATGTAATTATTTCTGCCCAGGTTGATCTGTTGAATTCAGGTAACGGATTACCCAAGAAAACAACAAACAAACAGGCAGTAAGGGGGTTTACATGTAATTATTTCTGCCCAGGTTCAGCTGTTGAATTCAGGTAACGGATTACCCAAGAAAACAACAAACAAACAGATATTGATCCAAATACCTGATTAATACAAATATTAAAAATTAGGAATCCAAAATTGGGAATGAATTTTATGCATGACATTCATTTATACCTGCTGGCAAGCCAAGAGTAATAAAATAAACAAAATGATCACTTCAGTTTTTGGTCAAAAATTCAAAATGAATATATTCAAATGCACTTCACAAGGTTATGTTTGTGATATATATGGACTGCAGCTATTGTGGCACGATGTGCTGCCATGCAGTTTACAATCATGAGCGATTATTAGTACCTCCAAACCTGCCCATCCCCTCGCTGCGCATACATGGGGCATTTGACTAAGAACTTTTCTGTCCTGGGGGTGGGGTATTTCCCAGCAAAGAAAAGTTGGGGGGGGGGGGGGGGGGGGGGAGGGGGGTTGGAGAATTGGGTAGAGAGTCAAAATAGCAAATTTTATAAAAGATTTGCACCTTGTTCCAAAACCTCACGGTGGGGTACGGTATTTGCAATACTCAATTCAAAAATTATGTCAAATAGGCCCTTTGCAGGACCTGTCGATCAAAAACAAATTGGCGCTAGAACAACATGAATGCCAGAAATGGAAAGAGCAAGCCAAATTTATTAAAAAGTCCAAGTTTTAGGTTCAAATCTGTAAAACTGAAGGAATGGCATTTTTTTGAAAACTCTACATGTATAATTTCGCTTAATAATTTTTATTTAACAGAGTTTGTCAGGCTTTTTTTGCTGACTGGCAAGCTGTGCCATGCAAATTTTTTTGATTGACAGGCTAAAAAGGTCACGTGACCAGGTCCAGCAAAGGGCCTATTCTCCACAAATCCCAGGGCAGGTTTGGACTTGATGGACCATTAAAATTATCCTGGTCTATCTTGCTTCCATAAACCAGGCCATACCCAAGAATGCCTCCAAGACTACCATCATATATGTCGCATATCTCCTTAGCATCGTCCAAAGCACGCCGGCAGAGACTACCTAAGTATCGTTTCTTCCTGATTGGCCCGATATAAATATAGTGTTGGAATTTGCGATGCTTTGGATTGATCCTTGGCCATGATATTTCACTGTTGAAGGCATATTGGGACCGGGAGTAATTGATGTATCTAACACACTCGTTGCGATAGCTGCTTTTGTCTCCTTTACCTTCTCCCGATAAAACGATAGCTCGTTTTCTAGCACTTGAATGCGACGAGTCTTCGGGGTCACTTTGTATAGGAATCACCGATCACATACCGCGTAAGGTCGAGGGAGTTCACCGCGTCAATGACTTGCTTGAATTCTGATGAGGCCAAGAATCCTTGCTCCAAACAAGACTGTTTCTGCTTTAACAGCCCACAACAGAGTCCAAACAGAGTAATCACGTAGCCCTCTTCGGAGTTTTTTCGATCACAGAACCATTCGATTGGAGCGCATTCGCCATTTTCCCGCCACAAATCAGATACTTTAACTTGGGAAATCTCGCTCGGAAACTGTTCAAAAGCCTTATTCTTCACAAATCTGCCCACTTTAGAGCCACAAAGGCTGTTTGACAGAGCGTACCACATTTTAAATTTGTCAAGTGAAGTTCCAAAAACCCTTTTAAGTGCCGGAAAGCTCTTGGCATTCGTTTCCTCCATGATCGCATGCAACCATGCATCCTTTGGGCTCGAGGCTTGTCTTGAACACCGACGTGGCAATAATACATTTCTGCCTCCAATTTCATCTCTCCACAGGACTTATACGATAGATATTAGGTTTCTTTTTTTCGAAGATCTTTCAAGATCTTCGAAACACTTTAAAGTGTTAAACTGTTTATGTTATAAGTGGTGACAACACCGAAACCACAAAATGTCAAAATCGTAATTGGATTTTGATGACGTCATAGCCTTCACGCTGAGAAATCCTAAGTCGGGTTAAGCTCCTCATGTAACGTGGATCTTTACAAGGATTCGTGGAAAGAACGCTGATTGGCTAATACGTGATAAGGCCTTTTCTTTGATACTTCGCTACCTTTGATTGGCTATGAGATATGTTGGTTTTGGACGCGTTTTGGTATGAGTTTCTGCTATACGGTAGATGTGCTTGGCCATTGCTTATTTGCATACTAATGACCGTGGGAATGCTTCTTTCTCGTTGGTCAACCTCTATAATGCGTTGATTCACAGTCTATAGACAAGTGATGTTCCAGGTAAAAACTAAAAAGTCTATTTTTGGGGTGGGGGAGGGGAGGGAGGGGAGGGAGGGGGTGCATGGTGGAAAACAGGGTCTCGGGGTCTGTGAAAAACGAAAATATCAACAATTTTCTGACAACGGCAAGCCAGAAGTCAGCTCAAGTCAATATTCTAGACGTCTGTATTCGCTCGACGGTATAGTTTAAAAGTAACAAAAGTGGTGCAGAAGTAAACGGGCAAGAATGAAAAATGGGAAATGGGGGAAACAAAAAAATAGTAACTCGTGTTGTGTATCATGAAAGGTGAGAGTTTACTAATTGTATTGACTGTCGGAACATTGATTCCTGATTTGTTGAATATTTGTACATTGATTTATGGCGTATTTTTCTAGTAAGGAACACTGACACCATTAGAAAAGTGATGGGGTGGGGCAAAAGGTTATGGACTTAAAGATGAGAACACAAAAGGATAAGGAAAGATGACCAAAGTATAACAAAAAAATTGTGCAGAAGGATCAGCTGGAATTATTTTTTTACTGTAGCAGAGATTGGGAAAAAGAAATATCATCTACTCTGAAACCTCCCCCCTCCCTCCCCCAAATGCGGGGGAGCTGGTACCGACCCCCGTCAAGGTTCAAAAGTTATTTGTTTGTGCATATAGAATACTATAGTATATTTCTACTACTAGAAGTAGTCATAGATTATCAAAGTGCGTTCGACATTTATACTTTGTTGTATAAGAAAAGACTGGGCTTCCTGTTGTGACACAAATTAAAATACACATCCTTTATTGCTACAGTGGACTGTGTGTAAACAATTCAAATCCTGATCAAAAATGTATGTCTTTAAATAGATGTGAACAGTTTGACTTATAAGTTATACAAGGGGATGGACTTGTTCAGTTAAATAGGTAATCAAATGACTGGAAATCAATGTGGATCTTGATGAAAGTTTCCACAAATTCGGCAACAGATATAATACACATTGATATTTAACGATGTGGTGTATTAAGCATTCAGATGACCAAGGCTGGCTAATGTTGGTGATTACACTCCAGTGTAGTACTTAAACTATATACCCATGTGTATAAACTTAACACTCCAGTTCATTCAGAGCATTCTTCAAGTGAGGTCAAGGCTGCCTACAGAATATGGAGTGTCCATTGTTATGGGCTGTTATCGCAGTTCGCCCCCCCCCCCCCCCTCCCGGGCGAAATCGCTAGTGAATTCGCCCTCCCCGGGGCGAAATCGCTAGTGAATTCGCCCTCCCCGGGGCGAGATCCCTAGTGAATTCGCCCTCCCCGGGGCGAGATCCCTAGTGAATTCGCCCTCCCCGGGGCGAGATCGCAAGAGAATTCGCCCCCCTCAGTGAAATCGCTGGTACACCGGTAGCCTCGCACTGGTACCAACCAGTACCAACCAGAACGAGTTTACCGAACAAAAACAAATGTTTTTATTCTCCTGGGACTCAACATGGCCGCCGTGCGATAAAAGCCCATTGCAGAATAATTTCTGATCAATGTTGGTAGACTGTAAAGCTTATATATGTCCCATCAAGGCCATCATGCACACATGATCTTTGCCATTGATAATGATTAGAGTACATGCACGTACACAGCAATAAAGAGTACTTTAAATTTCCCTCACCTTGTGTTGATATTTTTAAGTCTTTTAAACGTTCCTTGACTTATCCAATAAATTTATTGAAGGGGTCCATGCAAGAACAGCATAAGTGACTTCTGATAAAATTCCAAATTCTTCTTGATGTTCTTTGTTTTCTGAGAGAATTTAGAACTTGATCAAAAGTCTCTTATGCTGTTCTTGCAAACCCCTTCAATTATTTTCTCATGGTCATTTCAACAAAATAATGGTCTGATAGTGTAGTAGACAAGGCAGAAGCTAGCAGTCGGGAGTAATCACAAGGATGATGGTTTGAGCCACACTAGATGCTGATTTTTATTTCCATCTTGTACTTTACTTCCCTTCATGTAAAGTCATACTTACAATTGTAATATTGTAGCTTACCAGAAGTCAAAATTCAAGTGTCTTAATTAGTGTTTGAACCGTTTTGGAGCAGTCTTGATCTGGCGTTTCATTGGATATCAAGAATCACTAGTGATCTTGATCAGACTGTCATTTCGGATTGGATATCAAGATTCAACAATTGATGCATGTGACAAGTCAGTGCCATACAGCCTTTACCAGGTATGAAACCTCGTGCACATGAAATGCATCGCTGGTATTGGCTGCTGCCCTAATTAATTATTCATGAGTCTGAGAAATATATTTACAGGACATTCAGTCTCGTTGTCTGCAAAATAAGATTTAAAATGTATTAGAATATTACATATAGTCAGCTTATTATAACGGTTAACTACATGACCAACTTTGTGCTGTCACCATCAGTTTTAAAGTACAAAATCATTATTGGGAACAGATGGTTGGTAGAAAAATAACCACAGCATAATGCTAGATCAGAAAAAGCATGTCATTGACCCGATCTGTCCTTTACAGGGCTATCAACTAATTGAATAGGAACACCCCTCATTCTCTCGTTCAATGTCCAAACCATGTGATTACAACTGCAGTTACTTATTAACATTGACAGGTCAATAATTTCTTAATGTTTGTTGGTTCCAGTTGAATTTATCCTTTCAGATTTAAATAATCTAATTCTCAAAGAAAACAGCAGAAAAAAGTTAAACAATATATTACATTCACTGTACTTCACAATCTTAATAAATATAGTGATACTTACTGCCACATCATCCATTGTCATTAATGTGCCAACCAGAGATCCATTGGTTCCTGATACAAAGTGGCCTTTTGAAACCATGGTTGATATATTAGCATAACAATTGTAATGTTTATCAACACGAAGTATCGCTATAGACATACTATAGTGTTGTTTCAATAATTTGATTGGTACATTATTAGCCAGACAGGTAATTGTTCAGAAACTTGTATTATTTCATAATAATAGTATTTATAAACACGTTTACTTTTCAATCTTGGGAGAGTCAGGTTTGTAGTGGTTATTCCTAAATAAATTTAACTTATCCACTTTCCCAAAAATGACTTGTGTTAATTGCCAGTGCAGTGTTCATTCAGGGGAATTTCATGTCAATGCATGTTTTGGTGCCTGCATATTTATTTACAGAAATCCTACTGAAATATACATGTGTTTGCTCAGTGCATGCAATGCAGCCATATTAACATGATTTATAGGTCATTGACTCCATATAAATTAAGCTATGATTTTCTTTAGATTTTCTGGCTCGAGGGCAATCGAGCTTGCTCATAGTTATATAAATCAGTAAGCTTAAATAATATGCAACTTGCCCAAGAAGTTCCAGCTTATTTTCCAAAGTTTGCTTTCCCCCCAAAAAAAAAACATTTATAGTGAAAATCAGTTTTTCAGTATTTCTGCCTTCTGGTCCCGACTGCATCGTCGGCCATTTTATGGCTTTGTGCCGGAATTCCCGTCTTTTTCCTTGTACTAAGTAGACTGGTGGAAGGATAACTTGGGTTTCGACTGTTCCACACGCTCCTCATATCTTCTGCCATCTTGGAACTATCGATTTTTCATGGCTTCCTTTTTGTACGAGTGGATTTATTTTGACCAGAAATCGACTTCAGTTCCTCTTTTTCGAGAAATGATTCCTACGCATGCGTTATCATTTCAGCCAATCGGCAAGGAACAAAAAATGGCTGTTACCAGAGCTCTCTCTGTAGAGATGAGCTATGGGTACGAGACTGAACTAAAGTTGAGTTCTGGTCAAAATAAATCCACTCGTACAAAAAGGAAGCCATGAAAAATCGATAGTGCCAAGATGGCAGAAGATATGAGGAGCGTGTGGAACAGTCGAAACCCAAGTTATCCTTCCACCAGTCTACTCAGTACAAGGAAAAAGACGGGAATTCCGGCACAAAGCCATAAAATAGCTGACGATGCAGTCGGGAGCAGAAGGCAAAAATACTGAAAAGGTGAGCTGAACTGATTTTCAATACTAACTATAAATCATGCTTAAAACAACACCCAAAAGTAGAAGTGTCTATATGGCTGCATTGCATGCACTGAGCAAACACATGTATTCAGTAGGATTTCTATAAATAAATATGCAGCCACCAAAACATGTATTGACATATGAAATTTCCCTGAATAAACACTGCACTGGCAATATTAACACAAGTCATTTTTGGGAAAGTGGATAAGTTAAATTTATTTAGGAATTCTTGGGTTGCAATCATTCCTAAGGGAATACAATCACAAAAGCGTAGCGGCCATCTTGGTTGGTAGGAACAAAAGAAGCAACCAACCAACCAACATGGCTGCCAGTGCAACCCACAATAACCACTACAAACCTGACTCTCCCAAGATTGAAAAGAAAACATGTTTCTAAATACTATTATTTAACAAATAAAAGATGGTTCTCCTTGTTATATAACAAAATAATGCACGCTCGAGGTCTTGAAAAACTGCGGATGCACGAGCGGAACGCGAGTGCATTTAGCAGCTTTTCAAGACCTCGAAAGTGCATTATTTCGTTATATAACAAGGAGAACCATCTTTTATTTGTTTTATAATATAAACTTCAATGTAGACGAAGGAAATAAAGCTATCTTTAGAACCCGCGTAAAAATCTAAAAGCAAACTGACGACAGCGAAAACCCCATTTTAATGTACTTGACTTGTTTACAACTTTTTTCGTCGCTGATTGGTTCAATTGTGACAGCTTGACATTGACGATCTGAAAGCTCGTTTCTTATTGGATAAAGTAATCTGCTAAGAATAGAACGTGTGAATCGATAAAAGTGAAAGACAGAAATTGCAAGAGCCGGCAAATGAAATGCATGGGTTGTAATATTGTCATCTGGTTAAAACTGTTGCAGGAAACAAAGTACTTTCTTTTTACAATTTATGGTCAGCACAGGAGAGATTTATCTGCACATTGTGATAGTACAAGGCGTTGAAAATGCTTGATGGAAACGTATTCACAGAGAAAGCGTTAGCGACTTAGCGGTAGTAGAGTTGGACACGTGAGTTGAGGATTGCCGACTATTTTCTACAACAACTGCATAGTTGACACTGATTACTGATTCTGTGGTCTGAAGAAGGATATTTTCTTTATCCCAAGGAACAGTGTTGTAACTGCTGCTCTGATGGCCGTGTTGCGTAGCTTTTGAGGCTCTCTTCGTTGGCATGGCCAATCTACTGTTTTGAAATTCTGCCAGTTCTGGGTACTCTGCACGTTTTATCGCCCGTTATTCATTCAGGAACAGTCAGGAACCTCTCAAACGAAATTCTACATGTAACCAGAGAAATCCCATTGTATTCTTCACAATTCACTGTTCAGGTTTCAGCCCGGGGTTTCAGCATAAAGCAGGCTTATTACAGTTATCGTCGAGTTATTGGTGAGTCATGTCTTGTTGTTGTGTTGTCACTTTCCTCTCGTTTTAATAATACACCAGGCTGTTAGAAAAACCACATTTTTCATAAATTCAATCATTTTTTATATCAAACTGTCAATGAGTAACACTGTATTAGAATGTGGACATTGCTTTTCTCAACTTCAAACGTTTTAGCATCCCATTTTGTGGTCCCATTTTGTGTACGAAGCCGATGCTAAATTTTTTCGCCGATCATTTTCTTTTAGTTTTGGGAAGCGACTTTTATTTTCCTCTTCTTCAACACACCTTAACAACTCAAAGTCGGACCTGTTTTCTTTCCAGTCTATGAAATTATCTCCGATAGCAATATAAACTCGCGAAAAACAATCACCGATACGTTTTGTTTTGATTGGATTCTCAGCGTGCTTGATTTTTTCTTGAGCGTGCCTTTATAACAAAATCAAGCACGCTGAGCATCCAATCAAATCGCACGTTCTTAGGATGATCCCATAATTTATATTATAAAAAATAATACAAGTTTCTGAACACATACCTGTTTGGCTAATAATGTACCAATCAAATTATTGAAACAACACTATAGCGATCGATACTTCGTGTTGTTAAACATTACAATTGTTATGCTAATTTGCCAACCATGGTTTCAAAAGGCCACTTTGTGTCAGGAACCAATGGATCTCTGATTGGCACATTAATGACAATCGATGATGTGGCAGGGCAGTAAGTATCACTATATTTGTTAAGATTGTGGAGTACAGTGAATGTAATATATTGTTTAAAGACTCTATGTGGACCGGCATGCAATGCGGGCGCTTTGGAGGTTTCGTATCATACGAAACCTCGAATTTTAGCGAGTTAGACTGTATGGCTCAGTAATCTTCTTCCATCCTTGTAATCATAGCGATTTGTTGGAAAAAATACTCTCAAAAGACGTATAAGTCAATCAGTTAACTTTACATTCAGTTGTTTAGCAAAAAATCATTCAATTCTATACTCTTGTTAGACCTGTTATGAGTCATGAGTTTAGAGTCCTCCATCTTTTAGATGGCGTCCAAGGAACCAAAACGGCGACTAGGTAGAGGAGGACGGCCCAAAAAACCAGTGACTTTGAAATTGATATACTTAAGAGAATCGGTACAAGACCAGTGGAGGGATTGGAAAGCCTCGAAGGGTTTATTCAAGACTCATGGACAGTGAATTCGCTCAATTTGTACTGCAGTAAGTAATACTTGAAATTATTTGCGCTCTGTACTCGAGTTTCTAGTCTGTTCTCACTCTCTGCTCTACTCACGTAAATATGTTCTTATCTTTTTTACGTATTGGTCTCGTCTTCAGTTCATGTCCAATCCGCACAACAGGATATGGAGGTGATAGCACGAGCAAAGTCTACCTCAACAACTTTGTACATGTCATGTCACTATCAGTATGTAATTTCATGAGTGAGTACAGTTGCATGCAGGCCGGGTTTCACAGTCATATTATTTCGATATATTCGGTCTGATATACACGTAGGCTATATAATTTACCTTTAGCATTCTTGAAGTTCTTCAGTATTTAGCTTCAAGTTTGGATAGGTTAAGTCTTCTATAGGTAGGGAATTTCATTTTTTTCTTGAATGCATTCTCAAAATTACAAGAGTAACCAAGGATCAGGAAATCCTATTTCTCAAATCATAAGCCTTAGCTCTGTGGTGACAATTAGAATCACAACTTGAGAATTATTCCTGAAAAACACTAAAAACAATTATATTATTGTTTACAAGACCTATTTATTATTCTACTTTATTAACAATGTGGTAAAATTTGCTGGGGGTTAAACGAGCTCTCCTCGTTCTGACGTCTTGTGGAATTCCATTCAGTCACAGAAAATCACTTCGTCAGGTTGTGGAAGATATATAAAGTTTACACATCCGGCGCACCAAATAAGAACGGTCATTATCAACACTCCAGGATAGTAACTCACAGCAAACCTTTCGATTTAGGGGGTGTATTTCTTTGGGAGAATATTTTAAAAATTCAAATCCCATGAGAAAATTTGTATGAGAAAACCCTGTTTAGGACAAATGACAAAATACAGACTGTCTTGTTTTACACAATAAATATTGTGTTTTATTGGCAATTGCAATGATTGGGTGACTGATCTTGTGGAGTCTGATGACCTGTTAAAGACCGGTAAGATGAGGATAATCGTGCAATCAATACCCTGGTTAGGACAGGTTCAGACCCTGTTTAGGACAGACTCATGAAATTGTAACCCTGTTCAGGACAAAAACCGTACCCTGTACAGCGCACGTCCCCGTATAGGCCATATAAGGGAGTATCCCCCCCCCCCCCGGAGTTTTACAAGAATTTCAACTCTGTCGTCGTGCTAAATAGTTTACGAAATCTTTATAAAAAGAAATGTGGAGTTTAGTGACACTGTAGATTATACTAAAATCGTTCTGAAAAATATAAGTCGTGTACTTTAATACACTAGCTATTTCCTGTTTGGTGTTCTCTTCTTTGCCTGACTAGCGAACAGCCTGGTACACCTATATAACGCGTGCTTCCTTGAGGAACTGTTTCTAGATTCTGAAATAATGTTCGTAATACAGAAACATGTTTTACACCTTTTTATTTTTGTCCTTAGTTTGGCTGTGATAAAAATATTTAGTCAAGTGTTTTGTTGGTTGCACAAACTTTTGACTTTCTTTTCAGCAGTTCTTACCTTCAGTTGCACATGGCTTTCTCGATGTACCACACTTATACCGATTCGCCATACATTCTAAGTCAGCCGTCTTACAAGGGCAGCCACGTGTTTGGCCATCTTTCCGTTTTATTTTTTTATAGAAATAATACAAGTAAGTTGAATTGCAAAATATCCTATCGGCTCTGTCTTCGTGTAGAACTTCGGCTTCGCCGGCAACCTTCAGTAAAATTGAATTGAAAGAAACACAGATAAATACCGACCGTATTGTCTATTGCCTTGTTGGCGTTTCATAGAAAATTAAAACTTACCATAAACATTAATACTCTGCAATCTTGAGAGATCAAGATGGCCGTCACGAAGGCTAGCGAGGAACGCCAGGTCGAATTCTTGAATCAAAACAAACACAAACGCCCGCAATGGATGCCGGTCGACATAGAGTCTAACTTTTTTTCTGCTGTTTTCTTTGAGAATTTGATTATTTAAATCTGAAAGGATTAATATAACTGGAACCTACAAACATTAAGAAATTATTGACCTGTCAATGTTAATAAGTGACTGTTTGACAGTCGTAATCACATGGTTGTGGCATTAAACGAGGGAATGAGGGGTGTTTCTATATTCAATTAGTTGATAGCCCTGTAAAGGGCAGATCCTGTCAATGCCATGTGCTTTTTCTGATCTTGCTTTGAGGTTAAATAATTATGCTGTGGTTATTTTTCTACCAACAATCTGTTCCCAATGATTTTGAACTTTAAAACTGCATGGTGACAGCACAAAGTTGGTCATGTAGTTAACTGTTATACATACATACATACTTTATTTGAGACTCCCTTAACAGGGCTTTTCAGTCACAATACAATATAAAAATAAATATAATCTAAATTACAGTAAAAATATAATATAATTTACAATTATAGGTTAATTTAATAAACCTTATCTTTATTAAATAAACTATTAAAAACACTTCTCTTAAAATTCTGAATATTTTTGATATTTTGTAGATCTTTTGTAAGACTATTCCATGCGCTGACACCCCGGAAATAAAAAGCTCTTTGTCCCGTTGACAATCTGCAGCGTGGAATATTCAAATTTCCAGATCCCCTAGTATTTCTACCATGAATGGCAGAACGCTTAACAAAGTATTTAGATAAATATTCTGGAGCTAATCCATTCATGCATTTAAAAGCTAAAACTAAATCATTAAATATAATCTTTTCTGAGACATTTAGCCATTTAAGCGATCTTCGGCCATCAGAAATATGATCAAACTTTCTTAATCCTAAGACTATTCTGGCTGCAAAATTCTGCACTAACTGCAGCTTATGTAAATTAGATTTAGTAGTATTCCCCCTACTGAGGAGCAGTAAAACAATTTAGTAAATACAAAACTATTTATGAGCAATAAAAGTGTTTTCTTATCTAAAAGGTGCTTGATTCTATTTATCTGTACTAACTGATTCATACACCCAGAAGCTGTTTTAGTAATATGTACATTATACGTAAGGCCTTGGTCTATAAAGATGCCAAGATCCTTAACAACTGGAACAGGTGAAATAGTCTTACCTAGTAATGAAAGAGAAATGGCAGGTAACTGCTTAGTAAGTTGCGGCAAACCAACAACTAGTAATTTTGTCTTATCAGGATTTATGAGTAAAGAGTTTTTTGCACACCAATTACTGATATTCATGAGGTCAATATTTACAGCTGAAATAGCATTTAATGAATTCGATACTGGAAATTTGAAATACAGTTGACAATCGTTGACAATAAGTTGACTATATGTAATATTATACCATGGTAGCCTCGGATTCTTTTGTTCTCCGAGGCACATTTAAAGCACTAATTTTCCCTGATGGCAGGGATATTTAGAAATATGCATTGTTTCGAAATTTCCCGCCGGGAAATTTCGAGACAATGTATATTTCTAAATTTCCCCTGCATGCGTAATGAGAGAAAATTAGAAGAGAATGCAGGCTGGAAGTGAGAAGGTCAAAAGCATCAACTCCTGCTCCCCTCTGGCACGACTAGCCCTACGCTCCCGGATGAAAAATACTAAATCCAAACTGACCTGTCTTCATCATAACCTTCAATGTAATACATGTGGGATGACCTATTCAATCTGCATATTCTTCTCTTAATTTCTCAAACCCGCTTCTTCCATGTGGGATACTTAAAACCATAAACGTGACTTAATTAAAATCCATTCATGCTCTTTGAATATTTAGTCAACCTCATAATTACATTGTATTTTAGTGTTATTCTTCTCAAAAACAACACGCTTTTCCCCAGGGGAAGCCAGGGTCGTTTAATCAATGGCGCTCAGTCAAGCATTAAACAAAACGTTTTCGAAAGCAACTCGACTGCGACGTCTTTAGTTTCGGCAGAGAAAACTAAACTTCTCAGAGATTTGTTCCGTTCCTCGGCGATCATGGTATAACAAACTTATACCATGGCATTTCGGGGTATTAGTGATTTAAATTGCCCCGAGAGCCGCGGGGCAATTCAGTTAAATCACTAATACCCCTCATGCCATGGTATAACCTATAATTCTAATACATTTTAAATCCTATTTTGCAGACAATGAGCCCGAATGTCCTGTAAATATATTTCTCAGACTCATAATTAACGAGGGCAGCAGCCAATACCAGCGATGCATTTCATGTGCATGAGGTTTCATACCTGCAGGTAAAGGCTGTATGGCACTGACTTGTCACATGCATCAATTGTTGAATCTTGATATCCAATCTGAAATGACAGTCTGATCAAGATCACTAGTGATTCTTGATATCCAGTGAAACGCCAGATCGAGACTGCTCCAAAACGGTTCAAACACTAATTAAGACACTTGAATTTTGACTTTCGGTAAGCTACAATATTACAATGTAAGTATGACTTGTAGGCGGTGGAGGGTGTTTTTTCGCGCAGCAAACGGATCATCGAAGCGCCGCCATATTGGCCGAGCGTGATTGAGACCTGGGATCGAATGACAAATGGAGGGGGGAGGGGGAGGGGCCGAGAAGCAGAAAGGAAAAAAAACCTGGTTTCCGAGTATCCGCCCACCACGCACATGGCTTCCGTTAACTTGTAACACATTCTTAATTGACCAATAGGAGTCGATGTGTGACAGCCTGCCAATTTTGATTTGGTTTGATTGAAATGAAGCGTGTAATTCAAAACAAACTCCGCTCGCTGTCAAATGAAATGCAAAATGTAGGTACAGAATTGTCAATTGGTTCTCATATACGGAAATTTCAATAAAACCAGCTATTTTTATTCAAAGTTCTCCATGGAAAGAACTGTGACAGTACCACTTTTTTTAAATTTTAATACATTTTCTGAACAAAGCACAACTAATTTAGATACACAGTTTGAATAATGCTTCATTACATTGAAGTAGGCGTTCGGGTCAATACCGCTGAAACTGCTATTCGTAGACGCCACTGTAATATCAGCTATTTTACTTGTGTCGTTTTGCAAGTGTGAAGCTTGGTTTTTACTAGCGACATAAGCGTAAGCACAAGCAACATACTCAGAGGCATTAATGCACTGATCATTAGCAGCACTTCTTATCTCACACCTGAGTAGAACAAGTACCGCTAATAATAAATATGGCACTGCGTCGGCATATGTTGCTTGTGATTGTACTTCTGTTGCTAGTGAAAACCATGTTTATATCATCAGCAACCGAGGCCTCAACCATACGGCCTTTTTATACATGCACAATAACATCCTCGCATTGAGGTTTTGTTCTGTTTACCTCTGAAGCACCTCTAGGTCTTGCCGCATCTGTGGCGCAGTTGTAACGACAGGTTTCGTGGTATCTGTGGGAATTGGTTTGGTGCTCTTGGAGGCAAAATAGCAACATATCCAAAGATTACAATTGGTCTTTGTTGCTGCTTCGTGGCATTGAGCAGTATGGGGTTCGCTCGTATGAAGTTTGAAGGCCGTACAAAAAACTTGTTCATTCCTCAGCACAGCAAATCAATCAAAGACCTTGAACAGGCCAGGAAGTACTTCCCAACTCTTAACACAAGAGACGAAACCGGAGTAATCTGAGTAAACTGTTGCAAAATAACAGACCGGTTTACCTTAACTTCCCACAGATGTTTGGCAATATAAGATGGAACATGTCCTCCGGATTATTACAGAGCGCGGACGCCATACAAGTTTCATATTTCATGAGAGAACCAAGTGACGAAAAAGAATTGGAGAAAGTGATGGAGTGGGAGAAGGCTTTTATCAACAAGATGTCGTCTCTTAGGAATATAATAAAATATCCTGTATGAAGATTTACTACACAGCTGAGCGAAGCTTGGATGACGCAATAACAGAAAGCAGCGGGTCTGATATCCTGTTGATCTCTATTACTTTTACTCATGATTTCATTCTCGTGCACAATGCTAGGAAAATTCCGCAACCCACTCACCGGGCATTCCGTACTTGCAAACGCCGGGATTCTTGCAATTGCTCTAGGGATACTCGCGGGATTCGGACTCTCGATGCTTGTTGGAATCCCATTTATCAGTATTCTTGGGGTTCTTCCTTTCCTAATCTTAGGAATTGGTATCGACGATATGTTTATTATCGTTGATGAAATGGACCGCCAGGACAGTCATCTTTCACCGGTTGAGACTATGAAAAAAGTAATGTCGCACTCTGGTGCCACAGTTACTATGACAACTGTCACAGATCTTGTAGCCTTTGCTGTTAGCACCTCAACAGCATTTCCTTCTGTCAGGTATTTCTGCATCTATGCTGCACTGTCAGTGACGTTGTCCTATTTGATGATTGTCACGTTCTTCGTGGCTTTCGCTACTTTTGACGTCAGAAGAATCAAAGCCAATCGTCGTGACTGCTGTCCAGTCTGCATCGCTCCTTCCCCAAAAGAAGGCGAGAGAGCATGGAATGAGCCCAGACAGCAGATGGCGAGCAAAGTCATGAAAGTCTGGGCTGGAATACTTATGCTGCCACGTGTAAGAGTACTTGTCATATTTGTGTCGTTGGGTCTCGTAGGAGCTGGCGTTTATGGTACCTTGAACATCAGCGAGAGTTTTGATAGACGGATGCTGGCTAAAGATGGTTCGTATTTCAAAGAGTTCAGTACCGTGCAAGAGAAGCACTTCGATATGAACATTGCTGTAAGTATTGTGCTTGACAAAAAGCTCAACTATGAGAACTCGGATGTACAAGACGAGGTCAGGAAACTTTCTGATATCGCCACAACCAACAAGCATTATATGAATAGAACCCTATCCTGGATGGATGTTTTTGCGAAATTTGCACAAAACTCACGAAAGAACATCACGGGTCCGAACTTCATGCGTATATTGAAGATATTTCTCGACATCCCTGCCTTCGTGCATTTCCGCGAGGACGTCGTGTTGTCACCAGACAACAACAGCGTTGAAGCTTCTCGTGTGATTTGCTTCATGAAGACTTCCTCGAGCTCGATATTTCAAAGAGATGCTATGGTGACGTTGAGAGTAGACCTTGGTAGAGATTCAAAGCTGTCTCCATACCCAATTTCCAAGTTCTTTATATACTTTGAACAGTATGCCATAATATTGACTGAGACCATACGGAACCTAATCATTGCGGCCGTGGCTGTACTCCTGATAACTTGGCCTTTCCTTCTCAGCATTAGTGTTACCTTGCTTGTGTGTTTTGGCTTCGCTGCTTTGGTTGTTGAGCTGTTTGCTCTCATGGCCATATGGAATGTATCACTCAACGCCATCTCCATGATTAACTTGGTCATGGCCATCGGCTTCTCTGTTGACTACAGTGCTCACATTGCGCATGCGTTTGTAACATCGTCGGCGGTGACAGCAGAAGGTCGTGTGGAGCATGCGCTCAGTACACTTGGATCGAGCGTCCTAATGGGAGGTGAGTGTGTCATATTTAGAATCACACGTTGATAAACATAACTGTTACTCCAGAACAGGATAATTTCATTTCGTAGGCATTGTCATTTCGATCACAGGGATACATTCAGATGTAAAACACTGATAAAATTATATTATTGGCCATGGGTTTTAATCATTCATATACATAGGAATAACATCAGCAAGGCGTAGCAGCCATGTTAGTTGGTGTAAACAAGTAGCTAATGGGGTCACTTTTGTTTAATACCAACCAACATGATCGTCATGCAGTAATCAGTACGTTAATTCAGCTGCGTTGTCTTGTAAAATGTTCTTGTTGTATTGCCTTTACATAAAGCACTGCTTTTGATACCAGACATAACGGGTTCGTGTGCATGGCCTGTTAATATACTGAGTAAATAGCCACTGACTCAGTGCCACCTCTTCCAATCAACCTATCATGTACCATGATGTCATATTGGATATTAAAGATTGTGATTACGATCTAGCTCAAATGATTTTAACATGCCTGAAAATAGTGAGGAGGGAGAATTTTAAAACTTTTAAGGGACGGAACCTCCACTGCAAGATATTTGCTCTCAAGTGTTTGTTATGGATATCTAAATCTGTTGCTGTGTTTGTTTCCTGTACGTTGTACACTATAGATGTCAGTTATGCATCGATCTTCCTGTGGATAAAACTCATTTGAATTTCCCAGGCGCCACCATATCTTAGATCTGATACTCACGCATGTTAAGGCCTGGTTCAGGGGCAAATTTCGGGTAAAAACCATCGCCAGAAATTCGAGACATGGTTATTGCGCAACACATATTGACCCCTGTTCACTGTGTGAAATGGGTCGTGAAAATTTACAGAGAAATGTATGGGAACCTAAAGATTTTCCTTATTTCTCATGAAATACGGTAAAAATGTGCGATCGAGGCATTATTTCTACAGATATTATCAATTCAATTCAAAGCAATTCAAAGCCAAGTAGTACACTTTGATGATTCCTTTCTTTGATTTTAGAGGAAGCATAAAAAAATCGCATTTATTTACAGTGGACATTAAACGATTTCCAGTAAAAACATGCAGATAACAGTTTATAAAATGTATCTGCTGCAAATCTACAACCTTAGCAAAAACTGTGCGCATGAAGAGTTGAACACATAAACAAGACATACCGTATTCTTCCCTTCTGATGTCCCAAAGTCCATTTTCGATGATTCATTTTCCTTCTTGAAAATTCAGCTTTTCGACAAGAAACCTCAGACTCCATATTTGCACGCTAAAACCCGTAATATTGCTCGTCTTGAGACTGCCATAACTCTGACCACAAGTGACCAAATCCAATAAACATGGCAGCTTTGGAAACCTTGTTCTGTACTCTAGAAACTGCAGTGTGTTTGTTTAAACAGCTAGCGGTTATTCAAGCTAATTTGTCCTTTTGGAAAGTAGGTCCTAAACGGACCAAAAGAGATGATGTTACCCAATTACGTGTTGGTACTTTATGTATCCTGCGTTATAGTGTCCCAATGTACCATATATGCTATGCCTACCATCTATATACTATCAGGCCTCAATGTCTCGAATTTCTGGCGATGCTGTTTTCCTTATTTCAGCACAGCGGAGTATGGTAAGTACGCCAAGATTCTCACGATAATAGGTATCGCCATTATTGACTACTATACCTTAAGTGGTTTGTGTGTAGTAAACCGTGTCACGTGGTCTGTCACGTGACTTAGAACACGAAATCAGTAAATCAAAAAACGCGCCTCCGAGTTTAAAACAGCTAGGATGATGAGTGGATATGTTTAGTTAAGGTTGAAGCCTTTTACCTAAATCAGCTTAGAAAAGATGACTACGTTTCGTTATCGAGTAATTAAGGCGAAAATATGCAAAATAGGTCACGTGACTTTTTGTACCTTAATATCTCCTTATCTTTACATGATAGTCATGTTTTCTAAGCGTGGTTGAAACACTGCGGGAGGAGTAATGTTTTAGCAGGGTTACTTTATATTCGTATGTTATCGTCGCAGCCGCATTTCACTTAAACGATTTTATATAATTATGACGTCACCGATCACGTGATACGACAACCATCCACTTAACAAATTTAAGGAAGTTGATATTAGTATTATCATGGTGTAATTAGATTTTGTTTAAACTGTTATTTCTGTCAGAAAACATTTTTTAACGTAAATCTATTTTCCTTTAAACTATGAACCAGGCCTTAACATGCTTGAGTAACGTCACACGATTGCTCCTATTGTCAGAAAACTATTTTGTTGTGTAACAATAGGAGCAACAATGTGACGTAATAAAATCCAAGATGGCGGCGCCTGGGAAATTGAAATGAGTTTTATGGACCGGAAAATTGGTCCATTATAACTGACATCTAGTGTACAATTTACAGGATACAAACACAGCAACAGATTTAGGTATCCATAACAAAGATTTGAGGAAACATAATTTTTCAGTGGAGATTCCCTTTAATCGGCTTTAAAGACTGGTTACACTATGAGATATCTGTCACATTTAATGTTATTCTAGAGAAATAATTATATCAGAGGAGCTAGAAATACACTTTCTCTTAATACCTGTTATTCAAAACGTCAATCTTGCTATCGTATCTTTCATTGCTTTTTTATCACAGACAGACTAATATCGTTTGATTATTTCTTTCTTTGTTTGCTCTTTGTATCCTTTTTTGCCTACAGGCACCAGTACATTTATTGGGATGGTTGTCACTGCATTTGCATCTTCGGAAATCTTCCGTATCTTCTTCAAGATGTTTCTTGGTATCGTTGTACTTGGTCTTCTGCATGGCCTGTGCTTCCTTCCTGTCTACATGTCACTCTTCTGTCGATGGAAGTCGTCAAACATACAGGTTAGTCTAGGGACACTGTCAACCCTCAAATGAGAATGCTTTCCAGGTATACTGGAGAAAATATGAGACAATTTTGATGAAGGATGGCAAAGATTCGAGTGGATCACTGTAATTAAACCGAAATCAAGTTTCTAGAAGAAGCTCTTCAATCAACTTTAATCTTTGCCGTCCTCTTTCGAAAAAGTTTGAAAAGCATATCAGGACATTCACATGGTATTTCTCTTCTATCTCAGGGTGTTATTCTTGTAACACTAGTTTTTACAGGAACTAGTTACCTATGCTATTCTTGTAGTTTTGTTTTAGAGAAACTTGAAGGTTCAATTCGATTGACAGTGACCCTTTAATGTTTCATATCGTGGCTGTATTCATGTTTCATATTTTACGTATCGAGACTGTGTTACATGACAACACCTTTATTTTAAAGCTCGTCAGCTTTAAAGAAGAAATGTATCTTCTTTGTGTCATTTTGCTCTTAGTCCATAAATTAAATTGCAAAGCTTGCACTGGCTCGGGTTGGGGATTGTTAACGAATCTGTGACGTAGTAATAAATGGCTTTCTCGGCTAGTTGTCTTAGAAGCACGGCGTTGCATTATATATTAGTAATAATGAAGTTCATATGTTTGTTCCGCTGTCTTTTGCTCAGGTAGATTCTACGCCTGAAGCAGAAATCCCATGCATCGCTACTGAAGATCAAGGCATTAACACTGAGGAAGAGACGCAATCAACAGGCAACGCATCCAGCAAACCTCAATCAGCAAAACCCGAACAGCTTGATGTACAAACTACAACAAAACGTCCACCTGTGAATAGTGCATCTTCAAACTCAGGCCTCGCTGTTGAAAATCAAGGCATTAACACTGAGGAAGAGACGCAATCAACAGGCAACGCATCCAGCAAACCTCAATCAGCAAAACCCGAACAGCTTGATGTACAAACTACAACAAAAGGTCTACCTGTGAATAGTGCATCTTCAAACTCAGGCCTCGCTGTTGAAAATCAAGGCATTAACACTGAGGAAGAGACGCAATCAACAGGCAACGCACCCAGCAAACCTCAATCAGCAAAATCCGAACAGCTTGATGTACAAACTACAACAAAACGTCCACCTGTGAATAGTGCATCTTCAAACTCAGGCCTCGCTGTTGAAAATCAAGGCATTAACACTGAGGAAGAGACGCAATCAACAGGCAACGCATCCAGCAAACCTCAATCAGCAAAACCCGAACAGCTTGATGTACAAACTACAACAAAAGGTCTACCTGTGAATAGTGCATCTTCAAACTCAGGCCTCGCTGTTGAAAATCAAGGCATTAACACTGAGGAAGAGACGCAATCAACAGGCAACGCACCCAGCAAACCTCAATCAGCAAAACTCGAACAGCTTGATGTACAAACTACAACAAAAGGTCTACCTGTGAATAGTGCATCTTCAAACTCAGGCCTCGCTGTTGAAAATCAAGGCATTAACACCAAGGAAGAGATGCAATCAATGGGCAACCCGCCCTGCAAACCTCAATCAGCAAAACCCGAACAGCTTGATGTACAAACTACAACAAAAGGTCCACCTGTGAATAGTGCATCTTCAAACTCAGGCCTCGCTGTTGAAAATCAAGGCATTAACACTGAGGAAGAGACGCAATCAACAGGCAACCCGCCCTGCAAACCTCAATCAGCAAAACTCGAACAGCTTGATGTACAAACTACAACAAAAGGTCCACCTGTGAATAGTGCATGTTCAAACTCAGGCCTCGCTGCTGAAGATCAAGGCATTAACACCAAGGAAGAGATGCAATCAACAGGCAACGCACCCAGCAAACCTCAATCAGCAAAACCCGAACAGCTTGATGTACAAATTACAACAAAAGGTCCACCTGTGAATAGTGCATGTTCAAACTTAGGCCTCGCTGCTGAAGATCAAGGCATTAACACCAAGGAAGAGATGCAATCAACAGGCAACGCACCCAGCAAACCTCAATCAGCAAAACCCGAACAGCTTGATGGAAAACCCAAAGCAGAAACTCTACCTAAAGACGAAATGCAGCTAAGAGAATCATTAATCACTCAAGCAAGCGAACAGCAGGAAGACGACGAAGTAAAGGTTACTACAGTGTAAAATTCTGAAATAATAGTGGAACTCTCCTGCGGATGGATTGAGGCCCTTTGCAGAAGCGTACGTAGCTTCACACATAATAATAATAATAAGAAACTTTATTTAAGTGTCTGTGAAAATATAGCGGACTAAAAAGTCGACTAATTGGGGACACTATTCTATCTAAGTAAATAATAATAAATCTACAGTTAAAATGTAGTTGCAACATTAAAAAACAGTTATTACAATTTTCCATTAAAAGGTCAGCAAGATCTAGTTTTCTTATACATTTACGGAAATTCTTAAGCCTAAGTAGTGACTTGACACTAGTACTTTGGTCCAACCAAACATATACGATGTTTTCCATAAGTAACCGTATTTAATCGAGGAACTGTATAGTCAATATTTCTTAAGATTAATAGTAAATAGTTCCTGGATGTACTTGGAGCATAAATTGTTTTTCACTTTATACATTAAAATTGCTATATATCCTGTAATCTTCTGTTATAAAGGTGGGAAGGCCAGCAGTTTCTAATAGTGCCTTTTTGCAGTAAACAGCACGCAGTACTAGTGCTCGTTCCTGCACTCTCTCCAGTTTTCTACTGGCCTGTAAAACGTACTTCATTTCGGGCAAGCGTGGCGGGAATAAGCGTTGAATATTCACTTAATGACTGGCCCCGAGGGAAACAGTGAGTTTTGTTTCAATTCAATTTCAATTTCAATTTATTTCACACTGCTTCAGAACATAGTTTTACTCGATGTTTCCCGAGACGCCAGTTGAGGGAATCATCGAGAGTAGAGTGAAACAAAACTCATGCCCGATCATTTGTTTTCCGAGGGACCATTCATTAAGTGTTTTGTTATATATAGACATAAGTTTTACTACCTCATACAAGCGAGCTAGGTTTGTCGTCTTCTCTTCGGGAAGCTACTTTTCGACGGCACAAAACGCTTCCATGCAGCGTCGCCGCGGCATTCACTTTAGTAGCGTTTTGTTTGTTGTTGCATCTTATTTTAGCTACCAATTTCTCTCTCACGCTTGATAAAGATGTAAATTGTTTCTTTGGAGCTGGTTCCATTTTAAACGCTTTCTTTCGACGAGAAAGGTAAGCTTTTGATGAAGATCTAGACGTTTTAGTAAACACATATTTCCCGCCTTTACACACAGGCTAACCATCCTCCCATTTTGTGTATTTGTCACTGATGTTTTAATAATCCATTATTTCTTAGCAAATTGTGAAATAAAATACCTTTTGACTTGATTCTGCTCGGGTTTCCTGTGGCTCAGGTTTGTTTACATATAGCTCGGGCTTCCTGAGGTTCATCTCGCCAACAACATAAAAATACACGCCGACGCGGCTCGGTAAATATCCACCACTATTCACCTACACTTCGGTGAATAATTGTTAATTATCAATGCTTTAACACACATTCCCCTTGCATTTTAATGTATATTCCCCTCGACCAAGAGCCCATAACTAAGAGCGAGAATCTCCAATACTATCTCTATGCTACGGCATTTTCACAAGTTTGGTTATTTTTAGAACGGTTTCCCGCTATTCTTGGGTTGTAATCATTCCTAAGGGAATAAAATCACAAAAGCGTAGCAGCCATGTTGTTGGTATAAAAAAGTATCTAATGAGGCATCTTTTGTTCCGCCACTGGTACGTGCAACCCACTAATTGGCCGGGAAAATAATCTAAGAATAGCCCAACTTGTGAAAACGGCGTCCATATCTCCTACATAGCTGTCACGGCCCTGGTTATGGGCTCCTGCCTCGACTTATTCCCTTACGCATCTCCTAGTACAGAGAAGTAAAATGAAAGAAGAAGATAGAAAAAAACGGAATAAAATTTAATTGCACCAGGAGCCCATTACCAGGAGCGTATCTATGTGATGGGTAGCGCCCACAGCATAGCCTGCTTACAGGTTCGGTTTTTTTCGGAAATGTTAGTTTACGTCGGGCCGGAGCCGAGCGCTCGGCTCCGGGGCCTCGCTCGGCCCACAGGTAACCCAACATTTCCACCCGACCCGAAAACTAACATTTCCGAAAAAAACCCGAGAGCCTGTAAGCAGGCTACCCACAGCACAGTAGACGATGTGACTATCAGTATAGTCGCGAAGTTCTGGTATGCGATTACGTTGTCTTTTGTTCTCTTGCGCTTTAGTATTTTTAGCAGTTTGAACTGTGTTAATTACAATTTTTCAGTGCATCCTGATTGGTTAAAAGTGACGGCCTTTGTTTCTTCTCGCGAGAAACACAAAGCTAAAAATAGCTACATCATCTGTTCTGCTGTTGGACAGACCTAACCTGGGAGATGCACGCTCCTGGTAATGACCTAATATGGAGATGCACGCTCCTGGTAATGACCTAATATGGAGATGCACGCTCCTGGTAATGACCTAATATGGAGATGCACGCTCCTGGTAATGACCTAATATGGAGATGCGCGCTGCTGGTAATGACCTAATATGGAGATGCACGCTCCTGGTAATGACCTAATATGGAGATGCGCGCTGCTGGTAATAACCTAATATGGAGATGCACGCTCCTGGTAATGACCTAATATGGAGATGCGCGCTCCTGGTAATAACCTAATATGGAGATGCACGCTCCTGGTAATGACCTAATATGGAGATGCGCGCTGCTGGTAATGACCTAATATGGAGATGCACGCTGCTGGTAATGACCTAATATGGAGATGCACGCTCCTGGTAATGACCTAATATGGAGATGCACGCTCCTGGTAATGACCTAATATGGAGATGCACGCTCCTGGTAATGACCTAATATGGAGATGCACGCTCCTGGTAATGACCTAATATGGAGATGCACGCTGCTGGTAATGACCTAATATGGAGATGCGCGCTGCTGGTAATGACCTAATATGGAGATGCACGCTGCTGGTAATGACCTAATATGGAGATGCACGCTCCTGGTAATGACCTAATATGGAGATGCACGTTCCTGGTAATGACCTAATATGGAGATGCGCGCTGCTGGTAATGACCTAATATGGAGATGCACGCTGCTGGTAATGACCTAATATGGAGATGCACGCTCCTGGTAATGACCTAATATGGAGATGCGCGCTGCTGGTAATGACCTAATATGGAGATGCACGCTGCTGGTAATGACCTAATATGGAGATGCACGCTCCTGGTAATGACCTAATATGGAGATGCACGTTCCTGGTAATGGGCTCCTGATTGCACATAGCTTTTTGCATCACTATTCTCCACGTCCAATACATTACAGTAGTAATTATTAATAATAAGAAAGAAAACATGTATTCATAACCTTCCAAAAGGCTGGAGGGGACGCGAAATCGCTGCTACACCGGAATCGAACTCGAACAAAAGACAAAACAAAAAAGTATGCAAATAATCTATAAACTAGCCAGCCACTTATTTAGGGATTATAGAGGCGCATTTTTTTCCGTTTCTGCTTTATTCCTAAGAAGGGTAAGAAAATTTCCAAACGAAAAGTGTGTGTCCTTAATGAATGCCGTGTACATGTGATATTTTGCAATAATTATTGTATAATTAAAGAGCTCTTTATTTAGTATAGGACCAGTTAGCCATATAAAATACAACATGTATTTAAAGTAATGGATTGGGAAGTGTGTGTGTGCCACCATTTCCTAAAGCAGCTCCAGAAAGAAAAAGCACATGTGCAATCGAAGAAAAATATGCCTTTCATCACAAAAAGGACATCTATCACTTGTTTTAATTTTGAATTTAAAGAGCTGATCGTTTGTTTGTAGGATATTATGTATGATCTTGTATTGGAACATGCCGTGATTTTTATTTCCTTTTTGACCGTAAAGGGTAAGATATACACCTTTTCCAGGTTACACTCATCAACACCTCGGCTGTGGGATCACAAAACTGTAGCTCGACAAGCTCTTTTCGAATGATTTTTGCAGTGACTTTTTGTAAATCTGTAAACCATTTTGGAGCATTTTTATGCACTTCGCCAGGCTTTCCTGCTCTTTTAGTATACTCGTTAATTGTTTTCATTAAACCAGCAAACTGTAAAAAAATGGATTTAATTTTGAACTTTGCCTGAAAAGTAGACTGAATTTAAAGCTAATTGGCTGATTGTTACCCTCAAACAAGTCTTTTATCTGAATCACACCTTTCGATTTCCAATCCTTGTAAAAAAACTGATGAACCTCCTATTTTAATTTCTCTATTATTCCAAACGATTTCGTCTTGTACAGATGGCCTCGAATACTTTTTATACCATGCTCTTTTCAGTTCTTGCCAATACCTCATGATTACAGCGTAAAAAGAAGGGAGGAATTGAAGTTTTAGAAATTTTATATCATAATTGCATCTAAATAAAACGATCCCGCCGTAGCATGATAACGAATGCAGAGGTAAAATCTTCTAGGCAGCTGGGTGCTTTTAACCAACAATTTTTTATTGCTCTTTCGAAATCCTCGAAATTGGCCGGTCACGGCTACAAACTTTACTACCATGTTCTGAAAACTGAACGAAATCTCCTAGAATGTAAATCATGAAGCCAAAATAGCCCGGGCAATTTACAGACAACATTCTTGTGAGCAATTCTCATACGTTTGAAGCTATAAAAGTGAATATCCACTGCGTGAGATCCGATAGAACGAGCAGTTTACGAAAGCGCTAGAAACTTGAACGGCTTTGGGTGAATACGCTAAAATTTCAATGTTGGACATTTTGCAGTGAGAAAAGTCGGTACCGGTTAGTTTTCTGAATTTTTAGAGATGAAATCCTTTATCAAATATCCCAATTTACTCACATAGTCGAACATAGGTATTGAACATGCCAAGATAAAAATTGGTGGGATTTGCACGAGTAGTTTAGGAGAAAGAAACAAACAAGGAAGTCAAACATTTACGGCATGGAAACGAGGCTGATGTAAGCCAGCTTCCACCATGCTCTGGAAATCTAAAATGTAACCCGGACAATTAGTCTTGTGAGCAATTCACATACGTTTGAAGCTATAAAAGTATCCTGCGTGAGAGGGGATAGACCACACAGTTTAAAAAAGCGCTAGAAACTTCATGCACTTTCCGCCATTACGCGCTAATTATATAATATCTCTATGAATATATGCTTTGAAAACTGAACGAAATCTCCTAACAACAACTATCAGCGAGGCATCATCCCTAAACTTTGAAAAACTGAAAGGTCAAGAATTCCTTTCAAACACTGAAAGAGATGTCTTTAATAATTGATGATTTTTATGACATGCCAAATCAAAACATGCAACAAGCGCATGCCATACTATAGGCTCAACAAAAATGCCAGTCTTGTGGTAATAATATATTTTGTGCCGATAACGTAGGGAGTGTTAGCCAAGGGATCATGTTACAAACGCTCGACAATAATTAATAACACTAATACTTACAGTCGATCAGAAGGGAATTACAAATAATAATGGTAACTATGTAACTACTTACAACTAATGTGATAACAAATGCAGAATTCAGAAAAAAAAAATCATTGATCTAAAAAACAACACAAACACAAGACACTCCGTTTTTAGATTTACATACATTTCTCCCCATGCAACAAACTATGACTATATTGAGAAGATGACGTCAGTTTTTCCAACTCATCACATAAATGTGACACAATTGGAGATCTCATACGTTCGCCCGCACTGGCATAACCATTGGTTACTACTAGTCAGTAAAATTACTTCAGCTGCGAGAAAATCTTCATTTGAGAAATCGTTTTAATCCGCCCGTAGAGAGGAAGACTTGTGAGTCTATCGGCTTTACTTTGCAGTCTTAATAGTTAAATAGTTATATAGTTATATAGTATGGTCGAAAAAAATGTGCCTTTTTTTACTCGTTTTTTACTCGGGCTGCCTGTGGCAGCACCGAGTCTTAAAATGCAAGTCGTTTTTTTTTTTTTTTTAATCCATGTCAGACGGCTTCTGCGCATGCGTTAAAGGTCAAATTCGAACCAATCAGATTGCACTGTGCTGGTCACGCAAACAAAGGTTAGATTTCCTCAGGCGCGCTCAGATAAGAAAGTTAGGCGAGACAAGGAGATATCAATTTCAAATAGTCATTGTCAGAAATCTATTCCATCGTGGGCAATTATGCAATACAACCTAAATTTGGGTCAGGTCCATGTTTTACGACAGAATAACCAGAGTCTTTCTACTGGATTCGGAGAGCTCGAGACATTATACAAGTCTGCTAATATGGGGAAAACTGAAACAAAAAATGAACTTTGACGGCAGAAACCCTCATATTTGAGCCAAGCGGAATATTTACATGATCCGCTAAGATTTTTACAAATCTAATTAGTTAAGCAGAAATACGCAGTGTATGCCAACTGAAATGCTGTGCTCGTTTTGTGGTTACGGCTCAGTGGGGCAACTACACGAACAAGAAGCATGAACTGCCAGCAAAGAGAGAGGAATTGATCGGAGACGTTAAATTAATTTCATCTTCAAATTATCTCATGTGGCCCGAGTGAAAGGCCAGATGGGCTCTTTTCTACTTTCAACACACAGTCGCTAAACTGTACGAAATCTCCAAGAATAAATCCCTAATGTCCAAACTAACGGGAAAAACTGAAAGAGGAAATCCTTGTGAGAAATCGACGTACATATGAAGCTATATAAGTTATCATCGACTATATGGGAGTCAAACATCGAGCTGCTATGAAACCGCTTGTGACAGTTTGTTTACGCACTTTCATGACAAACGAACGTTTCTACTTTCGACACAACGGTCGCTAAACTGTACGAAATCTCCAAGGATATATCCCTAATGTCCAAACTAAAGGGAAAAACTGAAAGAGGAAATCATTGTGACCAATCGACATAAATATGAAGCTCCAGAAGTAATTATTGAATACATGAGAACCCATAGAGAAAACCGATAATAATGAACACGGTATTAGTTTCACCGACATTTGTGGCGTAACTGAACTCGCACTACAGCATAGCTTGAAATACTGTACGAAAACTCCCGTTTAAAAATTTCCTGATGCCGAAAGGACCGTAGCATTTAAACAAGATATCCTTCTGACCAATCGACATACATATTAAGCTGTGAAAGTATGTTTCCATTCCATAACAGCCGATAGTGCAAACTAGTAAACTGCCACTAGTAAATTGACCTTGCGTACTTACGCGAGTACTGAACTTTCTAGCGTCAAATGCATGTGTTACGTTTCCAAACTTTAGGACAAGAAATCTTCCATAGAATGTTCTATTTTATTTACAGCTGAGAACTGTATTATTAAACATAAGAAATAAAACAATGGTGCCATTTGAAGAATTATATCATGTCAAAAGTGCAAACGAAGAAATATATATCTACGGACGCGAGCAGCTCGATCGTTTCACTTTGGTCAAACTCGGACTGTTTACGACTGGAACCTGCAGTTTTATCGGACCTGCAGACTAAATTGTAAACGTGTGGCCGTGTTCAGGCTAGTAAATCTAGCTAGCTAACCACAGGAGGTAGCGAGCTTCTTTAGTCTGAACAGTTTTTCTGCTCTGGTGATTAGCTAGCTAGTGGTCGGTGGATAACGAGGATCGCCAAACACCAGTCAGTAGCAGTTTTTCGCACAGTTCAGTAATATTTTGGTTGCAATTTCAATTGAGCACTTTGGCGGTCAATTATTTGCGATTACGAAACACTTGCGCCAAGGGCAGTTATATTTCTATCTTTTAGAGGTCTTTAGAGATAGAAACAAACCAGAAGAGGGAAAAACAAAAAGTAAAACCTACTAAGTTACTAGGTCTGAACAGTACTAATTTATTAACTAGCTGCGAGTTGCTGACAGATATCTCAAGACTCTAGCTAGCTGCACGATAGTAGTCTGAACATACATACACACATGAATAAGTAGTGTTTTCAATAAAAGATCAACTACTTTAATTTACATACGAGAAAACAAAAATATTAAATTACATACATGTATATATATACTAGGGGAGCAGAGAATGAAAGTCACCGCGCTACCGGCCACTCCTAAAGACTGCTAATAATTCTTCCCTTTGGTTATTACTAAGAGGATTTCAAATGAAAGTGTATTTCATCTTCAATCTCATGTGGCCCGAGTGAAAGCCCAGATGGGCTCTTGTTTTTATTTTTTTTAATCCATGTCAGACGGCTTCTGCGCATGCGTTAAAGGTCAAATTCAAACCAATCAGATTGCACTGTGCTGGTCACGCAACAATCGCCAGGTTAATGTATTTACATAAGTGAATACAGTAAATCAAAATGGTCGACCCGCGAGGGCGAAAGCCTTCCAACAGGCTCAGGATATTTCAACTGGCGCTCTTGTTGACCATAAAAATACATGAACAACCAGGAGCCGTAATACATTCGATCAGCGCTGTTTGGACAGATCCAATGTACATTTAGAAACGTAAGCGAAATACAATATCCAAACACGTTTGGATATCAACGGGTATCGAATTATAATCAAAGGTTAGATCTCGTCAGGCGCGCTCAGATAAGAAAGTTCAAAGCTCTCAGACAAGGCGAGACAAGGAGATATCACTTTCAATGAGTCATTGTCAGAAATCTATTCCATCGTGGGCGGTCTTGTACAGCTAAGGCATGTTTTACGACAGAATAAGAGTCTTTCTACTGGATTGAGAGCTCGAGACATTATACATGTCGGCTAATATGGGGAAAACTGAAACAAAAAATGAACTTTGACGGCAGAAACCCTCAATTGAGCCAAGCGGAATATTTACATGATCCGCTAAGATTGTTACAAATCTTAGTTAAGCAGATGTTTTCAGTGTATGCCAACTGAAATGCGGCAACTACACGAACAAGAAGCATGAACTGCCAGCAACGAGAGAGGAAAAAGTATTTGAAATGCACAGCGCTAGCTGAAATAGGGCATATATATAATATCTGAGACGTTAAATTACGTTACTGTGAAGAGGATCAAAATTCAAGTTTTGTAGCTTCAGACTGTCTTCTGCCGTGACTCGTGAGAGAAATTGGAAAAGATCTAGCTGTTTCATTCAGACACTGGCAAATTTATTGAAAGCTACGGGCTTACTTTATGAGATTATTATTCATTGTGGAATGAAAGGAAACAGGTTAGCTGAAAGTTAAGTTCGAGGTAGGCTTCGACTTTCATTCCGATTCAGTGCATATGTGCACGAAGGTGGGTGCACTACCAAAAGATCCAAAACGAAAGTTCAGTTACGTAAGTACTGTAAGTAAACTCTTTTTGATTTGAATAAATTTCCTCTCAGTTTGTCTGTTAATGTACTTTTCCTTCTAATTATCGCTTTATTTAACATCTGTGATTTAGAGTATGCGTACCTCAGAATAAATTATTTGAAAGGTCAACTGAATTCTTGTGTCGATAAGCGCAAATGTTTTTTGTGAAACAGTCTGTGTATATGAGAAGCGGCTTAATAGAAGAGCTTTCTCATTTATAGGAATTACAATTGTTTTTCTTGCTATGAAATTTATGTTTCATTTCACATTTATTCATACAGTTTTAGCCGGACATTTCCCCGAGTTTTTGATCTATTTTCAATCAAATTCAAAGTCTGAATATGTCATTGTATTGCATTTATACACTTGAATTGCCAGTATTCTGTTGTTCGAATCCTGCGTTATCATAGTCATGCCATAAAAGCGATTAATAGACCAGTCTGTTTTTTTGACGTTCTCACTGGCGAATTAAAGCACGACTTGATACTAAGAGGATTTCAAATGAAAGTGTATTTCATCTTCAATCTCATGTGGCCCGAGTGAAAGCCCAGATGGGCTCTTGTCACAGTACTAAAAATGTAAAGCGTTTTTAGTAAAAGTACACGTGCAGTTCTATATATATCTTATCTTGGGTCATGACAGCCAAGGGAAACCAACGCTCTACTGCGTACTATACCGTGGCAACAACAACAACAACAACAACAACAATTTATTTAATACCACGCAAATAACTGGATACAAGAGTGGATAGAGTATTGCAGTAGTTGGGTATTGGCTACCTAGAATAACTATAAGAGAGCTAATCTAGCTAGGTAGCTAACGTTTATATGTATTAAATTATAGAAATAGTCGTATCACACACACACACAGACACAAAATAAAAAACAGGAGCAAAGAAAATTGCAACAATCAACGGGAGGAGGAGATTTAGTCGAAATTCAGTTCAATAAGAATCAATAAAACTTTTCTTAATTACACCTTTAAATTTGTTCAAACGGAGACTCTTGAAAGATTCTTGTGTGTCATTCCAAATGACAGCACCTTTAAAACGTAAATTAAATTTCCCATAGTTAGTTCTAGCAGATGGAATGCAATAAGTTAATCTTGAAGCTAGCCTGGTTTTGTACCTGTGCCTTGAAGATATATGTGTAAAGAAATTATCAAAGACAGAGGGCAGCGAATTAAAGTGAAACTTATACATAAATATGCAGTTTAAATAGTAGATGACGTCAAGAAATTTTAGAATATTTAAAACTTTGAAAAGAGGAGAGGAATGATCTTGAAATTTAGAGAAAGTTATAATTCTTACAGCTTTTTTCTGTAGTATAATAAGTGGTTTTAAAGTTGAGTCATATGTATTTCCCCAGATAATAATACCATAAGTAAGGAAAGGATAGACTAAGGAATAATATAGCTGAGTTAAAATTTCTATAGACACAAAGTGACGTAGCTTAGAAATAATTCCAACACCTCTTGAGGTTTTCTTAATTAATTGATGAACATGTTCTTTCCAGTTAAGATTTGCATCAATAATAATTCCAAGATATTTGATATTCTGCTTCTGAGTAATTGTTTTTTTGTTAATTTTCAGAAAAATTGATTTGGAACAATTCTTTTGATGTGGATGGAAAATAACAAAATTGGATTTATCTATATTTAGAGACAATTTGTTTGCACATAACCAAGTGTGAACATTTTTCAGTTCAGCATTAACACTCAATTCAAGTGAATCTAAGGATTCATCTGAAATGAGCAAATTTGAGTCGTCAGCAAACAGGTGGAAATCAAATAACTTGGAACAACGGTTAAAATCATTTATGTAGAGGAGGAACAGAAGGGAGCCAAGCACTGAACCCTGTGGGACACCACAAGAAATTGAAGTATATGATGATGTGGAGTTACCTATTGATACAAATTGTTGTCTATTTGATAAGTAGGAGGTAAACCAATCTAGAGGAACTCCACGGATACCATATCTCTGCAATTTATATAGAAGAATATTATGATCAACAGTGTCAAATGCCTTACTAAGGTCTAAGAAAATGCCACAGGAGTATTGACCACCTTCAATAGCTCGTTGAATTTTGTCAGTTATAAGGAGCAAAGCGTGTTCAGTAGAGTGATTAGCACGAAAACCAAATTGCTCTGAATAAATAACTTTAAACTTAGTAAGGAAATTCATTAACCTATTATACATTAATTTTTCTAGAATTTGGTTGAAAATAGGAAGAAGAGATATTGGTCTATAGTTAGAAAGGACTAGGTGGGAACCAGCTTTAAAAACTGGGATAACTCTGGCAATTTTAAATGAATTGGGGACAGTGCCGGAGGAAAATGAAAGGTTGTAAAGTATCTCTAAAGGTTTGGAAATAACTGAATTAACTAGTTTAAGCAAGGGAATAGGTATGCTATTAGGTCCAGAAGCTTTCCCCGATTTAAATCCTAAGATTATGTCTTGGATTTCTTGACAATATGTGGGGGTGAGGAAGAAGCTTGTGGGTGATGGTAGTGGAAGGTATTGTGAAAAATTAGTATTAGCTCTGGGGATATCCTGACTCAAGTTTTTGCCAACATTAGCAAAATAATGATTAAATTCATTGGCAATTTTGTCAGTATCTGTCAGAACTACATTTCTGGAATTTATAATTTTACTTGGAGTGACATAAGCCTTAGATTTCAGGGATACTAATTGCTTTATGCCTGTCCATATATTTTTAATGTTGGATTTATTGTATAAAAAGTAGTCTTCGTAGTATTTCTTTTTACTAATGTTAATCAAGTGCTTTAGCTTGTTTCTATATAGTTTATATTTAGCATGGGCACATTCACATTTGGAATGTAAAAAAATTCTATATAACTTATTCTTTATGTTAATGGTAATTCTAAGACCAGATGAAATCCAAGGCTTCAATTTGAATTTGATTTCTTTCCTAGATAGCTTTCTGAGAGGGACATGCTTATTTACTATTTCATTAGATGTATTTAGAAACATACTAAAAATATCATTAATATTATTAAGACCATAGAAACGAAGGTTCCAATCGATTTGCTCAAATTCACTTAGTAAAGCCTGTTCATCAAGTCTTGAATAATCCCTTTTGAATACATGTCTTTTGCTTGGAAGAGAACAAACTGCATCAATAATTAAGAAGTTAGGGAGGTGATCAGATAAGTCATACATAATATTGCCACTATAAGTGAGATGCTCTAGGAATTAAAAAAATATATTATCAATTAGTGTGGTTGAATGGCTAGTTATTCGAGTAGGTTGAAGAATATGAGGTTGGAAAGAATAAGAAGAAAGTGTATTAATAAACTCATCAGTTTTACTGTGGGAATCGCAATTGAGTAAATTTATGTTAAGATCACCCATAAAGACAGCAAGTTTAGACTCCATATCCCATACAGGAGGAAATCTTGGTACTCTCAGCCGCATATCCGGCTTAACATGTGTTTGACAATCTGTTGATTAAGCGTTGGTCTTCGTTTTAAAGATTTGGGGTCGATTAGAATCCAAGTCATCCAAAAGGCATTGCGCGCTCATGTTATTGTTTACATACGGGACATGGACCTTTCAACGGACTCGACTCGATCGAGCAATGGAGGTTAGAGACCCGGGAATTGATATTGTTCACTTCAAGTATTGTAGATAAAAGCAGGTGAAGATGAAAGTCGTCCTGGTCCTTCACACAATTGCTACGGCTCTCCAACTGCAGCTGCTTGTGCTCAGCCTGAGCGAAATGTTAACGAGCCATCACCAAACGCATTGGGAGAAATTATCTGACTCTCAGTCTCACTTCTGACCGAGTGGTAAGCAGGTTTTTATTTGGAATATTGTACTTTAAATTTGAGTTAGTTATTATCTATTTTAAAAATGAACTTTTATACGAATAAACATTTGTAGGTTTGCTCCTGCAAGAACACCTGCAGCAGGAAGAAAGGTGCCAAAACAAAGGGTTGTTCATCGTGCAAAAGTGTTTCCCTAAAATGCTGTTACTGCAAATGCGGTACCAAAAGGCGGGATGCAAGAATAAAGTTAGCCTTATAGTTATAAATCGTAATCCAAATGCCTTTGCTCGACACCAGGAGCAAGTCGCAAATGCTGAGAGAAATAAAGGTGAGAAATGAAATGTGCTAATACTTTTTCTTCTGTTGTTTCGCGCGAGACTAGCTGCAACCAAAAATCGGAAACTTTGTGACGATGATCAGAAATGGGGTCAGTTGAATAGTCACTTGCATCGATTTTGCTTTAACTGTAAATAAATTCTAGAATGATATTTTTGAATCCACTCAAAATCTAATATTAAATGAACTTATTGGTATACGTTTTCCCCTTTATTTATACGTGTTTCTCTTCTATCTCACGGCATATAATTGTAGTTTTGTTTAATAGAAACTAGACTCGATAACCCCTTGGTTTATTCAGGTCCTGCCTACTCAGTAATTATTGTTTTTGTTTTGAGTGAAATAAACGTATATTGAATGTTGTACCTTTTACGAATGAAAACTACTGTCGAAAACTACTTCTGTTAATGCACCTATCAATGTTAAGCCCATGCAGGGGGTGGGGTACGTGGGGTGGGGATTTGACAGGCAGGGCTACCCCGAGGGTGGGGATTTTGACATACGCTGCCTGCCCAGGGTGGGGTTATTTATAGGAAACATAAGGAAGACAGGGCAGATATTTGATATTTTTGACCAAACATGTTCTCCAGAGGTTGGGGAATTTGACATTTTTTTGGGCAAAAATGTCAAATCCCCACCCCTTGCCAAACCCCCCTCCCCCGGGCTGAACATTGATAGGTGCATAGCAGGATTTCATTGTGCTGTAGTTTGCCCCACTCATACAAAATCTGTTCTAGGTCTATACAGACCCCATGGCACAAGTACACCATCCAGGTCGCTGGGGATTTATCATCTGGTTGACCGTGTGGTTCAAGCGAACTCTAGACTTCCATGACCTTAAGTTAATAGCCTTCAGAAGCAGTATATCTTTATCACCTTCTGGTAGTTCCCCACGCCATGCCGTGACATGACATTGAAATAATTTCCCATTGTTTTTGTCCTGCTGATCCAATCAAATCGGTTATGGACATGCCATAGTTTGTCCCACTCATCTGAAATCTGCTCTATTTAGTAACTGATCTGCCTAGATCGAGAAGTTCTAACATTAGTTTTTCGGACTAGATGTGGCATAAGGGAGAAGAACCAGATTATTCAAGTAACTCATTTCGAAAGGCAGCCTACAGGCAATATTGCCTGTGGAAATATGGAAAACTGGGTTGAGCAAACCGCAGAGTTCTACCATCCAGTGTGGTGCTCATGATCCGATAAGACTATCCACAACCAGGCAGGGCATACATTGGATACAACAATTACTTATCTACTTATTTTTTAAAGGGGCTATATCACTAGGATTATTGGTCCACCATTATCATTGCTCCAGTTGGAAACATTTCAGGACATTTAAAGTGCAAGTAACATTTTAACACAGCATGAATTCTTTATGCTGAAATTCTATATTTTGTTATAGTTGAGTCTAAATTATTTTTCTTCAAAAGGCAGTCACAGTAATTAAACTAGGATAAAAGCTACCTGAATTGCAGGACTGTGTTGTCTCAGTGTCATAATTCAATCCTATGGGATGTTATTGTACCAGTTCTCTTGGGAGTCGATTCAACTGATGACATCACAGGATCCACCAAAAGTAATCACAATTAGTGATTATATGCCAAAAATATACCTTTTTGTTAGAAAACCATAACAGTACAATAATAATTATACATGTACATTTTTTATTTTTTAATAAGATGCTTTCATGATACCAAAATATTTCGAAACTAGTTACTTTTTTTGTGGGGGATGTACTCAAATGTGTTCATTATTGTAGACTGTTAAGGTATCTATTAATTCCAAGCCTATCCCTCCCTCCCTCAGGCATTGATATTTTTGAATGAACCACCACCTTTGGTGTCAGCTAAGTTATGCAAATGCCCCACCATGTATAAAAAATGATGTAATTAAATACTCTGACAAACAGGACATTTTCATGATGCCATCACATACTACAACTACTTCGAATTTGTATCAGTCTTGGAACTCTCAATGGAATTGATAAATTTGAAAGAGAAAAAAAATAAAATGATGCCATAATGAAAATGTGCTATTCTCCACCCTCTCTAACAAATGCCCCTGGGACAGGTGCCTAGGTATGTTGGGGTGTTGGGGTGGGGGGGGGGGCGAGGGGAGGACAGTACTGGTAACTCATGCATTGTATTTATTGGGCAAGTTTAGTATTTGCAGACGAGCTGGATGAGGAGTCAATGTGATGAACTTTTCTAAAAAGCTATTCAGCAGAGCCTCCATTTATTGCTAGTTCCAGCTCATCTGTGAGAATACAAAACTAGTTTATTGAAACCACAGTAGATCTCAGATTCCTTATCCTTGTATTAGAATTAGTTGAACATCAAAAGGCATGCTAGTATGAATGGAAATTGAGTATAGCACAAAATATTTCAATGTATTATTGTAATCTCTCAAAACTTTTGTATATAGACAATGATGGTGGTCCTAGCACTAGGGACAACCTCTCTACTATACCAGGCCCATACATGTATTATGTTCATTTAACCTTGTCTGTAAATGCAATTGGACTCTATATAATTTTTTGTAATCAACTTTTCAATTATTTACTGTTACTCTGTTTAACACTAGTTCCCCCCTTTTATTAACCACACAATAATTATAAGGTCTTCAGTCTCAGTCCATACTCAATACCTCTTGCAGTCAATTTTGTTATCAGTACCAACCAACAAACTTGGACAAAATAGGTTGGCACATCCATTTGAGATTAAAACACAAGAAAATTATTACCCTTTTCCTTATATACCCATCCCCTGGCTCAATGTTGATGTTTTCTAGTTATGCACAATAAGCTGAATATAAAAATTGCCCTTTCAACATTGAATGAACAGGGAGGTCCAGAATACAAAACACATTTGTCCAAGATTGTACACATAGCTTATTCCTTCTGATTTTTATTTTAGTTTTTAAATTCTGTTGCATAATCTAAAAAGCAATTACTCAAGTTATGTAGTTCATGGCCTTGTTTGGAGGCTTCCAATAAAAACAAAAAATGTATTAGGAACACAGTGTTAAATGAAAAGTTACATTTATGTAAAAATATTGTCAAAAGCTGTAATTTTGAAAAGCATTGGGATTAGCTACAGTCACCCAGATGAGAAACAAAATATGGACTGCCAACCAAAGTGTGCAATTCCAGCGGATTCTCAGTGGACCAGTATAAGACATATATATCATTCAAAAACACATTAATGACATTTTGACCAATCAGATGAAGCAACTAAGCCATGTAGTGTTTTATTGGGTATAAAGGAGGATGCACTAGGGCCTTTATATACCACTAGGGTCTCTATGTATACACAGATACATGGTCAAATGCATGAGCAATACAGTGAAATTGAAAGACCTTTCAATCTTCCCTTTCTGAAACTGCCACCAGAGAAATATCACGCTGGGATCCTTTTGCATCACTCTTCAATGGTGTGGACTGAAAGCGTTGGCGTTTACCTAAATTTAAATAGCAACCATTTAAAGTTTAGTATGGCATGTATTTTAAAAAGAAACAATGCAATTTATCAAAGCGGAGAGGGTCAGTCTATATATGCCAGGGAGACGGAAAGATGTCCAGAAAAAAACTAGGGAGGAGGAAGAAAAATTATGGGATTACATTCATGTTCTTGGGCTTGGGAGAAATGTTTAAAACTCACTAGGGACGAGGGAGAAAAAATCGAAAACTAGGTCTAGGACTAGGGATGAGTTATCACACCCGAAATTTTAGCTGAGAATGAGATACAAGACTTTCAGACTTTAGCAAATATATCTTTCCCACTGAATAAGCTTATAAAATCAAAAGAAACGTTACAACAAGCAATTGAATTCAACACTTACTTGATGTACATGTATTGTAGGCTGTTGCCTGTTGGTGTTGCTCAAGCTAGGGTTCCTTGTTGAAACCTTTCGCATCGGCAACTCGGCGATACTCTGGAGGTCGGAGTAAAATTTCATCATATTCGCTATTTGAAAGGCCTTTTATCCCAAAACTTTCCTTTCTCTGGTTCTATAGCACATACGTGGAGCGATTCCTTTCTCCTCCTTGCACTTTTTCGGCCTCGGGGATGGCGACTAAAGTGCCTGCCGTTCTTCACGTACTAACTACGACTAAAACTTTAAAATAATAACATACACACGAAGACTGATAATTCTAAAAAACAACTTGATGATACAATTGACTTTAACGTAAACACTTAGGCCGATGGAAACAGATTTTCCTCTTATACTGCTAAACTCCCTATATGGCCGCCATTTATCCTGGCATACAAAATGGCGGATTCGCACTTGTGAGCGCGCAATGCCTTTTGGATGACTTGGATTCTTTAAAACGAAGACCTTGGCTTATTTGCATATCTTTCATTGTTCTGGTCATCATCGCATCCCGAAAAAGCGGAATTTAACATTTCCCTAACCTCCTCTCCCTAAACTGGATCGTGTTTAAGAGGGGTATTCGTTTTAAAGATTTGGGGTCGATTTCTTTAAAACGAAGTCCTTGACTTATTTGCATATATCTTTCGTTGTCATGGTCACTATCTCACTTATGAAAGTATATATTTAGCATTCTTCCACACCCCTCCCCCTTATTATTGCAGGTCTTCGTCTTTGGGCCTTCGTTTTAAAGGTTCTTCGGTCTTCGTTTTTCACACACCCGTCACGAAGATTATAGCTACGTCGATATGCAACTAGAGGCAATTTTGCAGCGGTTGGAAGAAAATAGTATATTAGTGTGCTTGCGTACGATATTAGAGATGTGGGAAAGTGCTGGGTTTATATATGTAACAAGAGCCCATCTGGGCTTTCACTCGGGCCACATGAGATTGAAGATGAAATTACACTTTCATTTGAAATCCTCTAGTAATAACCGAAGGGAAGAATTATTAGCTGAATTTAGCAGTCTTTAGGAGTGGCTGGTAGCGCGGTGACATTCATTCTCTGCTCCCCTAGTATATATATATATATATGTAATTTAATATTTTTGTTTTTCTCGTGTATGTAATTTAAAGAAGTTGACCTCTACTTTAATATTCATGTTCATGTTACGCACGCTTATAGCAGAGCGCGGTAATTACGTCACAAGTCTAGACCCCCCGCCAATACTCAGACAAACAAACCGCTTTTCTTGTATCAACTTACAAGAATTGACTAGCACTTCAGTTCGTCCTCTGTCTATTCTACCAGAAATGACTGCTTTCCTGGACCATATTTTGAAAGGGAACCTGATGATTATACTGTCGAACAGCTTAAACTTTGGCTGAAATACAGAGGATTGAAACAAAGCGACAAACGTTGATCTTGTCAAGCGAGTTTTGCATCTTCGCTGGCCAACCAACGAGACATGCTTACTATATAGATTGTCAAGTCCTATTTAAACTGTATCCCAAACTCATCTTTTCCCATGCAATATCGTTGTAAGACTTCACCTAAACATTGAAAAGTTACAAAGGTCAGGTTTTCCTGTATTAAGGCAAAAACAAAAGAATGTAGCCGCATGCCGAGTGCAATCATCTTCTTCAATAAAACTCATCGGAGACCAAAGCTGTTATGGCTGGAAGAGCATATACATTTAAACTATGAACTGATAGCATCCTAAAATTCGGCAATCTTGCTTATGTTGGTGTGCTCTTTCAAACCATTATGTTATTGTTTGCATTTATCGAGTTTTCAAATTTAATACCTGCAGCTCCGAAAGAAATTAACTTCATTTGTGCTCAGAAAATAAATCAAAGCATTGTAGATATGATACGATGTAGACTTTGCTTCCAAAATTTATTTAGAATCCACTGATAAATTCAAGTAAACTTACCTTCCCAAAACTGCAGTCTGCTCATTATATTACAGAACTATAAAGGGAACTGTTGGAAGCCTTTAATTTCTCGAACCAAAATCTCGGCCGTGAGAGGAGTCTTGTTTACCGTGAGAGTTGAATAACTGCTTCGGTCATCATATTCTGTGCCGAGTGAGTGTTTATTACCTACGAAACGTACCTCCAACAAGAGCGCCAGTTGAAATATCCTGAGCCTGTTGGGAGTGTTGGAAGGCTTTCGCACGAGTGAACTTAAATAAAACATTAAACTGCTTACATTTGAGAGATGGGACTCCAAATTTGAGAGAAAATTCCTCGCGCCGTCGTCCACCATCTTGATTTACTGTATTTAATTATGTAAATACATAAACCTGGCGATTGTTGCGTGACCAGCACAGTGCAATCTGATTGGTGTGAATTTGACCTTTAACGCATGCGCAGAAATTTTGCTACATGAAACAAAAAAAACAAAAACAAAAACAAAAAACGACTTGCATTTTTAGACTCGGCGCTGCCACAGGCAGCCCGAGTAATAACAAAAGGTACACGGTGGGAAGAGTTTTGTGAGTTAGTGGTTTGTAGAGCGTCGTTGCGAGGAATGTTAGCAGCGCGTTCTATTTGTTTATTAAGGAATGTGCGGTTATAACCTCGTTTGTAAAGGTATGTTATTAATTCATTAGTACGAATTTTAAACGTTTCTTCGGTAGAACAGATGCGTCGGAGACTAAGCGCTAAACTGAAAGGAATAGAAATTATCTCCGCTACGCAGTATAGGAGATAATAGTTTTTTACTGCGTTAGCCAATGTCATTCACTTACTCATTAGTCTATTTTGGTTGACTAATAAGCCGTGTCATATGCCTTAAATATTGTGAAATGTGTTCATTTGTCACTCTCGCTGCAGTACGACCTGACCAGGCTTCAACTTAATTTTTTTTTAAATTAATTTTGGTTATGCTACTCCTTCCATTTAGTTGAGATAAACCGCATTTAACATACCTTCCATTTAAGAAGAAGTGCAGGCGTTTTGCCTTATTGATTCCTCCTACTTAGGTTGAGGTCGATAAGGACTGGGTGGTCTGTCAACTGAATTATTGAGATGGTCTTACATTTAGGAGGAGGTACAGGCACTTTGCCTCATTGATTCCTCCCACTTAGGTTGAGGTCGATGAGGATTGGTCAAATTACATACTGACATTCAACAAAATAATAAAAGAAAGAAAGAGATATACCTATTTAGTGGTATATCGTTTAATTTACATATTTTTATTATTTTACCACACGCGTTTCATTTGTTTATTTTTATTTGTTTACTTTTAGATATAGCAAATGCCGGCATTTGGATAGAATCTTACCGATTGATTGACCCTGCCCGCATGCACGACTATACCTTCTCTTCTCGACTTGGTTATGTCGTCATGTCCTGATCGTACGTGCACCAAAGAGAAGATACATCAACTTAACGTCGAAGGACTTGCTACCAGTTACTCAAAGTATGGGTGTTTAAACTTGTAAAATATTTTCGTCCTTATTGGGGGGACTGAGTTTTCGTCTGGCCCAATCCAGATTTCCCACACTGGTGTTTCCCCACAGGTTTTTTTTGCCGAGGTAGGTTTTTTCTGGCCTCCCTGACGAAACTCAATAAATTTCTTAACACCCATACATACATACGTACACACATACATACACACATGCATACATACATAATCTTTATTTCAACACGGTGTCTCATCATACATATAATGCTCTTCCCGAGAGCCGTGCATACATGAACTAATAATAAAATGACAGAAATGGATCCCTAGTTAAAAATGTGTTGTAAAAAGTGTAAATCCCTAAAATATATTATCCTAATATAAATTGTATAATTCTTATTCAAAAAATATTTATTAACCTAAATTATGGCGTATATTTAAACAATGCCACGCTTGCATCGGGCAGAATGGCGCGACACATCCGGGTCTTAAAAAATACAGTACGCCGCCAAATTCGAAAATTAATTTGAACAGGACGGCCAATTTACAAAGGAAACAGTACAAAATGGCGATAGTTACGGTGGCTGGTTAGGGCCATATGATATTTAACTTTTTTTAATAACCTGAAAAAGTTATTTTTCTTTGGCGGTAATTTTTTTTTTTCTTCAATCAAATGAAAAGTACATATTTTTAAAATACACGAATTTGTTTTTTCCTCATAACTCGAGATCTCGACTTATAACTGTATATCTCGACTTATAACTCGAGATCTCGACTTATAACTCGAGATCTCGACTTATAACTCGAGATCTCGACTTATAACTCGAGATCTCGACTTATAACTGTATATCTCGACTTATAACTCGAGATCTCGACTTATAACTAAAACTAGAGATCTCCACTTTCGGGGTCAGCGGTAAGCTGCATCGGAGCGGTAGGTACTTCATATATGATATATATTGTGTACTGAATATATATCTGAATTCTACTGTATTCTCCTGTATTCTCCTCGTATATGATATATATTGTGTACCGAATATATATATTCTCCTTCATTCTACTGCGTTCCCCTGTATTCTACTGTGTTCCCCTGTGTTCTCTTGTATTCAACTGCGTTACCCGACCTGTATTCTACTGTGTTCTCCTGTATTCTGCTACATTCCCCTGAATTGTACTGTGTTCCCTTGTATTCTAATGTACATGTTTACCTGCAGTATTCTACTGTGTTCCCTTGTATTTTACTGTGTTCCCCTGTATTTTACTGTATTCTCCTGTATTGTAAATTGTGTAATGCCCTGTATTCTACTGTGTTCCCCTGGTATCTACTGTGCACCTTGTATTTTACTGTGTTCCACTGCATTCTACTGTGTTCCCCTGTATCCTAATGTGTTCCCCTGTATTTTACTGTGTTCCCCTGTATTCTAGTAGTGTGTTCCCCTATGTTGTACTAGTGTGTTCCCTAGCTGTATTCTACTGTGTTCCCCTGTATTCTGACTGTATTCCCTAGCTGTATTCTACTGTACGTGTTTCCCACGAGTGCACAAAAAGCAGAACTTTAATAACGATCTTAATAAGAACTAGAGCATTAACAAGGATTTAAGGGCACTTTGGTTGGAAGCTTGTCCCACAGCTTAGCCCCATAAAATAACAAAAGCTTGTCTTCATAAATTCGGTTTTTGGTTGGGGCAAGCACAATTTCGAGGTAGATTCTCTTTTAAAAATTGTAGTGGACCGAGTCTCCAACTGTATAAAATAGTTCAGTAAGCTAATTGGTGCACTGCAACCGTTTCAGTTTGAATTTTGTCAGAAGTCCATGATGTTATGCATTAGAACTGCTTTGCGCTTGCCCTCCTTTACTTTTCCGTCAAGTCGTTCCCAATCTGAAATATCAAGTACTAATTTGGAGCTCGTTTTATATTCAGCACTTAGGATCAGCCTATAGCCGCCCTATTTTCGAACTTTTGTAGTTTATCGGAGAGGATATTAGCGAACATGTACACACTTAACCTGTTCAAAAGGCACTACCTTATCAAGCATGCTTTTCACTGTGCACCTTAGGGTATGTGTAATAAATTCACCCTCTTCTTTCTGAACTAAAATGCTAAACGAGTATTCGTCACATTCGTGTGATTTTAATATACATAATACACTAAAACTCGTACCGAGATATCATCGTTGTTTCCGTGTCGCATTTTTTTGTCTCGTGCACCGTACACCGAAGGTACTACATGGCGTTTTTTTTATTTATTTTTATTTAATTTAAACTGTAGGGGGCTGGAAAGTATTTCGTTACTTGTTTACGAGGTTGCTGTGGGACGGAAATTTTCAAGCTTACCTTGGAATAGAAAAATTGTCACCCAAACGGACCCTTTGCACGTGACGTCATAGCCGCCATGTTGGTGTACAGTTAACAATAGATTCTTCGTTAGCTTCTTTTGTTCTGTACACCAACATGGCCGCCATGCCCTTTGTTATTTGAATCTCTGGGGATTGAGTGCAAACCATCTATTGTTCGTAGGACTCCATGGTCTAGTGGAGTGTCCTGAACCCCCTATCAGGGTAATTGTTCTTTTTTTCATTTGCAAATTTGTTTAAGTCTTATTTTAATTTTATTTTTAAATTTTTAAAATTCTCAGGCTAGTTATGTTCTAGGTATAGGTTAGATAATGAACGCGAGTGGTTTATGGCATTTAGAATGTCTTGCATTGGCGGCTGTATTTCAGGCTAGTTATGTTCGTTTCTCTTGGAAAAAGGAAAGTTTTAGTTGATTTTGCCAGAAAAAGCTGAGAAAAACAATGCTATTTTAGGGCTTGTGGCTTCGCGGCGTGGCCTTCTGCGGAGAAAATAATTTGCCAGTTTTCTCCACGGAATGAAATCAAAGGTAAAAAAATAAATAGTTATCAAGAAATAAGAAGGTTTTCTAGAACATATATAGTATAATATAATTCTACATTTATATAGCGCCTTAATCCTAAACGTCCAAAGGCTGGAAAACAGGCAAGTTAATTTACAAAAAACTATAAATCTTACGATCTAAGCAATAACTAAACTAATAAAAACTTTCCTTAAATAAATATGCTTTTAACTTAGCTTCGAAGACTCCCACCGAGGGGCATAACTTAATAGTAAGTGGCAACAAATTCCACAGTTTTGGCGCAATAACGGAAAAAGCCCTTTCTCCATATAGCTCTTTAAATTGACTGTAGGAACCTTCAGAAGGAACATATTGGCAGACCTAAGATTACGAGGAGGAGTAAAGTACTCTACCATATTACGAATGTAGGTAGGAGCCAGATTATTTAGAGCTTTATATGTAAAAAGTAATATCTTATAAGTTATTCGTTTTTCTACGGGTAGCCAGTGGAGACGCTGAAGAACAGGTAAAATATATATGATCATACTTTCCACCACCAACAATAGGTAAGTACTTCTAATAAGTACTACTTAATTCGAGCAATATTTCTAATATGGAAAAAGGCACGTTTTAATGACATAGAGTTATCAAATAAAAAGCCCAGATTTCGAGCATGAGCTGATGTTGTGACACGCTTAGGGGACGCAGTAGAATACAGGGGAACACAGGAGAATACAGGAGAACACAGGGGAAAACAGTAGAACGCAGAGGAACGCAGTACAATACAGGGGAATGCAGTAGAACACAGAGGAACATAGTAGAATACAGGGGAACGCAGTAGAATGAAGGAGAATATATATATTCGGTACACATGCAATATATATCATATACGAGGAGAATACAGGAGAATACAGGAGAATACAGTGGAATTTAGATATATATTCAGTACACAATATATATCATATATGAAGTACCTACCGCTCCGATGCAGCTTACCGCTGACCCCGAAAGTGGAGATCTCTAGTTTTAGTTATAAGTCGAGATCTCGAGTTATAAGTCGAGATATACAGTTATAAGTCGAGATCTCGAGTTATAAGTCGAGATATACAGTTATAAGTCGAGATATACAGTTATAAGTCGAGATATACAGTTATAAGTCGAGATCTCGAGTTATAAGTCGAGATCTCGAGTTATAAGTCGAGATATACAGTTATAAGTCGAGATCTCGAGTTATAAGTCGAGATCTCGAGTTATAAGTCGAGATATACAGTTATAAGTCGAGATCTCGACTTATAACTCGAGATATACAGTTATAAGTCGAGATCTCGAGTTATAAGTCGAGATATACAGTTATAAGTCGAGATCTCGAGTTATAAGTCGAGATATACAGTTATAAGTCGAGATCTCGAGTTATGAGAAAAAAACAAATTCATGTATTTTAAAAATATGTACTTTTCATTTGATTGAAGAAAAAAAACATTACCGCCAAAGAAAAGTAACTTTTTCAGGTTATTAAAAAAAGTTAAATATCATATGGCCCTAACCAGCCACCGTAGATAGTGGCTTAAGGTTTGTTTTCTTTTCAACAGGAAAGAAAATCGCTACAAAAAAACAAAAGGGCGCAAAATGTAGATAAGATGATAAACTTCACCATCCCGCTAAATTATTTTACCTAACACATATTTTATGAGTATGAAAATGACATGGAACCTCAGGGTTTTTCGTGTGTTTTAAAGGGGAAATTTACTACTAGTGATATGCGAGAGCGATTTACGAACAAATAAAAACTTCTTCTAAAAACCAAAAGAGTGCAAAATCATGAACATATCCTGAAGGCCTTTACTGCCAAGTTTCAGCGCCAACCGACCATGATTAGTAATATGTTTTGAAGGTTTAATTTCACCTTCATGAAATCTCTCAAAGATGGCTGCTGAAATCCTCATTTGAATATGCGCGCTTCTACGCTTCCGTTAATCTGCCTCCGCCTCCTTCAGTTGTAAGGCTCCGCCTCCTAAAGACGATATGTTAATATCTCACTGATGCATTTGGAACTGACTGGTCATTCATCTAACGCGTCAAAAGCAAATCATAACGTTGTATTCAGAATAATTCAAGCTTCAAATTGAGACGTTGCTCATGTTCGTACGTGCTCTAGAAGTATTTAAAAGTTAAAAAACATCGCCAAGCCGAGTTGGCGGCAAAGTTCTGTCAAATTAAAGCTGAGTAAAAGGCAACCGAGACAAAACAAATCTTAGTGAGCATTAATTAAAATATATAAACTTAGCGCGTCAAAAGTAAATCATAACGTTGTATTCAATATATTTCAAGCTTCAAATTGAGACGTTGCTCATATTTGTACGTGCTCTAGAAGTATTTAAAAGTTGAAAAACATCGCCCAGCCGAGTTGGCGGCAAAGTTCTGTCAAATTAAAGCTGAGTAAAAGGCAACCGAGACAAAACAAATCTTAGTGAGCATTAATTAAAATATATAAACTTAGCGCGTCAAAAGTAAATCATAACGTTGTATTCAATATATTTCAAGCTTCAAATTGAGACGTTGCTCATATTTGTACGTGCTCTAGATTTGGGGGTGGGTTCACCCTGTTTGATTATTCTGAAGTCTATAGCCCAGAATTCGCATATAAATGACGTCATAAACAAGAGTGGAGGTTCCCTTTACAAAGCTGTTTGCTGTTTTAGGTGGCGTTTACAGTTTATTCGTTCAGAGTTCAGGGCACAACTTCCAAAACCCTATGGACAGGGGCAGAATGCCACGTGGATCATCCCCACCGACATGAATGACATGAATAAAGAGGAAAAGTCTAGATATGTAGGTTTCAATTCTGATGTTTCGCGTGGAAAACGTAAAAGCTAAGTTATGTAATAGTTACAGAATGAGTAGCCCTGTGCTTTATCGGATTTACAAACTCTAGCTAATCCCATAAAGCAGAGGCACGAATTCTGTATCTGACTATAAGAGTCGTATTTTTCAGTTATTTTGGCGATACGACCTATTTCGGCCGAGAAATTCGAAGCAAAATTTTATGCAAATGAGGACGAAATCTGTATCAGATTTACAGATCACTTGTCGCACATTTATTTCCTGTTTTCCTTCATGAATTATTAATGAGTTTTAGATGATAACAAATTGCGCATTGTTATTAAAATGGTCGATTGAAATTTGATGTACAAAGTAACCAGAATTATTGAAGTGGTATGCCCTATAGCGTAATGGTCCCTGCCTCTTGTGTTGTATTAGATATCCATTACCAAGTGTCACTTCCTGGTTGACTTGGACACCGGAAGAGAATCACCACGAGAACCTAACTATTCCAGACAGGAGAACCAATGGTCAATTCTAGTGACAAAACCATTTTTAGATACGGAAAGGTAAGCGAGATACCCCAAATGTGACCCTTGGGAGTTGTTGTCAGACGTTCTCATTTTACTGACAACAGTAAACTGTTTTGGACCGTTTATTCAAAGCTATAATATCAATTGCTGGAGCATCGTAAGAACGCTCGTTTTCATTGGATAAAAGCGTTTACTTTGCCTCGTGATTGGTTGAAGTAAAACCAGTCGTGAATTACTTCAGTTCGTGATTGGTTCATTGATGTTTTACTTGCTCGTGATTGGTTCATTGATGTTTTACTTGCTCGTGAGATTCGCTCAGGTTTTGGTTTTACGACACTCAATTGAAACCCGCTCTAAATGCAATCGTGGATAACTTTCGCTAAAACAAAAATTAATTGCGTGACAGACCAAAACAAAGTTTGGTTTTAGTTTAGAACTTCATTGGCGGATAATTACAAACAGCCAATAATCCGGCCAGATCATGCGCAATGCCAGTTGAAACAGATGATTTGTACAACTGCACATGATCTTGGAACGAAAACCGCTGTGTTAGCAGTACGTGAGGTGCGTAAAGGAAGATAGTATATAGTGGAGATTATTCGCTTGTGTATGGACTGAGTTGAAGGCGAGTCAGTACATCATGAAAAGGAAAACACAAGACTAGTGTGCTATACGGACCGCAACAGATAGAAAATGAACAAGTTAGAAAACGATCATTAGGGACTCATTAGAGACGGAGACGAACGCAATTTTTTTTGAGGGGTAGGGAGGGTTGGGTATAGGATAGTGGGAAGGGAACAAAAATACGTGAGGGGGTGGACAGTTGGAATTCAGGGGTAGTAGTGTCCAGAGTAGATTGTAACCCTGCCGAACCGAAACTCTGTAATTTAATTGGATTAGAAGAACAAAAACAATGTAGAAACCATTTCAATGTCACGTGCGGTAACTGAGTGTGCTGTCATTGGCGCACTTAAACGATATCTGCTCTATGTTGCAATGTGTATTATGGGATGTTGTTTGCCGGGTGAATTGCGACTTAACTGATGTTTTTCCTTTCCGCTATGAAATAAACAAGATGATTTCTAGACCTTTTCATCGTTTTTCCCCTTCTTTTTTGTTGTTGGGGGTGGGAAGTTAAATCTGGGTTTTGGGGATTGTTCGAACAGCTCGTGTATCTCCTGATTCCTTTGGCGTCCATCGCCGTGCGAAAGAGAAATAAATTGTACAGTAAAAATAACAGGGCCTATGTGGTTGCTTCCATAAGCAGTCTCTCCGTATTGCTTGATTTGGGTGTGGGCCATTCGAATTCCACAAAATACTCGGTTATGTTGAATTCACACTCTTCCCTTCCGATCCCGTAAAGCATTCGGACATTTTTACACTTAATCTCCTCCCTCCAAACTCTGCAAGTGTAGCCATCGCTACTCAACTCTCGCTCTACCAGTCGAACAAAAAGCTCCATGTCATCCTTTGAAATATCCAACAAGAGATCAGGCTTGCGGAGTCTACTCCTCACATACTCGTGCGATTGCTGGTGATATGAGAATTTGTCTTTGTTTGGTTTTGAAATCACAAGACTGTGATCAAGTTGGCCTATGCATTCGGAGCATTCAAGTAGTTTCTCTTGCTCCTGGAAGGATAGTAAGTTGACTTTTCCAGTAGATGATAAGTTCTCCATGCTCGTTTCCTGCGCTGCAGTTATGATGGAGTCTTTCCACTTTCTAAATGAATCTCCCAGTTTGGATTTCTTTGCGTTGTTCAGTTTGAGGGCGAACACGTTGGCGTACCGTTCGAGTCTGTCAATGAGACTTTGTACTTGGTAGAACTGAGCTTCCTTGTACACCTGAGAAAGAATGCATGCAGAACGGTTTGAATCAGCGAGTTCCGAGTCTCAGCGGGCCATTCAGTTGACCGAGTGGTAGGAGGGAGGGGAGGAGCCGGGGTGGCCGAGTGCTTAATCGCGTCTCGCCTCTGGGGCCTGGGTTCGATTCCCGTTCGCAGCGCCATATGTGAGTTGAATTTGTTGATATCTCGCCCTGCTCCCAGGATTTTCCTCCGACAAAAACAATGATTTTGCTAGTAGAATTCATTTACAGTAGCAATTTTTTGCTAATGCAGAATATAATATAGCAAACCAGAAACAGTCAACCCAAGTCACGCACCGTTTCCAAACGTACAAACAGTGTCAACAAACTGTCAAATAACTGTTCGGCTTATCGACTTTGTTTAAGAAATAAATATAGACAGAACTCACTCACTGAGAAGTCTTCAATACATATCAACTTATTTACTTAAACAATGAAAATGTGCTCACTTTACCAATGCTTTATTCACCTGTTAAAGTGCATATGAAGCGAAAATTAAGTTGATCAAATTTTAAGATACTTTCGAAATGAGGAATAATGACATTTTCCGTTTGTCAATATCTTATCTCGTTTCAGAGATATTCAGGTTTTTGTAATATGCAAATGATATGACCTATGACGTCATGCTGGTTGCACAGCCTTGGAGACAAATCACAAAATGAAGAACCTCTGCAAATATTGGGTAAAAACTATTGAAATTTTGCACATATGTGGTACTTTGGAAAATACACATTGTACAAATTGTATTGTTGCCATGGAAACACTCTGGCCCCAGGCTTCCTCTACAAATAGCACAAACTTCCCTAATTCCTCCTTTGTCAAACACACTTTTTTTTGGTGTGGATCCAAAATAAGATTTGGAACAATGTAGGTATTGTATGTGAATAGTTTAAGCAACTATTTTTTTTATAACATGGAAAGAAGTTGGAATTTTATGTTAAAGGTGAAAGGTGCGTGGGGCCATGAGAGTTTGCAACATTGTTTCCATCTCATTTGCATATTACAAAAACCTGAATATCTCTGAAACGAGATAAGATGTTGACAAACGGAAAATGTCATTATTGCTCATTTCGAAAGCATTTTAAAATTAGATCAACTAAATTTTCGCTTCATTTGCACTTTAAGCACTAACCACGCACTTGCATTAGTAAAAGACAACCTTATTTATACATTTTACTTTTTGTTAGTTGCTTTCTTAGTTTGCTAGCTTAAAAAAAACTTTAATAATTTCTACCCCTGCTCATCACCTCTGGGGCCTGGGTTCGATTCTCGGAGATGGCGTCATATGTGAGTTGAGTTTGTTGATGTTTTACCCTTCCTTCGCGGGTTTTTCTCCGATTTTCCTTCCTCAAAAACCAACCTAACTTCCAATTCCCTAGAGTTCATCTGAATACTTAATCATTAGCCTCTGGCTTGGAAGACCCGGTAACGGCTCCCTGTGGCAAAACGCGCACGGCAGACTGGGACCGAGTCGGGATACTGAAAAAGTTCTGAAACTATAACCTTAATAACTATAACCTAAATTATCGATCTCCCTCTTGTTTCTTCTTTAAATCGCAGGGATTTGAAAGGAAGATTTAAAACCCCTCTCTTTCCCTAAGAAACGCTCGAGAAAGGAGTATTTTTATATACGCTGGTGTCGTCCTTACTCCCTGAGTATGTGTTCGTCGGATTCAAAATCCGTTTTGAGATTCTAGTAAAGAAACGCAGAAACCGGATTCTGATTGGCCCAAAGAAACGCACGTTAACTCTACCTGAATTGCAGTTGATGGCGGGGGAAGGTTCGTTCCGTCCCTCAGGAAGTTGAGTATATAACTGAAGTAAGCGCCGTCTCTGTCAATGAAGTATCTGCCCTCGCTGTCCTTGTCTAGTTTGTGTCTTCCACTAAACATAACTGCCAGCATTGACTCGCTGTCTTTGGTTAATGTGGAACGCTTGGTGACGAAATGGTGTCCGCCCACATTGAGGGTTATCACATCCGGGAACTTCTAAAGGTTTAAAATAGCAGTCAATGAAGTGTTCGAATTGTTTCGCGGTTGTAACTGCAACTTCACCCGGCTAGAAGGGTAAGTCAACCGCATGCGTTTACATGGCGAAATATAACCCAAGCAGAAGGGTTACCCTAACAAGCAGATAGGGTAACCCCTCCTGGGTAACCCTACCCGGCATGTAAACGAAACACAATAGACTCTTAACCCTACCCGTCATGTAAACGAAACACAATAGACTCTTTGATAAACCTACCCGTCATGTAAACGAAACACAATAGACTCTTGCGTAACCCTACCCGTCATGTAAACGAAACACAACAGACTTGCGTAATCCTAACCGTCATGTAAACGAAACAATAGACTCTTGGGTAAACCTACTCGTCATGTTAACGAAACACAATAGACTCGTGCGTAACCCTACCCGTCATGTAAACTAAACACTAGACTCTTGGGTAACCCTGCCCGTCATGTAAACGAAACACAATAGCCTCTTGGGTAAACCTACCCGTCATGTAAACGAAACACTATAGACTCTTGGGTAACCCTACCCGTCATGTAAACGAAACACAATAGCCTCTTGGGTAAACCTACCCGTCATGTAAACGAAACGCTATAGACTCTTGGGTAACCCTACCCGTCATGTAAACGAAACACAATAGACTCTTGGGTAATCTACCCGTCATGTAAACGAAACACAACAGGCTCTTGGGTAGCCCTACCCGTCATGTAAACGAAACACAATAGACTAGGATAATCCTTCGTGTTCGGGTAAGACCGCTGAGAACATCAGTTTTGTTGTGTCAGACAGACCTCTTGCGGGAAAAAAGGTGTCCTGAAAACCTGATCGGAAACAGTTCTACCTATACTAGCATTTCATTTTTACGAATTTGTGAATCTTTTTTTGGTGCAATGTTTTTTTAGCCTGAATGAGTAACAAGCCTACTGACCTGTGGTTCCGTCTTCATCATGCGGTTGCTATGGTTATTAGGAACACACTCGACCATATCTATCATCAACGCCGTGCTGTTCGTGCATTACCTAGGAGACAAATAGTCATTGACAAAACCGTTAAGTAGCTATAACGTCTACTGCCCAGAATGATTAATTGAAAGGACACTCGTAAGTTTTAGGATCTCATTCAGGTGTGTCTTTTTTTAGAAATCAATGAGGTAGAAATCTGCTTTTAAATTGACTGGATGTGAATCCGCAAGTCCGCTATCGCTAGCCATGGTTCGTATCCAAGCGCTAGTAGCCAAGTCGAAGCAGCAATAAAAAGTGTGAAAGTAGGCTCAATAGAAGTCTGGGCGTACTGAAATGGACTAGGTGTGAATTTTTTTTTGTGTGTAATGAAGGAGAAGCTAATCTTTTAGAATGTGTTCAGTGTCGATCAGCTAGGATCGCTACTGGAGCTATGAAGGGAACTAATAGAAAGCGACTGTTAAATGAATTATGCTGGGAGGATATGGTAACTAGAAGACTTCTACATAAATTAACTTTATTTTATAAAATAGTTAACTCGTGTACACCGTCCTACCTTCGTGAGCTTTTACCTGTAAAAGTAAGTCAAAGATCAAGATATCCATTACGATCAAATGAAAATATTTACGCTAATTTCTACGCGTACCGAGCGCTTTAAGAAAATGTATTTTTATTGGGCATTCGTAATTAGCACCTCGTGCTCTTCCCTAAGGACTTGGAGTTGTTATTTAAGATGATATTTACATATAGTTTTCATTTGACGCCAACCAGTTATCCGGGCGGCAAATTTTCCAAACATTCCTCTGTAATCCTAGCCTGCTATGCAGACGTATTTTTTTCACTCTCATAAATTGGAAGAAAAAAGTAACCTCTGCTTACCCGAGCGCTTAGTTAGTTTCCAATATGCACACCTCATTGTGTTATGGACCAATCAGATTTTACCTTCCATATCCTGGAAAGTGACGTAATGTTACATTTAAAAGGAATTCAGACAATACATTTTGCCATTTACCAATCATAGGAGAGCGTTCACTGGCGCACCAATTCACTAATCTTTGATTGGGCAGAAAAATAAAACAAACGTGCTGACGTCATGCTTGCATATTGGAAACTAATTAAGCGCTCGGGTAAGCAGACGTTACTTTTTTCTTAGAATTTATGAGAGTGAAAAAATACGTCTGCATAGCAGGCTACTGTAATCCGGGCTTAAATTAACAACGTTTGTACGTGTAAGTTTTTTTTCTTTTGACGACCCTTAACCACCAGGGGTCTCGGCGAATTCGCATTGGGTTGGAGTATACGTTTCCAGAATATTTTTTTCCTCAAAGTGGTTTTAACCTGGTTTTTCGTATCCGGCGATTCGTCATTAGTTTAACATTAATAACTACTTATTAACCGAGCGTGAGGTCTGTACAGAGAAATATCAGACCGCGGTTTTTCTGTACAGACAGAGGCTTTGCGAGGTCTGTACAGAAAAACCAAGGTCTGATATTTCTCTGTACAGACCGAGCAAGTGAGGTTAATAAGGTGTTTATTATATGGCATATTTTGTTTTAACTTTTTAAGTTTTAATTCGACCGGTTCGTGTACACAAACACTGCAGTGGGAAAATCCGTATTGCCCGTGGGCATTACGGGAGAATTCCGCCCGCTAAACGGCCAATCAGCGCGCGCCATTTGACCGGAAGTAGCTCCTGTCATATAATAATATGTAATGTTTATACGGCAATAAACTTGACATAACTGGTCGGCATCCTCCTAACACGCCTTGCTTGATGTGTATGTAGAATATACAACATAAATATTTTCTATGTGGCGGGGTGCAGTGACAGAGCATAGAATCGTTTTTCCCATCATATAATAGTATCATGGAATAATTTGGATATTGGTACACGTTCTGTAGAACCTCTATCTTTATTCAAAACTAGATTACGTAATACTTTCTGTAGGGATAAATATAACAAAATTTATAACGTTTCCTTGAGTCGATATGGCTCGATCAGTTTTACATACCAGATTGCGTTTAAATCATTGCGCTCTCAATGCGCACCTATATATACTGATTAATTGTAAACCCTCTCCTTTCTGCGATTGAACATGGGAAACGATTGAAACTGTCCAACATTATTTTCTATATTGCCCCCGATATGCCGCCCAGCGTCAGCAATTAGTTTTCTTCTCTGCAAAGTTACTCCATTCCAGATGGTTAAGTTTATCAGATTCACACATAAATCATATATTTTTACACGGCTCAGAACAGATTGGCAATGAGAAAACTATGCTCTCATGTGTAATCTTCAGTCATTCATATTGAATACCAAACGATTTAACAACTGATCAGACAATTAACTGATGAAATTAGTAGCAGACCATTGACTTATGATTTAGTATCTTTTGTCTTTTATTTACGCACTTTGTTTGTTTATATATTTGTTTTTATTTGTCATTATAATCACTGTTAATTTAGTTAAATATTAATATAATGTACTCTCCACTACTTATGTAAATAATACATACATAATATCCCTCGATGAGCTTCGCTATTGGAGAAAATGTCGAGACAAAATTAGTTTAAATAAAAAAAAATGAGCTCAAGAACTGAAAGTAATTTTACAAAAAGGAGAGAGCTTTCTTCCTCTCCTTAGCCGGTTTTTCGGAACGGAGTGAAGGACAATGACTCGAAATGATGCGCGTTTTTTCTCGCCTGGACAGCCCAGCTGTATGAGTTTTCTCTTTGTCAGAAAACTCATATCACAACAACCAGGCTGGAGCTATGAAAGACTACATTGAGGGCTCACCAACGCTGTAATATATCAAGCGTTGACATTTTCAAAAACTGAATAACTTCTATATGTAAATGTAGTCATTTTCTCTTGTATAAGTGTGTAAGAACATTTGCTAGTAGCAACATTAGTAAAAGACACTGTTACGAGCATTGTCAGTCTTGATTAATCGAGCATAATAGTGAAACCTCGTGAGCATAATAATGAGAATTATTGCAACAGAATCGATCGAGCATAAGCATATTAGTGAAAAATGTGTAAAACTACTCGGGGGTTCTTTTGTACCACATCTCAGGACCAAACTCTCTGTCGGGAAAACCCAGGCCATATATGGTCTCGGACCACAAACGCATAGTAACTCTTATAATGCTAACATGAATGTTATAATTTTTTGTGAAAACGGAGAATTTACAACTACATTTGAGCCAAATTTCAAAGTCACCAGATCCGTCTTAACGTGGGTCTAGTCGTTCAGCCGTAACCATCATCAACCGCTTGCCCTTAAACTGCACAAGCCCGATTAAACTGCACAAGCCATTAAACTGCACAAGTCGTTAAACTGCACAAGTCGTTAAACTGCACAAGCCGTTAAACTGCACAAGCCGTTAAACTGCACAAGCCATTAAACTGCACAAGCCATTAAACTGCACAGGGCATTAAGCTGCACAAGGGATTGAGGCAGTTTAAGTAAAATTGGACTCAGTATTGTGTTTTGTTTCATGATTGATTTGAATTTGGGATTTCAAAAGAGTTGCTAAAATAGAAGACAGCCCTTCGATCAAAATAACTTGTCGTTTCGACAAGGAAGAATGAAGAAAACCTTTTTTGTCAACGAATAGAAAACGCTACGAAAGGAAGATAGCGATTTGGTGAAAACAATTTGAATAAGTTTGTATTAATTGTATGACATTACTATTCCGAGTTTGTCTGAGGGAGGTGCGAATATAAAAGCTCCTTCCTGGTCTTATCCGCTCATCAGTGTTAGAACTCCTGGCGATCAGCGACGCTATTAATCTGCCGACAGTGAACGCCAGTTGTTTTCTGTGTGAAATGCCAATTGCCCAACTTCCGTTTTATGCCTAGCAGTTTCAGCCACCCTTTGTTTTTACTGCTATGCAAATTTCGAGTCATTTCACAGCTCTTTATTATGCGAAGAAGTTGGGCGGCCTTATTACAAACCGAAGCGTTATTCGGATACAGAGAATAATTACTACAAAAGCTTTCTTCTTAGAAATGACATGTCTGTCAGTTTCTTCGGGTACAGAAATCTATCGGACGCGAATAGATTTCAAAAAGGGCGATTTTGATTCAGCGATTATACAACCAAATAATAGTCACTGTAATATTCCTTGTTGTCAACAGAAAATCCCCTCCAGACAGGACTCGGACATGTTTACGTAGGATTTTATTTAACCTCGTAGAGAATCTTAAACGAATATGTTTTTTCTTTCCCCCGGAAAAACTACCAAAGTATAATTGGCGAAGAATAGTGATATATCTTCCTCGTTCGAATACTTGTAATTGTATACATATGTCAGCTGACGCTCACAGAAAATCTTCTAGAAATTCAGCCGTGAAATATTTTTTGAGACTGTACCTGTTTCGTAGTCCCTTGGCGGATATTTACCTGAAATATAGAATCGTATCAGTCTCCACGCCTTGCTCCATAAGGCCGTTGTTCTATCGGTTCGATGGCGGGCTGTTCAGTGAGACCTCTCGTCTTGCTGTTTCTTTTTCATTTTGGCGGTAAATGTTTGTTCGTTTCCGCTGCCGGTAAGAAGTTCTACTGAGCATGCTCAGTACCGTTGTACAGGTGATAATACAGTTTCAACTGGAAGGTGGTTCGACACCTGCTGAACACAAACCAGATTTGCATATAATAAGCAGTAAGGATGACCCGGACGGGCTACATGTATAGGTCGGATTTGTTGATGTCCTGTTAATTACTAGGCTTTATTAAGTTTAAGACATGCGATGAAGATCCAAGATATTTATAGAAAGTTTTACAAGTTCACTAATGTCGACATGCTCTTTCACATGGCAATGTTCATAGTTTCTATACGTGTGGATAAACAACCGAAACAGGAAATCACATATGCAAATTAGGAGGCAGCCATTATGAAAGGCGTGTGTGTTGGAAGAAGAACTCAATCAGGCCTAGATTTCAGTATGTCATTGCATTGACACTTTTAGCATCTCATAATACTGAGCATTTGATGCTCTTGTTTTGAATGCTCACTGAATGCGAGAGTCAAAAACCCTCAAATGTCCATCAGTGTTCTTACTATGAATCGAACACTTTTGCATCCGTTTCAAAATGTCGAAAAAAAAACGCAAACTGGTCTATTCTTATCGGTCAAGTTAGTTCAAATCGGCTCATGATAATGAAAACAGCAAGTTTTTAATAATTATAAACAAATTGAATTAGAAGGTTACTTTCAGTCGTTTCCTTGATCTCAGTCACTCGTTTTCTGATTGGTTCATTAGAGTTCTCTTCTATCCACTGATGAAGGGCTAAGCCCGGGACGTTTGCACATTTAGTCTATAATTTTGGACCCACAGGGAAATAATTATAGAATACCCCGCAACTTGGATCATTAATAATTCATTTTCTCAAATTTTCATACAAACCTTCTAAAAACCTAACCCTGAAATGTTTAAAAAACCTAACCATTTTCGACCAAAAGTCATTCATAGAACGATACTACATACTCTTGAACTATAATGGAGAATTTGGCACAGTTTTGCATGGAACAGTTTTTAAGGTATCAGGAGCCCTTAATGCGATAATTTTTGTGGGAAAAAACTTATTGATTTTTTAGAATGTTCAAAGTTAATTCTACAGTTTAGTGAAAATAATATTTTCAACGGAAATTACGGCGTAAAGAAATATGGACGGGAAAGCAGGCTGCCATCGGCTTATTAACACTTGTGAACCGCGAAAAAAAACGTGAATCTTTTATAAATAAACACGAAACACGCTGAGTTGCGTTGAGTTGCAAATATTCATTTACGTTTCACACAGAAATCAGTCTAAAATCTAGTTTAATACTGAGTAATTTGGCAGCTTCCAATTACGAATTGACCTATACAAGGGAGGGCTTATGTCCCGCTTATGTCCGTTTTCTTCCGCGAAGAAACGAAAGTCGCGGAAAGTCGCCGCTGACGGAAAGCGATCTTGGTTGGCTCATATTATTATAACCAAGATAATCAGTGGGCAGATGTTGCAGATTCTGCAAAGTCAATTCTAAGTTGAAAGAGTGCAAGTGCCCATAAACTTCGCCACGAAGTTTCGACTGTAGATTCGCCTTCGATAGCCGGAGACGAAGAGCCGACTGAAACCGAACACGATTTTCCATAACAGTTATTGTACTTGTTTGGTCTGTTTCTTTACGCTTTCTTCGTCTTTGCTTTCTCTGTGCACTCATGATTTCTGTGAAATACCATGACAATGCTAACGCTAAAATTGAACTTGTCTACTGCGATATACTGATCGCACTGAAGAGCTGACAGATAAGTTAATTGTGTCAACAAACCTCAGTGATATGCCAGGAATCTTTGAAACCATTTTTGACGGCGTTTTAAATGCAAGTTTTGTAGCATGTATTCGAAGCTCCTGTCCCTCTAGATTTTAATAGATTGGATTGAAAATTGGCATATGGCTAGATCAATATGTTGACAAAAAAGGGTGTCTCAGTTTTTTAATGCGTTTTTTTGTTCTTGAGATACTTTCATGTTTCTTTCTTCAACCCCTTAAAAAGGTGTTCCAGATCTTTTACAGTTTATTATTTTCGCGACGGAATAAGGTATCAGAAAACTGAGACACCCTTTTTTATATCAATATTTCTACTTTATGAAGGTCGTTTCAGCGCGGATTTCCGTCCAATTCCCGAGGGACAGGAGCTCCAGGTATAAGGTATGGTGAAATTGGATTAAAATCACAATAAATAAAAGAGTATTTAATAATAAGGAGAATCAAGATGTTTTTTACAATCTATGTTTATTAAGCTTTCAGAAAATATATACTTTGTATGAGTTTTCTTGACTTTAACGCGCGCAATTAAAAGTTTCCGGGAAGCGCTCTTGAAGGGCTCGATATGCGGGCCTGTGCATCACTGCATCACTCTTAAGCGTAAAAAACTTCACCAAGTTCTACCTTGTTACTCCTCCGGGCTGCAGTGGAAAGGCAAAACATCCCTCCTTCCCTCAGCGACAGTTACCCCCCTCTCTCTCTCTCTCTGGTTAGCACTCCATTACTCCTTACCTCAGACAACAAATCTCTCTCCGCGATAACTTGAGCTAACCCTAAGGCAGTGAGTGGCGCAAGAATTATAGAATACCCCGCAACTTGCATCATTAATAATTCATTTTCTCAAATTTTGGTTAAGTTTTTTTACGCTTAAGAGTGATGTAGTGATGCACAGGCCATGCGAGTACGGCCGGGCTACGACGGGTGCAGAAAGTGGCCAGATTGGTGAACCAGTACGTGAGAATAGCGAGTTTTATTGCAATGTCACTCTTGCATGCTCGGATGAAACTATTAGCATCAATTTGTTTTACTACTGCTGCCCAGTTTCTCGTTTTCTGATCGCCATTATGTATCAGTCAATTCCAAACCCGTGCATGACCCCCCAGGGCCACCCCCGGGCATTTGAGCATTTTGGAAAAAAATCGATGAAATGCCCCACTACCAAGGCAGAAAAACTGTTCAAATTCCCCCACCAGTTTTTCATCCAGGCTGGAAATGCCCCACCATCGGGGACCGGCTCAGAACATGTTCCAAAAAATTTCGACAAAGACAAGGCAAAGACTATTGACAAATAAATGAAATCATTGTTTTATTGACAAACTCTGACTTGAGCAATTCACAGGAAACACCGACGGTGAAAACCAACTTCAACCGGTCAGGGATAAGAACAATCATTTCTACCGGCTCGATCGTTCTTGGTTTCCGTTATGTACTTTATAATAAACGCAATGGATTGAAATTGAATATGTTAGCTTATGTTGTTGGTATATCAGTAAAGTATGTTATTAACTGCAGGCACCAATCGGCCCGTCTTTTCCAACTATTAATAATATCACGCAGTCGGACAAAGTTCACGAAGCAAAGCAAAACAACATAGTATAGGTTTTACTTTAAACATAACTATTTACCTCTGAAATTGGCCTTCAAATTTGGCAGGTTCACTCTTTCAAGCCAGGCCTCTACAAATGCACAATCCTTATCCTGGAAGTCCTCGAAGACACGTACGTTGGCCATTTCGACGCGAGCGATGCGAATTTGTAGACAGAGATAATGTATTTTTTAAACACCGATCAAATGCCCCACCCCCTACCCCACTGTTTGTCAAATGCCCGCCCCTGAGGGCCTAGATACTCGTCAAATTCCCCACCCTCGGGAGCAAGCCTCTGCTCAAATGCCCGGGGGTGGCCCGGTGGGGGGGGGGGGGGGGGGGGGGGGGAATGCACGGTTTTGGAATTGACTGATACATTAGAAATAAATAAATTTTCCACGGTAGATTACGTAATCGCTCATGCAAGATTGATTGTGTGATTCGAATTCCGAGGACTAGAATCACTTTTCCCTCACAATATTCGTCCTCTTGGCACTGCTCGCTTCACTATTTTGAGTTTGTTGTTGTAAAAAAAATGTATATATGTACATATACTATCGTAAATATGTTAAATATGTCGGTTTAAGACATGGTTTTTTTTCTTCAGTTTTCTTTTTATTCTAAAAATTGTGACACCGGCCGTCTGTACAGAGCAGAGGTTGAGGAAGGTTTTCAGATTTTCTTTTCATAGACGCGCAACGCAGAGAAATAAAATAGCAGCACTATTTATTTCGAATACCTCTTTATATAGTAGTTGGACTTTTTAGGGTTCAGTTCCCTTGAACTGCGTATTATGCCATGCGCCTTAGTATCGGTATCGGAGAAGTATTACCGACCATTATATAGTTTAAAACTTGTTACATTTAAAATAGATTATGCGTTCTACCGTAATGATTGAATTTAGCGCACGGAGCGCGATTTTAATTTGTTGATGCTTGGGGGGGGGGGGGGGGGGGGAGGTTACGATGTGGCCTCTTGGGGGGGGAGGGGGGAAGCGCTTATTGGGGACAGGGCGCTTTATAATTTTTCTGTTGTATAAAAACTTGCATTGTAACCCTGATTCTATCTGATAAGAAAGAACTTTGTTCGCACATGGATATTTCAGTGCAGACTCCAAAGCCTGGTTAACGCTAGCCTGCTATGCAGACGTATTTTTTTCACTCTCATAGAAAGAAGTAATGTCTGCTTACCAGAGTGCTTAATTATTTCCAATACGTTTGTTTTATTTTTCTCCCAAATCAAAGCCATTGTTATAATTTTCGTGAATTGGCGCGCCAGTGAACACTCTCCTATGATTGGTCAATGGCAAATGTATTGTCTGAATTCCTTTTAAATGTAACATTACGTCACTTTCCAGGATATAGAAGGTAAAATCTGATTGGTCCATAACACAATGAGGTGTGCATATTGGAAACTAATTAAGCGCTCGGGTAAGCAGACGCTCCTTTTTTCTTCGAATTTATGAGTATAAAAATAAGTCTGCACAAGCAGGCTAGGTTCACACTAGTGACGCAAGCATATGATCAATGCATTCACTGCGTCTGCGTATGTCGCTTAGCTTACACTTGCGTCTCTATTGTGAAACAGGCTTTAGAAACAAACCCGTTTTTGGTTCGCGTAAGAAATAAATAATTAACGGAATATTGTACTCAAATAGAACAAGATGCTTCAAAGTGTACTGTAGCTGGAGTATCAGGCTCTCCAAGAGGGAGAGGGGTAGAGAGAAGACATCTATCCTCTCTTCTTCCCCTCTCCCAAGTCTCCTACTGATACTCGGGTTAGTATTGCTGGTGATTTCTGATGAGATATTAAAGTGCCTATATATAAGCCCAATTATCGATTCTACATCAAGTAAATAGGGGAATAGTAAAATATTTCTTTATTTGAGTTTTGCGTCTGGGTTATATACTTTTCTTAAATATATAATTATCGATGAAATACCAGTGTATATTTCTTTCTAAAATGTGATATCTTCACACGTGAAGATATCAATGATATCACTTTTGAAAATATGACTGGCTTTCAGAGATTTCTAGCCTTTTTAGTAAGAGATTGAAACTGGTATTTCATCGATAATTATATATTAAACAGAACATTACATGGCCGCTTGGAGATACGAATTTTATCTTCTCGTGTTGATGAAATAGCTTACTAGTTCGCTGCGCTCACTCATAAGATAGTTGATCAACACCTGTATCTCCGCGCGGCCATGTAATATCCTCTATGTATATCCAGTATGTTAATTATGTGTCCGTTGTTGTCAAGTGCATCATGAGAAATAGAATGACTGGAGAAGACAATACGGACAGAACAGCGATTTTTGTTAAACTTCGGTGAGCGAAGATAACAGTCTAGTCCAGACGCTGGCCTCCCCTTCTAGGTTGGGCTGCCTGTGGTAGGCGTAGACCCCACCACAGGCAGCCCAAACCAGAAAATGGAATGAGAGGCCAGCTAGGACTAGGAACAGCTACGTGCCGATATATTAATGGTTCGCGTAAGAACAGGAGCATTCAACGGCCAGGAATGCACAAAGGTGTTAATTTTGTTCTATTGTTGAAACTTGATATCTCATTGGTTAAGCAGAAATAAACCTCCTAAAATTTTAATATCCAAATGATTACTTAATTACTGCAATAGCGAATAAATTGAGTTCTTCATCACATGGGAAAGGCTTTACTGGATGGCACTGAAACACTCCTCTAAACTCAGTACAACCACGTGATTGTATCCTGCAAAATGCTCATTATGATATAAGACAATTCGCTCTTTTCATCTGATGGCCATCTTGGATTCAGAGCGAGGCAATCCTTTGTTTTTGCTAGGTTAGCCTCGCACTGAGGCTGATATCAGAAAGAGTTTAGCCTTGCAAAAGCAAAGTTGCCTCGCTTTGAATCCAAGATGGCCACCAGGTGAAAAATGTGAATTGCGAGAGCTAGAAAAATGGTAAGATTTCTATAATTAATGTGAATCAGAAGCCAATACCCATGGTACTGAATGTTTTTTTAATAAAATAACGTAAACCTAAATATAAAATGTTTGCTTGAATCGATCGAAGTACGCTCAGATAGCTAGAACATTATAACAATAAAGGGTCGCCTATCAATGTAAATTCCCGGTTAGTCCTGACCTGGCCTATCTTTCGACCGCTCTCTTAACTGGCAACCGCGACCTTAAAGAGAGAAGACCTTAAAGAGAGAAGACCTTAAAGAGAGAAGACCTTAAAGAGAAGCCATGCCAGGTCAGCACTAATAGCCCACTTTCGATATATGCTTCACTTGTCACGGACAAAGGTTTCAATACGAGGCTCAGGTGATTCGTGAAAAGAGAAAAGAATAAATCGAATTTACCCCGGAGTCTCGTAATGAAACCTTTGTAGTATCCTTTTCGAATTAGTTTTCTTCAGATTTTTTAACTCTGAACTCTAACGAGACTAACGAGACCTGAAACAACCTTGGGGGATGATCAAAGTCAGGCCCCGACTAATCCTCATAGATCGAATTGGAATTTAGCGTGTTGCTTTTTGTGGAGGGAGAAAAACCGGAGAACCCGGAGAAAAACCCTCGGAGCAAGGGCGAGATACCAAAAAACTCGACTCACATATGGCGCTGCGTCCGTGAATCGAACCTTGGCCACAGAGGTGAGAGGCGAAGCGCTTAACCACTGCGCCACCCCGACTCCTGAGAATAACAAGACAATGGTCCAAATTACAAGAATAAAAGAATCAGCGCAAAGGATTCTGGTAGTTGTAGTAATAGTGCAAACCGCGTATAGATGGGTTACACATGACGTCACGGCGGCCATGTTGGTGTACCTTTAACAATAGCCGTCATTTGAATCTCTTGGCTGACCATTGCTTCCTTCTTCAAAGTTACTTCCGCTTTGTTAAAAGGGCTGTGTCACGGTCAAAAGTCTATAATCGCAATCCGCGCCGAGTACAGTTATTTTAGCGATTTTTATATAGACTAACGAACCTCGCGCACATGTGGGATGTGTTTCAAGCACGTGGGATGTGAAAAAGCAAATATGCACAGTTGATTAACAAACTGTGTATAGACGTAGTCTTTAAGGAAAACTATTACGTATCATTTCTATTAAGCATCGAGGGGAGGGGACTGAGTTGTAGCCAATTAACAATAACCAATCGAAAATTGACTCCACGCATGCGCGAAACCATGACATAGCCCCTTTAAAATACATAACTGTGCTAATTTATTTACGCTATTTTCGGTGTACGGGATTGCGAATGAATTGTGCATTGTCCACGAAGAGGGTCTTTACTGTACTTCGAAGTATGTTGCCGCCTGTGATCAAAGACAAACAATACAACATCAGATCTTAGTCGTTTATCTCACAGGATTTAACCTGGGTGCCAGAGGTTCTACTGCCCTTTCTAAGCCAAATCCTAAACTTTGGCTTAGAGAGGGCAGTAGAACCTCTCGCACCCAGGGTACACAGCGTTGGTACATACAACTGTCAATCCCCTCCCCTACTGAGGAGAGGAAATAACCGGCTTATCCCACGTATATAAATAGTTCATACAAGATATAGAACAGTAATTTGCATGGATTTTCAACTATTGATTTTCAGTCTAATGCTCGTTTTTCTGAAGCTGTTCAATCATACATTATTCAGTCCCGGCCTATAGTTTCTAATGTACTTAGTTCAATATTTGTGTGTTTGTGTGTCCCTTATCCGCAGATTATGTTTGTTTATTTAAATTACATAAGCCCCCTCGATTAGCTTTAGCTCTTGGAGCAAATCTAACGAATATATATTGTTTAAATAAAAATTAAAAAAACAATTTGCATAACTTGGAAGATAAATGTGTAGAGGAAAACTAGTTCTACAACATGAAAGACCACATTAAAACTAGTAATTCTGTTCGGTTTTAGAGCAAGGTGGAGAATTGCTGTTGAGTTATAGCGATTTCAAATTCAGAAAAATACATGAAAGCGAGGCTGGAAAGGACTCCTACAAATGTGCGTAACTTCATTGTGGATAAACTATCGAAATGGAATGTGCGTTTATGAATGCAGCCTTAGATCACCATGCATGGCTACGCGCTGAGCAAGCCTATTCTATTTAGATTTTAACCTATAGACAGACAACTTTATTTGGACCTTGTAGATTGAACTACATCGGTAAATATCCAAATAACAATAATATATATATTACCTCAATTAAGTTAAGTTAAAATAGCTATATGATACGTACAACACGGGTTCAATTATTTGTTCCTAACTTCGAGACTTTCGTAAATATATTTTGCCATCATTTTATGCACCGTATTTGGGGGATTGATCATTAGTAAGAATACCTCGTCATCACTCAAGTGGGGAGAGGGGGGGGGGAGAGGGGGTGGGGGGTGGGGGGTAGGGGGCTACACTGACTGGTGCATTAACCTGAAAGAACTTACCACAAGGAAGGCTAATCCAAGAAAAAGAGCTTTATCTTCTACAGAGCTTTCCCTTGGAACTGTGAATAGACAGAAAGATATGTGTAATACCATGATTTAGTTTTCTTCGCCCTTATTTTTCTTTAAACATGACACACCAGAATTCTACTATAAACATCCTAGTTTTCAGTTCAACAGCAACTGAAGTGTACGTGGAAGTACATAGCCACTTGGCTCTCCCCTCCAACTGGACAAAGGTGTCTTAAAACGTGACTGTCTTTTTACCGTAAATTAACCGGATTTGCATGCTGTATAGTTTAGAGTAGATTTAAGCACATAATAAGCATGTTTGGCACGGCACTCTTATTTGGGCCCGCGGGCCGATAAGTTTGGAACCAGCACTCGTGATTTACACGACCAAAATCAGGAGTGCCGATAATTTAGGGTACGGCACTCTTCATTTACACAGAAAAAAGCAAGAGTACCTGTAGATCCTAAACGTATCGGCCCAAAATTTAAGAGTGCCGTGCCCAAAATGCGTGTCGTATAAATCGGGCTTTAATTTATATTAGTGAGAAAGAAATGCAATAGAGGGGATTTCGTATGACCGGGCAAGTTACGACACGACTTACTGCACGGTTACCGTACGGCATGCCGCGACATTGATATGGCTTCCCCATTGGCTTTGTCCGTCTGATCCAATCATATTACAGAGTTACAGTACGGTAAAGTTACAGTACTGTTACGGTACAGCTAAAGTCTTGCTGTATTTCTTTCCCACTGGTACGAAATCTGCTCTAATACCGCAGCTGTACTTTAACCGTAAAACAACAATAAAGAAGCCATTTCAATGTCACGCCATGCCGTGCGGTAATCGTGCCGTATGTCGTAGCCGTAACAGAAATCCACTCTTTTTCACACAGAAAACTTGGATCAATCCCGGTTTCTGGGAAACCCCCACCCCTCCCCCACACTTCACCCTAACCTTTAATGGTTAATCATTAATATAACGACGCATGTCCAAGGGAGGGGTGGGTGGGTAGTTTGCCAGAAACTGGGATTGAGCCGAAAACTTACACGAGATTGAAATACGGTCAGTTTCATCAGTGATACAACAGCTCCAGCAGCCTCCCTGACATCCCCTCCACACGTGGCTGACCTCGCCCACGTACTGTGGTCCTGATTTGGAACCGGCAACTTCTTTCATTAGCTTGATTGATAGAAATGAGGTCAGATTAGCACTTGACACAGTACTGTTAAAAAAAAATCTATATTAAAATTGAGAAGAAGAAAATGATATTTAGGCCGCGGAGAAAAAGGGCCTGGGATTTTAACAGACGAGATCAGGCGAGTTAGGGCGAGAGAACACAAGTTGGGACGAGAAACGTCGAGTTAATGTGAGTTCGAGTGAGATGAGTAAAGCCTGTTATATACCGCTACCGAGGTGTGTACGAGATTTATCAACCCTCGGTAGTGGTATATAACCGTCTTATGTACTCGGTGGTGAAGTTTACTAAAAAATATTAATCTCCAGGTTGATAAGTAGGTAATTAATAAGGTTGATAACATACTTATCAACCACAAAGACCGTTCGAGAACAAGGAAACTGAACTCTGATTGGCACATTAATGACAATGGATGACGTGGAAGTAAGTATCGCTATATAAGTAGGCTCGGTTTCCAGCCGTGGGGGTTTTGGTGAGCCCGCGATACTCGGGGGAGGCTTTCGAGAAACGACACCCCGATGGCTGAAACCGAGCCTAGGATGAGATAAGGCGAGTTAATTATGTGAATAGGCCCTTTGCACCTAACAGTCACATGCCGATATAATGCTTCAATTAAACGGATCCATAAACCTCGTGATCTCAATTGGAAAGGCGTTGCCATGGATGCTGGAGAACAAGCTATCTTCAAAAAAGCAGTTTTAGAAATTTCGATAATCGATTGGAGGTGAAAAACACCTGAAGAACGATTGGGCGCAGGTATTGCTCAGCAGCTAGGGTGATAAATCAACCTGCGAACAGGCTCATGGGAAGAAAGGGGAGGACAGGGAAGAAGAGCCTGCACGGATGCATTGATCCATCATTAGGCTCGTTCCAGTCCTCGCTCCACTCATGTGCTGTACGCAGTTCAAACAAAGGATAATAATTTGGCGGCTTTGTTTATCTAATTAGGTTATTACATTAGGTTATTACATTAGGTTATTATATTATATTATTATTATATTAGGTTTGGCACTGATAAGTAAAACGGACCAAAGATAACAAACGGTAATGAACACGTGAAAAGATTTCATCGTAGAATGGACCAACATTTGTATAGTATTTTTTCCTAAATCACGTGACGTTTGGTTACTGCTGGCCAAATATAGTGAAGGCTCGCATTGGAAGGACAAAGTTTTCAATATGTGTTGCCACTTTCAATTGCAAGTACGAATAAACAGCAGTTGTAACGGACAAGACATGATGACAGATCCTGCAGCACTTGGTCGCCGAGATCAAAGCCATATCGAAAAAAAAATCACTGAAAAACACTGAATTTCTAACCGGACATGAAACAACCACAGGGGCTGATGAAAGCCTGGACCCACACCGCGGCAAAACGGTATGCTCCGCTGGCCAAAAGAACGAAGGCGCTGCTATCAAATACAAATTACCGAGGGTTTCAACTTTTTTAGTAAATAATTTTATAACTTAGTAAACTCACAGTGAATTACAAATTAAGAAAACTTCAACCTGTTAAAGTCTTAGGGTTAGCTTTTAAGTAGTTTTCTTAGTTTTTGACAAAACAGTTCACATATAGATACTTTTAAGCAGAAATTTTAAAATTACGGGTATGTGCCTGTTGTTTCATTTCAGTTTTCGCGGGAAACTGGGGGCGGCCGCGCGCCGACAAGAAATAACAAATACGCATGCGCGTAACGTTTTGCCGCGGTGTGGCCTGGACCTGGCCAATCCACAGATCGAATAAACCACTATGCTGTTCATGCACAGTTGTTAAAGTCTTTTTTTTGTCAACTGGTAGGCCACCATGGGCTTTTATCGCACGGCGTCCATGTTGAGTCCCAGGAGAATCAAAACCTTTGTTTTCGTCCGGTAAACTCGTTCTGAAACCAACCAGTGCGAGGCTACCGGGGCCAAAACTATTGTTTTATCCAAGATGGCCGAACTGCGATAACAGCCCATTGTCTAACATTTGGTGGCCCAAAAATAAACAAAGGATTTGTACAACTGCGCATGAACCGTAAACTGGTCTATTGCAATTTAGCATGCTGGTTTTTGCGGAGGGAGGAAAACCGGAGGACCCGGAGGAACAAAGGCGAGATACCAACAAACTCAACTCACATATGGCGCCGCGTCCGGGGATCGAACCCCGGGCACAGAGGTGAGGCAAGGCGCTTAACCACTGCGCCCGGAAGTTAGTCCTTCCCGGAAGTTAGTCCTTCCAGTACGAGCCATGTCACGTGATTTTGAGGTCACGTCATTGCGTCCGTGCAGGTTCTCCTCTTCCTTCCATGATTCTGTTCGCATGCCATAACATATTTTACCTGGAAAGACGTCACATTATTGCTGGTGCACTCGCAGGGACAACAGGTAGGACCCTGAACCGTGTATACCACCTCTCCTTTGTAGTTCAACAGTTCAAAGTATGTTGATGGCGGAATACAACTACCGCACGTCTCCCGTGCGCTGAAAAAAAGTGAGCGACAATAACTCAATGGGCCTTTGCCTTTTTGTCGAGAGTCGAGACTAACATATCGAGAGTCAAGACTAACATATCGAGAGTCGAGACTAACATGTCGAGAGTCGAGACTAACATGTCGAGAGTCCCAAAATGTTCTATTTTGCCCAGTGAAGTCGTTTAAGGTACCGAAAGAGTGATATCTTGGTTTTTCTTCTTCATTAAATTAAAGATTATCGAAGAGTAAAACTGCACGTGCATTTATATATCTATCCTTGGGTGATTAACAGCCAATGGAAACCAATACTCTACCTATACCGCGCACAATTTATATCGCGTACTAATGACATTGGTGGCGGACAGTTTCGAAATCAGATATAGAGGTTCAGTCTTGAAAATTGAAATCGAAAAGTAAAAAAAATCATGGCATCTTTATCGTGGGCGTGCGAGAAGCACTGCTGGCGAACCCGGAACCCGTGAGTCGATCGCAGTTACTCAAGGACGGCTGCTGTAAAGTCACTTTTTGTCAAATATATTGTTTAAGCCGGAAATGCGGCTGAGTTTAGAGGCCCGCGCGTTTCAAGCGGATATTTTTAGAATATCGATATACGGTTTTGAATATCTCAGTTCCAAGCCCGGCCTTGAACGATACCAATTGAAAGTGCTATTATAAAAAAATCTGATGCATATGGTTATCTTCATTTAGCACAAACAGAAAATGACAGGAGATCGTGCATAGTACATGGTACCTTGGCTGTTATCACTCAAGATATGTATACTTTAATTTAGTGAAGCATAAAAAAGAAACGTATCATATGGACTCTCGACATCTTAACATTCTCGACCCAGCCTAGTTAGTCTCAAGGCCTTCTGGCTGATATTTTTCTTAGTGGGTTAATGGATGTGTAATGCTAATGAAGCTAGCAAAAACCGTATACGACAATTCTGTCGGTTGTACGTTGGATCTAGCAGAGAGATCTGATCAGCCAAAAACAGTAATAATTGATCAGCTTTTCTGTAGTTCACTTGTTAATGGATCCCTGTGGTTTGTGACGTCACGGCTTACCTGTGGCGTGCAAAGATTCAAGGTTCGGAGAGAGGGTCTTTAGTTATTGTAAAATCCAGGAAAGAAAAAATAAACCATTATTTTGTTGTAATTTAAGCTTATTGCATGCATTCATGCAAACCTCTTTAAATCGTCTTTAGAAACTCTTTCCGCCGAAATTCGCGACCATAAAAGGCTGCTAAAAACCCCTCGTTACTTTCGGAACTTTATGGTAGATGTGTTTAACATGACCGTGAACCATTCCATGATGGCACTTGTATCATAAATGCGTAGGTATATGGTCTAGAACAGGCTCCAGTCTAGAACCGGAACTTGGTTTTCAGAGAAAATATAGCTCCAAAATCCAGATTTCAAAGTTATTGTGAAAACGAACCCCGACTTTCTCCCTGTTTGATTATTTTGAATCGTCTATAACCCGGAATTCAAGATATTTTTACGAAAAACAGCACCCGGTAATTAAAATCAGGTTCAAACCCGGAGCCGCCGCACATACTGATATTACGTCATAAACAATAATTCCTCTGGGATTTCAGATAAGCTACCTGTGTTTGACTTGGCCCAACACCTCTCCTGTCGGCATGCGTATAACCATGGATGGAACAGCCCACGGGCACAATGCAGGTGACATACACGACCTAGGGTGTTCAAACTCCATGATCCAGTTATTTTTCTCCACGTCGATGACCTTCATATAATACGGACGTCCTTTACCGAAGATTGCCATTCCACAGCCGCTCATCGACTTGACTACAAGAATGCAAACACGTTCAAATATCTTATATTTCTATTTAGTCATATTCTTGGAGTAGTTCAGTCCCGCTCCAGACCTGTATTCTAATTGGACCATTATACTGTAGCTGTATTGTTGTACTGCTTATTGTAAAGGTTAGGGTGTTGTGTATTGTTGGATACGTAAGCCAAAAAGTACTGTGGTTCGTTAATTTCGAGCGGTATTGTCTGGCTCTATTCTTGATTTATCTTAACTTTATTTTTCCTCCCACCCTTGGTATCTCATGTGCCTAAAATATAATTTACAGTAATGCAGAAAAATAAGTACTAATCCATACAGAACAATCATATTATGAGACGCCATAAAAAAAACTATACATCCTATAAAGCTGTTTCTTGAACATGCTGTATGTCTTCCTGATTTGAAGACTTTACACGAAATTTCAGGTCATGCAGTACGATGTCAGTTTTGTTTCCGAGTTCAGTGTTACGGTTTGATTTCGTAATTCTATACCAAGGCTTCACGTACTTCAGATCAATATTTTTTTGGCCAAATTAAAGGCTTTTGCTCCTTATATGTTTAGAATTTCATTTTAATGGAACTTATAGCGAAACGGAATGAATTTTTTGCTTGATTTAAGACTGACGTTTTGGTGGCGGCGCCGTCATCTTGGTCAACCAAGATTGCCCCCACACATTTTACAGTAACAACTTCTCATATTTGTTTACCCGCCATAACCGACTCTGAAACGAAATGCTCTTCTGCTTCAAAATTTGGTCCAGAGATGTTTTGATCCCTCTTCCAGCTAAAAAAGACCATTTCATTTCATTTGGGAATCAAAAAACTGACAATTTGCGTGACGTCATTGCAAACCAAGCTGCTATAGTATCTTCTTTCAAGCTTACTTCGCTTTTCCTGCTAGTATTCGATGAGTTCATTGCGATATTCGCCATGTTTGTTTGTATTCTGTTGTTGATCATGATGATCAAGAATAGATAATAAAACTGTCTTTCATAGATTTGATAAAATACATATAAAACTTCCAATTATGATAACAATAAAAATTAGCAAGGTTGTTTACATTGCGTCGACTATAAATAAATTGAAAATTCCCAACGAGATCTCCCAGTTCTTCTTCAGTACAGTTATAGGGAAAAAATGTCCAAGTACAATAGACTGCACAGGCACGATGGACTTTCGTCACACGGCGGCCATGTTGGCTTGAAACAATAGATTTCCCACGTGTAGCCTCGTACTAAGCAGTTTCAGAACGAGTTCACGCGTGCACAACAAAGGTTTTTATACTCCTGGGATTAAACATGGCCGCCATGTGAATAAGGTCCATTGATGGCAAACCATCAGTGGAGTTCGATTATTGCAACTTCTAAGTTGTTTTTCTTTATGAAAGGGCAAGTACTTCATGTAGCTGCACAAACTGTCCCAAAGAGGTAGTCACTAATTTTGAGTGTTTTAGAGCTAATCACTAATTTTGTGTGAATTTAGGCTAAGTCATAGCTACATGAAGTAGTTCCCTATGAAAGGGAGGGCGAGAAAAGGGGGTTTGCTTGAGTATAAGGGGGTGGGGTTACCCCTATTTTATCCCCTGGATCCATCCCATGATGACTACCAAAACAGCATATTCTGGGTGTTCTTGATAAGGCGCATATTTTAACTTTAAATAAAATCGACAATAAATGCTCGAAAATTTGAAGGTTGCGCCCGAGGTTCTATCTGTGCTCTCTTTACTTACTCTCTTTAACATCAAACAGGTTATGTCCTCTTCCATCCTCCACTACGAAATCAACTGTACTCCACCATGCTGCAAAATAAGAAGATTGCATTCACGAAAGACCACTTAAAGTGCCTCTAACGTTTAAGCCTGTTTTTTTACCAGCGACATATATAAGCACAAACAACATAGACACAGTATCAAATGCATTAATCATTAGCGGCGTTTGTTCTTATCTCATACCTGCAAGAAGAACAAGTACCGCTAATGAGAAATACGGCACTGCATCTGCGTATGCTGCTTAATATGCTTCTGCTCGACAGGTCATTCTCGACCCCAGACCCTTCTCTTATTTCTTACCGCGCATGCTCGACGAAAATTTTATGAAAATATGATTTTCGTCGAGCATGCACAGTAAGAAATAAGAGAAGGGTCTGGGATCGAGAATGCTTGACAGTCTGTAAAATGCTGCGCGTGTCCAGTCAGCGGTAGAAATTGCAGGAGCAGTTCTAAATGCTGCTAAATGGTTTGTGTTGAAAGGGGAACTGAACCATAAAATCAACCCAACGACTATACAAAGATGTATTCGAAAGAAATAAATGCTGTTATTTTATTTTCTGTGTTGCACGTCTATGAAGAGGAAATCCGAAAACCTTCGTCTCAACCTCCGCTATGCACAGACGGCTCAAGTCTTGTAATTTGTGACGTCAGGTACGGGGAATAAATTAGTTTTGCCATGCTGTCCCGGTTAGGGCTAGATTCCATCCGCCTGAAGGACGCAATCCCAAAATGCACTGCACTAAAATACTTCGAATTCATTGAGAGCAGGAATTGGTGTCTAATGAAGTAATGCCTGCTAATCAATCAGTATGCAGTATAAAAGTTCTAAAAAAGCGGTTGTTGACAGCAAATCCCTCGTGGCGTAAGGGATAGTGACGGTTAGGGTTTCGGTTCGAGTCTTCCGGTGGAGCCGATATTTTTTAATATAGTTGAGGGAAGCGTACTTGTTGGCCTAAATTTGTAAGTGCCGCTTTAGTTTGTACCCTAGAAATATAACAGAGGAAATTGTAATTCGACCTTCTGGCGGATGGAATCTAGCCGCGACCTGCTGTCCCTGCATTAAAACGGCTGAACAAACAGCTTCTGACTGCGGTCCATTGTATTTTCTTTCTGCTGTCAGAGGTGATTACTTTTCCTTGGTGTGCGTGACGTGCGATATGGAGAAACGTGCACTGAATTGAGCCGCAACACGATCTAGATTTGTCAGCCGAAAATCGAACTTGAAAGCTAATTTTCTCTCCATAGACGCGCAACACAGATAAATAATAAAATATAAGAACTTATTTATTTCGAATACATCTTTGCATAGACGCTGGGTTCAGTTTCCCTTTAACAAAGCTCGAGACATCGCAAAAAAGACTGGGGATAAAATCGTAATAGTTAAAGGGATCCCCGACTGTTGAAACAAGTTGCTCTTAAATTGTTGGCAATACGGTCTAAATTAAAAATATGTTGAAAAAATTGGAAAATGTATTCTATTTTTAATTAGATACAAGTATGAGCCATGTTGGGCTTGGGCGCCGCCATCTTGGATGTGATGACGTTTCATGGTTGCCAGTAAAGTGATGACGTCACAAAACATACATTTTCGCTTTAACAATATTGGAACATCGAGTCTGAAAGACCGCCGTGAAATAACTTTACACACCAAAAATGAGGCAAATTGGTTAAAATGCAACTGAGATGCATATGGTATTTACGCACAAGTTTGTTTTCACAAAACGAACGAGCGAGGTACGAGCGAGTGAGGTTTGTGAAAACAAACAAGTGTGTAAATACCATACAAAAGCACTTTCCATCTTGTAATTTGTTTATTATATACATACTGAGATTTGTCTCCAATATGAAACAGGTTTTATTTAGGTCTTGTCAAGAGACATCACCTAAGAGAACCGGTCCCCCATACTAGCCTCTCCCCATGATAGTCTGCGCCGATTTATTTTTAGCTAGCATAAATTAGTTGGACTGTTTTTACAACTCTATCCGATTGGTTGTGGGTGTCACGTGTCCGAATGGCCCGGCGGGTGGCGAGAGCAGAAGAATGCATTCAGTGTTTTACTCAGTAATCAAAGCATTCACATTTTTTTACTTTCACGACAGTTACTCTACAGATTCATATTGATTACGGTGTTGCAAAAGCATGTCCGATTATTTACGATATTATAGGTTCTATGTCTAATTTCTTTAGCGAATTGTAAGCGTCTGTTTACGATAATTCCAAACTCAGTCAGTCAGTGTTTCAGATTAACTGGATTTATAGACCTATTCGAAAAATGGCGTCCAATTTAATTAACTATTGTTTAGGACTGACTAGCCTCGCTTACACGTTCAAAAGCTTTTGATTGTACTGACTAGCCTTGTGTTCACGTTACCAGGACAATAGCTTTTTAAATTGGACGCCATTTTTCGAATGGGTCTATAATTTCGCAAAATTGTGGTCAAAAGTCGATGCGTGCTTGCTTGCTATAAACTGAACGTTTCTAAAATTATTAGCCTGATGAAAGAGCAAATAATCCGGTCAGTTCCCTAGGTATGTTATCTAGCTATACATGAATATGAACTATAGGGAACGAGTATTTATAAGGTAAGCGAAGTTTCAATAACAACGATACGGGTTGTTAATTTATTCAAATTTTTGGAAGACTTTCCATGCTCGCCGATCCGGCTACAAACTGAATGGCATACGGCTTCATTTCCTTTGATAGTTTCACGAAATTCAGGTCACTCTAGTTTCTTTTCACGGCTTCCAGGTCACATCCGAATTTCCTACGGGTCTGGCTTAATATATACAGCCTACAGTTTCCCAGTCAAATCCAAATGGCAATATCATGTTTTAACGGATTTTCAAATTACACTCCGTAGCTTATATTAATTAAATTCAAAGTTCATTTTCTCGAGTCTTCAAGTCAGATCAGGTCAGATCCGTCCCATACCAGTCCGGGTAGTAAGTTTATGGAGCAACACATAATTCAGAGCCATAACTGATTCAGAGTTTTGAAGCTTCGCATCCATCGCCCCTCTTTCTTTGTTGAAATCAAGGTGGAGCGATGAAAATCCGTGAGGAGCTGGAACCGAATCTTAAAATAGCATCGTGACGTCCACTGAGCAAAAAAATAGATTGGCGCAGACTATCATAGAGTACAAGATCAGTTCTCTTAGGTAATGGTCTCTTGGTCTTGTCATTGAACACGTACATTTGTAGCTTTCAATTTTTCGTTTTGCATTTCGTATTCGACTCACAACGTAGACTAAAATTTATGCTCGATACAATCAAAATGGAAAGAAAATCTTACTTTTTAAACTGACATCAGCCTTGAAATAGTTTTCAACATCAATATGAAACTGTCTTTGATTCAACAAATAAAGTTTACAAGTTTACATCGTCATGCAATTGATCGTTTGCATTGACGTCACAAAAAAATTGCCTCAAGAAAAAACTTATATTAGTAAAATATTTTTAATGCTGTGTATATATAGAGCAGGTAAAAATATAGAAATGACCGAAATTTTTGAGCAATAGAGTACTTCGTAACCGAGCTGTCGGCCAAATAATATTTGAACAATTTAGTGTAATTAATATGCGGCGGCCATGTTGGTGTACAGCTTTGCTACACCAAGATGGCGGCCAAAACCGTACTTTACAAATATAACTGTTTTCCCCATCAATATGATTAGCATTCACTTCTAAACACTCTAGATATCACTTTTAAAGGTTTATCAAGTCTAAAATTTGAAATTGGCCGAAATATATGGATTTCCTTGACATTTCGCTTCTTCTTTGCCTCTTTAAGTAACTTTACGTCTGTTTCTCTAAGCTTTTGCTCTTGTAATTGTGTTTTCTTGGTCGATAATAAACTCCTCAATTGACTTGGAAGTTTTAACGTCGTTAGTTGGCTGTTTACAGATCAATATTACATTATTAAATAAAAGTCAAAACCTCCAACTTTCGTAGTGAATGAAAGTGGCGCCTCGGATCTCAAGTCCAGTTTGAAAATCCCGATATGTTTTGGCAGGTGTTTTCTGATTGGACGAAACGCTTTTCGCACGTGTGAAAAATTCGTTTCGCGATTCTGATTGGCTAAGGAAAATTGTGAAGTGGGTTTTCGCATGAATGATGCCATTCGTAAATCTCAGTTTGGCAGAACACTCACTTTAGTCAGAATCAAAATAAAGGCAGGCGTACAAAATAATACATTTTGTAACAACTTCGACGTCTCAGTCCCGTTGGACACAAAACTCAGTAACGTTTTAGAGTAGAGCACCTTAGTTTTGGATCAGTTCAGTTGCATTCACTCAGTGGAACTACAAAATGAGCGCCAAAAAAACGCATTTCAGTAACCGTAATTTAGAGTAGAGCACCTTAGTTTGGGATCAGTTCAGTTGCATTCACTCAGTGGAACTACAAAATGAGCGCCAAAAAAACGCATTTCAGTAACCGTAATTTAGAGTAGAGCACCTTAGTTTGGGATCAGTTCAGTTGCATTCACTCAGTGGAACTACAAAATGAGCGCCAAAAAAACGCATTTCAGTAACCGTAATTTAGAGTAGAGCACCTTAGTTTGGGATCAGTTCAGTTGCATTCACTCAATGGAACTACAAAATGAGCGCCAAAAAACGCATTTCAGTAACCGTAATTGACTCGATCATCAGATCTCGGAGTTAAGCCAATGAAACTTAAATACTAGGGCTATAGGTAAACGATATCAACTATGGTTCAAATCTGCATTCTTTCATTTGACCCCACATTCCTATATATAGTTATACACTCAATATCAGTTACTGTTTATTCAATACTGCACATATTATAAGAATCGGATATTTCGATCCCATGCTAAAATGTGAAACTACCAAACCTAAACTCGGAGATCTGACCACAGCTCAGCCAACACTAATTGTTCTGTCGATTTAACATCTTCGTTTAGAGATGCCTCTCCGACCATTTTCTGGCAGAGCCAGAGAAAACGCTGGACAATTCTGTTCTGTTTGAGAATGACAGTGTAGGAATATCGGAATTAGTACTGAACTCCCTCAAGCTTCCACCAGGCGGCTGAACAAGAGCCTTTGTGCAAAATGCTGATCAAGTCAGACCCAATTAAAGCTGTCGTGTTGAATTACAGCATGATTGTACAACCCCTGAAATTACTCCAGCCACAAGTCAGTTTATGGAAACCTGCGACGAAGTCATGGAACATTTATTCAAAAATGTACCCTCCTTTATAGATAATTCTTCTCTAGGACCTCTAGGTGTGGCAACTTCACATATATAAGTAATTTGGGTGATTTTGGTTGGGAGGAACCCAATATGTGTGCAGATGTATTTATTCAGCGAGTGATTGTGACGATATGGAACTGTGCGAGGATTGTATAGACGATATCTATCATGAACATGTCGAAACAAAACAGCTTACTTTCGCAGTGCATGTTTTATAATTCGTACGTGCCGGTGCACGCTATTTAATTTCCTTTTCGTGTGACTGTCATGCCCATTTCTTATCTGGCTCATTTCAGGCTCGTGTCAGGCATATGGGGTGCCATTCCCGCCATTATTCAGACTTGTTCAATTTATATAATGGAGCCTTGAATTTATAAAATGGAGCCTTGAATTTATAAAATGGAGCCTTGAGTTTATAAAATGGAGCCTTGAATTTATAAAATGGAGCAATGAATTTATAAAATAGAGCCTTGAGTTTATAAAATGGAGCCTTGAATTTATAAAATAGAGCCTTGAATTTATAAAATGGAGCCTTGAGTTTATAAAATGGAGCCTTGAATTTATAAAATGGAGCAATGAATTTATAAAATAGAGCCTTGAGTTTATAAAATGGAGCCTTGAATTTATAAAATAGAGCCTTGAATTTATAAAATGGAGCCTTGAGTTTATAAAATGGAGCCTTGAATTTATAAAATGGAGCCTTGAATTTATAAAATGGAGCCTTCAATTTATAAAATAGAGCCTCGAATTTATAAAATGCAGCCTTGAATTTATAAAATGGAGCCTTGAGTAGTATAAACTGGAGCCTGGAATGTTATAAAATGGAGCCTGGAATTCATAAAATGGAGCGTTGACTTTATAAAATGGAGCGTTGACTTTATCAAATGAAGCCTTCAATTTATAAAATGGAGCCCTCGGTTTCTAAAATGCAGCGGTCTGGCACAATGGATGAAGTATGGCGGAGGTGGAATGGGCTTAGACAAAACCTCGTGCTTTCTCAACAGATTCAACAATGGCTGACGATCTGCAGGAAGCTGCGCGAATACTCAACAGAGTAGCTTCTAATTTGAACAATAGCTCGAGCCATTTATCCAATAATTTATACGAGGCCCATAATCCACCATTTGTTCCAGACTGCTCCTCAATCTCATGCTTCACGTCCGAACTGATGAGTCTTTATCCTCATCACCGGTCGAGAAGCAATGGCGGACTTCGACGACTACATCCGCCAATAAAAGGAAAAGAAGTGATAGTCGACCAGCGAAATTGAAAGAAATCGTAAGGAAATTTGTCTGCCTCTCGGATAAAGATCAGATCGAAGCGCCAGATGCGGAAGAGTCGAGGGAACTGCTGATTTCTGACATGGGAGAGAAAAAGCTGTCAATAGCAAAGGAGGCAAGTGAAAGCGAGGTTCGAGAGGTAATGGTACAAAAGTTTCCGAAGCTGAAATTAGCTGGCGGCTTTGAATTTATGTATGCTGAATCAAGAAAGAGAGAACTGAAAGTCATCCCACCTGGTCCAGGAGGATTAACAATGGAGTATCTGGTCTCTTTTATTGGACAAGGGAAGTTTTACATAAGGCCAATACAGCAAGACCTCGACTTAAGTACAGAGCCTGTATATTGTGCAAAAAATAGCGGGAAAGAGATTTGCACGAAGTGCAAAATAGCAGTAAATGTCAATAGACTACGGAAACACTATGCTACATGTGGTAAAACAGGTGCGTACCATACATCTGGTATTATTTATAAATAGTTAACTATTAAACTATATAGTGTTAGTTATCTTTACAGTGTTAAAAACAATATTTCCGCACCCCTTTTACCAATAATACTGATTTTTGTTGTGGCTTGTGTTATGCACCTATCAATGTCAACCCCCAGGGGGGGGGGGGAGGGGGAGGCCAGGCAGATGTGGGGCATTTGACCGTTCTTGGTATCCCCACCCTGGAGAATTTGAACAGGAGCCTGGATCCCAGGATGGGGGCATTTGACTTTTGGAAGAGAGGGACTGGTACTAAATATTGGTGCCTCATGTTTGTCGGCCATTTTGGATTCGTCTAAAAGGTAGGTTTACCGTCAAGTTCACATTAAAAATATAAATTAAGTTAATACTTCAACGCTTCATTCCTATTTACTATAGCTCATTCCAAATACTTCTTGAATTTGTGTAAATCAATTTCATACAAGGGTGGGGGATTTGATCCGTTTTGACCCAGAATTTAGTCCCCAGGGTGGGGATTTTGACCAACAATTCTCCCAAAAAGTCACATTTCAGTTTCAGTTTCAGTTTCATTTATTTGCCACAAATATAAATAGTACGTAATCTTACAAAGATTAAAATAAGTGGCGGGGTAGCCCAAGAGAAACCATAAAGGCTTGTGAGGTTCTGGGCCACCTCGTTACAATTAATATTGGTTAATAAATTGATTGAGGCGGCAAGAGCAACACGCTAACAAAACTAAACAAATACATTAAAATGCAAACATGAAAGACAATACAATTTTATATTTAATTAATTGCGGGAGAAAAGATAGTTCTTAAGATTGAATTGGAAAGAAGAAAAGGACATTGCGTTACGTATATTTGAACTCAAAGTATTGTAAAATTTAGGACCTTGGAAACTAACAGAGAATTGTCTTATATTTGTTCTACACAAAGGAACATGAAATAAATGATAACTTCGGGTATTGTAACTGTGAATTTGATCATTCCTCAACAATAAGTTGTCGAAACCTCGAGGAAGTAAATTGTTTTGATACGAATACATAAATTTTCCCAAATTGAGTAAATAAATATCTTCAAATCTCAAAATCCTTTGTTGTTTGAAAATTGGGTCAGTATGGGCGTCAAAGGCTACCTTATCTATAATTCTAATTGCACGTTTTTGGAGCAAAATAATACGATGTAAGTTAGATGGATACGTTGAGCCCCAAACAGTAACGCAATAATGGAGGTACGGGTACACTAGGGAAAAGTATAGTGTTCGTAGGGCCGGCTTAGAAAGGCAATTTATTATTTATATTTATTATATATTATATATTATTCCTACTGATCTGGATATTTTGCTTGCAACTTGAGAAATATGAGGTTTCCAGGACATGTGTTCGTCTAAAACCACCCCAAGAAATACCCCACATCTGCCCGGCCTCCCCCCCTGGGGGTTGACATTGATAGGTGCATAACACAAGCCACAACAAAAAACAGTATTATTGGTAAAAGGGGTGCGGAAATAATGTTTTTTAACACTGTAAAAGATAAGTAACACTATATAGATTAATAGTTAACTATTTATAAATAATACCAGATGTATGGTACGCACCTGTTTCACCACATGTACATGTAGCATAGTGTTTCCGTAGTCTATGGACATTTACTGCTATTTTGCACTTCGTGCAAATCTCTTTCCCGCTATTTTGTATTGGCCTTATGTAAAACTTCCCTTGTCCAATAAAAGAGACCAGATACTCCATTGTTAATCCTCCTAGACCAGGTGGGATGACTTAAGTTCTCTCTTTCTTGATTCAGCATACATAAATTCAAAGCCGCCAGTTTGTTTCAGCTTCGGAAACTTTTGTACCATTACCTCTCGAACCTCGCTTGCACTTGCCTCCTTTGTTATTGACAGCTTTTTCTCTCCCATGTCAGAAATCAGCAGTTTCCTCGACTCTTCCGCATCTGGCGCTTCGATCTGATCTTTATCCGAGAGGCAGACAAATTTCCTTACGATTTCTTTCAATTCAGTCGCTGCATGGTCGACTATCACTTCTTTTCCTTTTATTAGCGGCTGTAGTCGTCGAAGTCCGCCATTGGCATTGCTTCTCGACCGGTGATGAGGATAAAGACTCATCAGTTCGGACGTGAAGGTTCCACTTGAAGAAGCATGAGATCGAGGAGCAGTCTGGAACAAATGGTGGATTATGGGCCTCGTATAAATTATTGGATAAATAGCTCGAGCTATTATTCAAATTAGAAGCTACTCTGTTGAGTATTCGCGCAGCTTCCTGCAGATCGTCAGCCATTGTTGAATCTGTTGAGAAAGCACGAGGCTTCATCCACTAGTGCCAGACCGCTGCATTTTAGAAACCGAGGGCTCCATTTTATAAATTGAAGGCTCCATTTTATAAAGTCAACGCTCCATTTTATAAACTCAAGGCTCCATTTTATAAACTCAAGGCTCCATTTTATAAACTCAAGGCTCCATTTTATAAACTCAAGGCTCCATTTTATAAATTCAAGGCTCCATTTTATAAACTGAAGGCTCCATTTTATAAATTCAAGGCTCCATTTTATAAATTCAAGGCTCCATTTTATAAACTCAAGGCTCCATTTTATAAACTCAAGGCTCCATTTTATAAACTCAAGGCTCCATTTTATAAACTCAAGGCTCCATTTTATAAATTCAAGGCTCCATTTTATAAATTCAAGGCTCCATTATTTAAATTGGACAAGTCTGAATAATGGCGGGAATGGCACCTCATAGTAGTTTTATAATTCGTACGTGCAGTGCACACTTAATTTAAATTCCATTTCGTGTGATTGTCGTGCCCATTTCTTGTCTGGCTCGTTTCAGGCTCATATGAGTCAGGCTGTGAGGCTAGGCTGTTGAAATATTAAAATATTCCAAACGTTATTGGGCTCTTGTCGTGCTTGTGTTTAATAGTCTCTCCTCAAATCTAACAAGGCCATGACATGAGCATAACATTTGTTTGACTCTCTAGTGCCGATATTTGGCCGATATTTGGTTCTAGCAGCAGTATTCCTGCCGGATTCAAGCCGGATTCAAGCCGGATTTTGTCTCTGTCAGGCTCGATATTTTCGTACGGGAGTTCAACTCTCTGGATTCAGTCCGTTTGGCTAATAAAAAGCATTGTTAGAACAACCCTTGCGTCGTAATCGAAGAGCCAATCAGAATACGTGACAGTTCAGCCTTTACTGGCAGGGTCTTCTCTTAGTGGAGTAGCCGCCATCTTGTATCTGACCGAGAAGACCCTGGGACGAGGTTGATGGGGCAGCGCCCAAGCCCAAAATGGCTCATACATCAGTTTTTAATTTAGACCGTATTGCCAACAATTTAAGAGCAATTTGTTTCAACAGTTAGCCTGTCAATAATGGTAACATTTGTAATTTTCCCCGTTTATAGTAGTTCCCATACAAAGCCTATATACTGACAAATAAACACACCACTGAACAACTCGAAATTAGAGCTTGGATTGCCTGTGGTTCACATGGCTCCAAATGAACTACCTATAATGATAACATCGAGCCGGTAATTAATATAAGATTCTGCCAGTAGAATCAATAACAATCGTATTTGACGTGAGCCAGCTGGATTAGGGATACAAAGTTGAGCAAGAGTACTGAGTTGATTTGTAAATGAGTGGATCAGTTGATATAATTGATATACGGTTGAACACTGTAGTATTGAGTTGCGTGGTAATTCTCCCGATAACCAATTGCCCAATTCTACTTCATGATATATTAAATATGGAACGACAACTAAACAAACTAATCTCCACTAAGGCGCGATATTGCAGAATATACAGAATATACCATTGTATATTTCCATGTATATTCTGTATAAATATACACTACTGTATAGAAATAAAAATATACACTTTATATTTGTATATGTCTATTCTGTATATAGTGTATATTCAGGTCTTTACAAGGTGATGCCTGAATATACACTATATACACTTTATACATATACAGTGTGTATATATATACATTATATACACTATATACAGAATATACTCTGTCGTTCTTTACAAGGTGATGCCTGAATATACACTATATACACTTTATACATATACAGTGTGTATATAGTGTATATATATACACTATATACACTATATACAGAATATACTCTGTCGTTCTTTACAAGGTGATGCCTGAATATACACTATGATACACTTTATACATATACAGTGTGTATATAGTGTATATATATACACTATATACACTATATACAGAATATACTCTGTCGTTCTTTACAAGGCGATGCCTGAATATACACTATATACACTATATACACTTTATACATAATACAGTGTGTATATAGTGTATATATATACACTATATACAGAATATACTCTGTCGTTCTTTACAAGGCGATGCCTGAATATACACTATATACACTTTATACATATACAGTGTGTATATATATACACTATATACAGAATATACTCTGTCGTTCTTTACAAGGTGATGCCTGAATATACACTATATACACTTTATACATATACAGTGTGTATATAGTGTATATATATAACTGGGGAATATACAGAATATACTCATGTAATATAATCTGTATATGTATACAATATATACAGTATATTCTGTATATATATACACTATATACCCTATATGTATATACTGTATATTCTGCAATATCGCGCCTCACTCCTAATCTCACACCCCCTTTCTAAAAACAATCAATGTTGATATGGATTTAAAATAGTCAAATACTCTCGATAATCCGCCGGATAAATGAGCATTTTAGCGAATTTGCACATGAGCAAGCGAAGGGCTGAGCTGGTGAAAGAACTGAATACTTTAAATTTACCTAAATACACAAAAAACGATTATCTATTTTCTCTTCTTCCTGAATACAAGCATTTCCTCTCTTCGAGGCTTATAAATGTGCTCGGTCGGCAAAGTCAGCGGTGCGCTATTTAATTAGTGCAACAGCACACAGACAACCCTTTTAAAGGAGTCAAGAGTAGTGGCATATACCTAAAGAACATAATCCCGTACTTAAAACCAGTTACTGGTGAAACGACAGAAACGAATTCGCTTTGCGGTTTAAAATACCTGCATTTCTTAGTTGAAATAAACTGACGTCGTAGAGTTGACGGTTCAAAATAAGGTGAGACTGAAAACGAAATTACTTTCTAAGTCCATAGTATACATTCTTAGTCGGCAAACACAAGCATATTCATGCAGTTTACTTCAAGTATGACCTCAAAACTTTCTTGAAAACATAGTAAGTAATTGCACAAAATCGACGCACTTGTTATACATGTTTTTGATTCCTATGTTTACGAAATAGCTTTAAGCCGGGAAAAGCCGTTTCTGCATCACTAAATAAAATATATATTTGAAAGAGCTGTTTGTGTTCAAAGCTTCAATTCAACGTCGGTCTCTTTTACAGAAAGAAAGAAAAGCAAACTTGCACACATGTATCCATACTTACATGCTTCGGGGTTAACGACTTGTTGGATAACAAACCGATCAAGTTTTTCCAGAACTTCAAGACCAACGGTATCTGAGTTCCCGGCTGTGAGCGTTCGCCAACTTTAACATCGGCCTCATCCAGCGGCCCATCGAAGCCTCCTAAATATTGAATAGAACCACTGTGATCGTGTCGAAGTCCAGAAAACGAGGCTGTTCAGTTTGAACATAGGCCATGATTGCTGTAATTTGAGCCTCTAAAAGTATACAAAACGTTGAGTAGTGCAAGGTTTCATGGACGTTCTTGCTGCCAAGTAATTGATTTAGAATCGGTTAGTTCACCGACGCAGAAACCGCAAATACAAAAGAAACTATTCGGCACAATACTTATATATTCATGTTGTTTTTGGATATTAGCCCGCTACGACATTTGCAAGTCTAATCCGTGACTCTGGAATGTACTGCATTCTTTTTGCATGACTGGCTGTCAAACCACTAGAGTTTTTGATGTAGACAGGAGTGAGTGTTGCCGCGAAATGAAAGCATCCCAGAGCTTTAGTTTCACTTTGCCTGCAGTAATAAGCTATCTTGGAAGTTGGTCTATTAAACAAACCACATGAGTCATCGACGTTGATCCGTTGGATAAACAACAAAGACAAAATGAAAACCATTCTCCACAATTCTAAAGAAAAAAGGGCTTTGTTTAATTTGATCGCTTTTAGTCATAGATGGAAGCAAAAAGATGAAAAGAAGGGGAAGAGAAACACTTTTTATCTGAACGGACCTTCACTTCTTCCAATGCACGTCTTCCCAGAATTCCAAAGGGGCTGCGTCGATGCCGCCAAAGAAAGGGACTAGTAACTAGCAACAAACCAAAATGGCGGATAGTTTGATAGCGTCGTCATAGCACGTTTTCAGCGTTTTTGCACGAAATTACATATTTTGTAAGATTATACGAAGGACGAATAATATTATGAAAACGATTTAAAGGAAATATAAGCTGTTTTCAGCCGATTTTGGCACACTAAAGTAGAAACACAAGGAAACTAAGTAGAATTTCAAGACCATGGCCCAAATTAGAGGAACAAAGGTTCTGGTAGGTGTCGCATGTGACGTCATCATGCAAATGTTATTTGAAAAGGATTCTGGTAGTTGTAGTAAAATGATGCCATAATGAAAATGCATCATCACGTCGCTCAGGAAGATCCAACGTGGATAAATAAATAAAATATATCTATCTATCTAACCTTATGTACGTATGTAAAGACGATATCGATGGATGAAGTGTAACAAATATTGAACAACGGTGCCCGGGGGGGGGGGGGGGGGGGGGGGAGGGGGGGAGGGGGGGGGGAGAGGAGTTGGACTCATATAAAAGCTATACGGGTATGTGCTGCTGGATGGGGTCGGGTTTTTTACCTACTACCGTGTAGGAGTTTAATTTTGCGGGAGTTAATTTTTGCGGATTTTGCGGATTTCCGGCTTCGATCCGCAAAAAAAAACTCCCGCCGAAAAAAACTCCCGCAAAATTTTCTGCCGCAAAAATATACTCCCAGAGAAAAATTTGTAAATCTTGTTTTAATGGTTATATCGGGTTAACAGGAACTTTTTAACATTTAACATAATAGGACACGCTAGCCAAAGTTAATAAAATACATTTTTCCTCTCACATTGCCGGATTCTCACGGAAAACCGTACTTTCCCGCTTCTGTGTCACGTTCAACGTCAGTTGTCGTAAATAAAGACTGACAACATACAATCAATTCCAAAGTACATGTACTCAATGGATTAATCTACAGACTTAATTCCTGCAGCAAATAAAGCGTACTCTCATAACAACGAGGCGACTGGCACAACAGGCATCTGTATTCCCGATTCAACTCCAGACACGTCCTCAAAAGAAACAGAGACTGTTATCATAATCGACTAATACGTTTTTACAAGAACGTACAATAATTCACTCAGGTTTTGTCGTTATTTATGTTCATGTTGGCGCTAGAAGAACAACTATAAAAACTTCCGGTCGAAATTGTAAGTCAGGAAGTAAAATTTCAATTTAATACCGATACTGCCTTGAATTTTATTTATACTTGACCAGAAATCCGCCAAAATTTCCTCCCAGCAGTCTCGATCCGCAAACATTTCTTCCCGCAAAACAAATTGAGTCGGCAATCCGCAAAATTTTCCTCCCGCAAAAATTTCTTCCTACACGGTAGGTCGGAGATGGGGTTTTTCAGTTTCGTCCTCTATGTCTGACTGAGATGGGGGTATACGTTTTCTGTTCATTTGTTTCTCTTTAGCTTTGCCCAGTAGGTTTGAGGAACATTCAGTGCCATTTTACGGTGTACTTAGCCTGCAGGCCCTCAGTGTTTTCAACGCAAAAGAAGTGATAGAATAATTTGGCCGCGTGAAATGGAAAAAGGAGACTGGCACTACTCTCTAGCCTTTCTGGGGTCTCTTCTCTTCTCAAAGCGCTTGTTCTGCAGGCTACGGGGTACTTTACGATATAATTACGACGGAAAGCTGATCTTATCAAAAGGCTGTGCTGCATCAGCGCTAATAACGCGAAGCAAAGAGCGATATCTCGATCAGCTTGTGTAAACAAGCTCCTGGTAAGCTTGAATCGGCAATTTCAAAAATGTACAACATCAATTTTGGAAGTTAGTACAATGTATATAGACCTATCCCACGCGGCGGCAATCTTGGAATAAACCTATTGTTAATGCTTACCCAGCCTCAATTAAACACGTTTGAGACCAAGACTGGGTAAGTATTAACAATAGATTCATTCCAAGATGGCCGCCGCGTGGGGATACGTCTATAGGCTTTTAGCAATAGTATTTTGCACGCATTAGTTTGGAACTTGATTTGCCAATAGGACAGACTGAAAAGTTAGCCTGTAAAATGGCATGCAAGACGAGAGGAGGTAGAGACTCCGGTACCAAAATGACGGAGGTGTTCGGTGGTCATTTTGAATATGACCCCTAAAAGGTACGCATAAATAAAAATTATGAAGTGTTCTGAACCCCTAAAACGTGCGAACCCCTAACTCGTGCGAACTGGGATCCCCTAAAAGGTTCAGTTACGAGAATTGTGACCCCTTGACCCCTAAAAGGAGCCCTAAAAGGAGCGCCGAGCATACCCTCTCCACACCCTCCCCACAGGAGTAGAAACCCACTAATTCATTTGTATATTTATTATTGGGGTTTGTTATCTGACTATATCACTGCATGGAAACGGGATTGATTCACAGTCTTTAATATTCCCAGCACTCAAAACTATGGGTTAAAAACCGGTTTGAACGGTTTGTTTAGCACGTATTTCGACTTCAGGGTTTGGTCTTTATTTCCAGCTCCGCTAATTTATATCCGAGCAGTGGGTATGTTATTCCATCAGCCTTTTATTTATCGGCATGCGCTTTTGGGTTGTATTTCACATATGTATTGCCAGTTTCAGACTTTATGATGTTTATGAGGTAACACAACCTATTATCGGACAGTTTTACTTTGATCTCTTCCAGTCGTATAGCGAAGAGGGCTATTGCCAATGTTTTTCTTCCTTCGTGATCTTTAATAATTGTGACTACGTTTGCATAACATGATTCCTTTCGAATTTCAATATTCTCCCTGAAAATCGACTTAAGAGATCCGTTGTTGACAAAACTACTATCGGACAGGCAATACCTATTATCGGACACATGTTTGAAAATCACGCCGCGCCGCACTCGCACACCAGTTCGTCATGTTTCATACACAAGGTGTCCGTTAGTAGGTGTGCGGAGTTACATTGATAATTTGCTCTCTCGGTAGCTAGTGGAAAATCGCCACATGATGCGATAAATTATATTCACCAGATAAAGGTTGTCCGATAAAGTGTTCTGGTGGAGTTGTGCCGCTTTCGGGATTGATTTTATTTACGTTTTTTTAAATCTCGTGGTGCATGTCTGCAATGAAATACAGCACGAGGAAGGAGCGCCATTTCTGCAACAGGTAAACAGAAAGTCTTATTTCACTGAATTTTGAGAGTCAAGAAACAAGATGATAGGGTTAGTATCGATATACAGTGAAGAGTCTCGGACAGATTAGCTTAAAAAGTTTTTGTGCATGTGCCTTCTCTTGGGAGATATTTATTTGTTTACATATTAAAGCTTAAAGTGCGTATGAGCCCAATTTGTATCATTAAAATCGATTCTCCAAACTTTTAATATTGTTTTAACTTGAGTGTGGCGTCTATGAGTTATAGAGGATTCTATTTCCAATATGCTAATTATGTGACGTCATGTGAGGCCAACAAAAGGTCATTTCTTTCTCCTTGTGAATGAAACAATTTCTGATTTATACAAAATATTTCATAAAATCACTGATATAAGGCCACGTATTACATGGATATTTAGAAAAATATGTATATTTCTGCCAGCACGTTTTTGTATAATAAATGAGTCCTCACATGTCGTCACCTAATTAGCATATTGGAAAGCGTATGACCGGTTTGAGCTGTTTTTAGAACCGGTCCGGACTGCGAATATAAAGGCATTTTACCACGCGTGACACAGCCCCTTAAAAAAGACCAACTGAAGGTGTTCTCTGAGCGTCCTCCATTACTGATGAAACTACTGATGCAGTCGAGAGGATGAGGTCTAATGTAGAAAATGAATAACATGAACTGAGTTTGACAGGGACGGTGGAGAGAAATGTCAAGTGCGTGGGGGAGGGGGGGGGGGAGGGAGGGGAGGGAGTTGAGTTTATTTATTCATCCAATATTCTAGCATCTAGGGACCTCCTGTGGATAAAACGACAGATGTGCGGCATTTGATCAGTCTTGGCATCCCCACCCTGGGGAATTTGATTACAAGCTTTGCCCCAGGGTGTGGACATTTGAATTCGACCGCTTGAGGTCTGGGTCATAGTCTCTTGTTTCCTGAGTCGCCATCTTGGATGTTGGAACTTCAAAAATACGTTTTCATCTGTTTTCTTTAAGTTAAAAGGAACGCTTCACATATATTTGGGATCACCTCCAGTTCCCCCATTGTCTCAGCTGTATATATATATAGTTTAAGGAGGAATTTCGTTGTCCCATGTGGAGCAATTTGATCACAATTGACCAATTTGTCTTTCCCCAGGGTGGGGAATTTTACAAAAAATTCTTGAAAAAAGTGAAATGCCGCACATCTGCCTGACCCCCCTCTCTCTGGCTTAACATTGATACATGCACTACAAACCACTGAAACAAGGGGTAGACCAAGTAGCCAAGGAGAGTAAAATAGAAACTGAAAACGAGGCTCCTCCGACCGCGCTCGTACCAGGAATATGAAATAGATTTAGTGGATTAAATGAATTTCCCGGTTTAAATCAAATCATAAATAGGGAGTTCAAACTAATAAATTACAGCCAAATTTTTAAAAGGGCTGACAAAAGATCAAACAAAAGTAAAAAATAGTTGCTTGGTTAAATTTAAATCAATGATACAAGTTTAAACTGAAGCAAATTTATCATACTAGATTAAATTTAAACATTAAATAATGCTACAAGGCTTGTCAAAAGAGACCGAGAAAATCACTTTCATTTCAGGCTGCTTCGAACTATCATTATTCGTTGTCTGCTGCTACTATCACGTGATTCGCGACGATGCGCGGAAGATCCTGGGACGAGGTTGAAAGACCACGAGGGTTTGCTGTCGTGCGTATGCGTTGGATCGGGTAGCACCACAATCAAAACGTGACCCCCGAGAGAGACGTCTCTCTCGGGGGGCCACGTTTTGATTGTGGTTCCCGATGCGAGATGGCTGTATTCGCAGACTAGGGATCGAGAGAATTTAAAGTGGAAAAACATGTTTGCTTCGGTAAGTGTAAATTTTACCATGAATTTCTTAACATTTACAAACCTGATTTGTCACAGCTTTCGAAGTATGTGTCAAACCTGTCGAATGAAAGGTTCTCAAAGATACTTTGAAGTTCTAGGTGGACTGTACTCGGCGCCATCAGAATGCTCGTGATGCTGCCGATATTGACAGCGACGACTTCAGCTCTTGAAACTGAAAGATCTATGAGCCCCTTTTCGGGGAAAAAGAAACTCCGGTATAAAAGGGAACAATGAGCTCCATTTGGAGATAAAGCGCTAGCAGCTTCTTCGGAGGATAATTGAGCCCATCCGGGGAATGAGAAACCCCTTCAACTTCGAGGTATTAAATATCTCATGCAGCTAGTTTTTTTAATTTACTCGATAGAAGTTCTGTCACCGATTTATTAAAGGCACTTTTCATTCACCGAACATCATGCAGGCGAAAAGCTGTGGCAAGCTGTTGTGTAATCATTGATTGTATTGTACGAGCAATGCGTATGTACCAATCAAATCAACATCCCCCCACCCCTCCCCCCTACCCCTTCGCTCGGTGCAACCCCCGGACATTTGACTCGTTTTCGTGCCCGGCGAGTAGGGAATTATACATCGGTAGCTATACTTGGGTGGAGAATTTGACACCGGATGACACCGGTTCTCGATTTCATGTTATGTGCTGCGTGGTTTTCCTCGATCTAAATCATGGCGGAATTGGAGCAGGGAGGTCACTTTAAACGACTTCAAAGGACAACATTCTGCTCTCGTAAGCGACTGGCTTAAAAACAAAGGGACTCTAAAGGCTTTGTGCTGTATCTGAATGTATTAAAGTATAAATTTCTTACGAATATTTAAACTGTCTGTTTGAAATCAAAATACGGTGTCACAACTAATACTATGTCCCGGGGGTAGGGGCATTTGATCGCCTAATACGACGATGGGGTGGGGCACTTGAACAACATTTTTGGCCCCGGGTGGACGGGAATTTGAACAATCCAAACTCCAAAAAATCAAATGCTTGAGGGTTTTCGGGGGGGGGGGAGGGTGAATGTTGATGTTCAGTTAACTCTAGTTATGTTTATATATACGTTGTCCTCCAAGAAAAAGTTAATGTTTAGTTTAATATGTTACTTTTATAACTTTCTCAGAGCTTTACAACACAGAAAATCCACAACCAGGAGCGTCCATATCTATTATATACCTGTCACAGCGTTTTCACAAGTTGGGCTATTTTAAGTTCATTTTTGCCGCCAATTAAGTGGGCTGCACCATAGTGGCGGAACAAACTGCCTCGTTAGCTACTTTTGTTATACCAACAACATGGCTTGATATTATATTACAGGAGCTCGTGTATATTATTATTGTTCACCCTTGAGCATTCTTGACTAATTAACGTAGGCCATGTTAATGTTAAAGATTGCTGGCTTATTTTGGCTTTGAATAAAAAATAATTTTGTATTCACAATGTAGTTATATTATTTCAACATCTCACCATATTAGGATGACAAATGGCACACCGCATTTAATCATTGCATGGTGCATGGTTTTCTCTTGTGCACTCTTGCAAGAACTCAATATCTTCATTGTTTTCCAGTCAGTATATTCACAGGAGCCCAAGCTCTGTTTATGTAAATTTAATTTATAAGGGTTTGTATGGGAATTTTTTAATCTGGCTTCTCGATAAATATACTGTAATAAAGTGAATAAAACTTACCTGGTGTCTATGATCTGTGTCTTGGCTGTGTCTGTACGTAGTTTCAGCGAATTTGGGCGAATTTTGAATCCCTTACTCTTCATACTATAGAAGAAATGAAAGGTAGGAGACAAACTTCAAATCTCGGGTTCAAAGCCACTCACGTTTGGGTCGATTTTTTCACGAAAATCGCATCGATTTTACATTCTATCCCCATCAGCATACGCAGTGATAAATTTCCAGTCTATCTGTTCCAACCAAACGAAGATATCTGTATTTGCCGAGCTACAATCCACTATTGAGTCCGCCAAAATCTCGCCATAAGCAGCCATCTATGCCCGTGACTCGCCAAAGTGGTGCCAACACAGGAAACCCAAGCTCTGTTTATGGCTGTTGGGAATTTTTAAATCTAGCTTTTCGATAAATATATTGCAATAAAATGAATAAAACTTACCTGGTGTTTATAGCCTGTGTCTTAACTATATGTTTGTATGCAGTTGCAGCGAATTTAGGCGAATTTTAAATCCTTTCTCTGCAACTAACGAAAGCTAACTTTAAAAATTCCACAGCTTGGGCTTCCTGTGTTAACGGTTTTGGCACCACTTGGAGAGTACATGAGTCACGGGCATGGATGGCTGTTTATGGCGAGATTTTGGCGGACTCAATAGTGGATTGTAGCTCGGCAAATACAGATATCTTCGTTTGGTTGGCACAGATAGACTGGAAATTTATCACTGCGTATGCTGATGGGGATAGAATATAAAATCGATGCGATTTTCGTGAAAAAATCGATCCAAACGTGAGTGGCTTTGAACCCGAGATTTGAAGTTCGTCTCCTACCTTTCATTTCTTCTATAGTATGAAGAGTAAGGGATTCAAAATTCGCCCAAATTCGCTGAAACTACGTACAGACACAGCCAAGACACAGATCATAGACACCAGGTAAGTTTTATTCACTTTATTACAGTATATTTATCGAAAAGCCAGATTAAAAAATTCCCATACAAACCCTTATAAATTAAATTTACATAAACAGAGCTTGGGCTTCCTGTGGTATATTTACTTAATTCGGAGTTTAACTGAAACCGAACCATAGCGGTACAACAATCATGCTCAAGAATCCAGCGCATGCTCTTAAATCCTGTACATCTGTTTTACACATTCAGTAGACACATACATGTACCCTTTGGGTACCTATTTTAAATTTTTGTCGAAGTTAAATAATGTTTTGAACAAAAGAATCCGAGCACGTTTACTAACTAACCAAAGCCTATCTTCGAACGAAATATGAAGATTTTTTTCACACTTTGCCGTGGTTTGCTCGATATTAGTGGACAGTCGCTCTTAACATGCTTGAGAAAGTGTTAATCACCTCCCATGGCACTCAACCCCACGCTATTCGACAATTGTCTGATTGACAAGTTCAGCTCATACAAACTTTATCATAACTAGCAAAAAATATGTCGTTTTATTAAGTACTGGGGTTTTCCTAACCGTTTGGGAAGCTTAAAGATTAGAACCATTTAAAAGCTTATGTTATATAATTAGGGCCTACAAGAAGCCGCATGCAAATGATTTGTGCGTCTTTATATCTAACTTGAGTTTCCAAAACGTTGAATGCATAATACTGGGAAAGGCGCTGCACTTATCAGACATTTCAGACTAGCTCCCAGGCATCTGAGCAGGCGATAGACTTTCATGTGGCCACTAATTAAAAAATTAAAATGTTGGATTGGCATCGTAAGTACCAATTTGCCTGTTCCGCGCCTGCATGGTACACACCCCCGCCCCTGTACTACTACCCTCCCCCCTGGATGGGGCTAAAGCAATACATGATATAGTATGGCCTATAGCTAGCTGGGCTTGCATGCATATGGCTATTAAGCATGCATATACAGCACTGTGCAAGAAAGTAATTAAATTAACTACCTGACGGGTCACCTTTTGGAAAAACAGTTGAGATATATTTCAGTAGAAATCGGACCGGAATATGGGAGTGAGCAGTTTTCCAGAATCAGAAGACTAAGGTACTACTCATGATTTATGTCATCTTAGGCTTTAAAAAGCCGATTGTGAATTAAATGATTTTGTCTCTCAACAACGAAGCTGTGAGAGCGCTTCAAAGAAGGTTTTTCGCCATTTTCTCTGTATTTGAATCTCCCGCTACGGGCCCTTACCGCGCGACACCGTTAAAGGCTAGGGCACGGTCATGAATGACAGGAGTGGTTACTAAGCCACCCAAACTTGAAATCGTCCGATGGACGTTTTCAAGTTTAGTATGCTTTCTATCCGGAGGAACGAGAAGTAATCAATCCGTCGATATCACAGCAATCTCACATGTTAGTGCACTCTAGTGTTAAGTCGGATTATTGAAAATCTTCGAGCAAGTGTTGTTGTTCTGCGACGTACATCGGCGAACTGAACAACTCCAAGCGTTTTTGCCATGACGTCAGTTGCAAACGAAGAATTTCGAATGAAAGATATTTGCTTTCTCCCTTTCCGATGGGTTGGATGGTGGTGGCTTTGAGATTTCACAATTTTCACTTGAGTGACCCCTTAAAATACTTGGATGAATCAGCCGTTAGGTGCGTCTGTTCGAGATATTTTGAAAGAGCCTTTTAAATACCTAAATGACAGTTTTCCCTACCCTTTTCTATACTTCAACTCGTGAAATCCCTAACCCCTTTCGGGCGGAGCCTCCCCGTAGACATCTCATACACGACTTTCATAATGGCCGCCTCCTAATTTACATATGTGATTTCCCGTTTCGGTAGTTTATCTACATGTATAGAAAATATGAACATTGCCATGTGAAAGAGCATGTCGACATTAGTGAACTTGTGAAAGTTGTGTGCTGTAGCTTAAAAATGAAGTTACAGCCAGTTGAAATTAGAGAGATTTGTATGAGAAAAACAACGGAAGCCTTACTAGCCTCGCTTTCATGTTTTTCTGCATTAGAAATGCTCATAGCTCAACATCAATTTTCCACATTGCTCTAAAACTCAAAACTATTACTAGTTTTAATGTGATCTTTCATGTGGTAGGATTAGTTTTCCTCTACAGATTGGTCTTCCAAATTATGCAAATTAGGAGGCGGCCATTATGAAAGTTGTGTATACAGTTTTAAGACATACTCAAGCAAAATCGTCCGTGAGGATGTGCTCATACATTTGCGCTATAATTATATTCAGGACTGAATATTTCCAGTGATTCTAGATCTGGGCGAAGATCATAAAATATCAACAGACACCGCCGGGATCGATGATCCAGTTTTTCAATTCTCTTTTTCAAACTCATTAATAATTCAACAGGTGAACACAATTGGAATCGTGACTACAACAAGTCACCGTTTTTAGATAGAGCGGATTTCAATTGAGTGTCGGAAGTGTTTTGGTTTTGCGTTTACTAAGCTCTCCTATTGGCTGAGAAAGTAAACCAACCAATCAGAATCCAAAGTAAAACCAAACGCAAATTGGTTTTGGTTTTGCTTTGGTTTGTCATTGGCTCACAGGGAAGCCATTTATGAGTTACTTGTGATTACTCGCTCTTATGATTGGCTGGCTGTGGGTAATTTGCGTTTGGTCTTTCGACACTCATGCGAAATTCGCTCTATCGTTTCCAAATACAGCTTGCATTTCAAGAAATTTAGTTTTAGAAGCGAGTATATAAATACAGTTACTCGGTTTTCAACACCGTTTCAGTTTATTTAGAAATTCACATGTTACTAAAATATATTCATTATTCTAACAATTTGATCTACTTCTGTTATCTATCATAAAATACCTCAAGAAACTATACCCTAATATTTCAATTCTCTATAAACTTATTACAAAATATGTTGAATATGAAACTCCTTAACAATATCTCAGCCGAGCACAATTTTCTAAAATACGTTAATTAAAAAAAGTTCAATAATGTGAACTACCAAGAGACCATCACATAGGTGATGGTCTCTTGGAACTACTTGATCCGTCGATCACAATAAACTATTCAACAGATTACCCAAAACTTTCAATTCACTATTCAAATATTGCAAAAATATATTTTCGAATGGTATTCCTTTAATATTCTGTAAAACAAATTCTACTAAAATGAGTTCCACGTTCTAACAATGTCAATAGCTACTCCCAGTCCATCATTGACCAACTAAACATGATATATAAATAATGGCTTTTCAAATATTGCAAGCAAACGTTTTTAAAAAAGAAGATAATTACTTATTATAAGCCTGGTGTACACGACAAGCATTTTGGGCACGGCACTCCTAACTTGGGCACGGCACTCCTAACTTGGGCACGGCACTTCTAACTTGGGCGCGGTACTCCTAACTTGGGCACGGTACTCCTAACTTGGGCACGGCACTCCTAACTTGGGCGCGGCACTCCTAACTTGGGCACGGCACTCCTAACTTGGGCGCGGCACTCCTTAACTTAGGAACGGCACTCCTAACTTGGCCATGGCACTCCTAACTTGGGAACGGCACTCCTAACTATCTATTCACAGGGTATCAGAACCCCTAGATTTTCGAGCACGCGGACATTTCCATTTACACGACAAAAATAAGGGTGCCGTACCGAAAATGTTTGGCACGTGTACCTAAAATGTAGAATCTTTAATTAAAGCGGACTTTATACTCGGAATACGAACGAGGATTATTCGTCCTTATACAATTTAATCAAACCGAGATTAATTAATTTCCGGGCAGTTTAACGTCTTGCCCAAGGATTCCATGGTATTGATTATTGTTAAGTTGTATTGATGTTCTATATATTTCAGATAACAATCCGGTCATGACAACTGCTTCAAAAATACATGTAAACAAATGCAGTTAAACTGCGAATGAAAAATTCTTTCAAAGCTTACTAGAATGCATTCATGATTTTGACATTGTAAACGCCTTCTATCATACAGTAAAACTCCTTCAGATCGTCGAACTCAGGGATTTCGAAGTAGAAGGTGCGTCGCTGACCAATCACTGAGACCACATTGCTCAGGTTGCCAGGTTGTTCTACACTTGTTCTGTTTCTTTTCTGCACACGTTTGATGGCGCTACATACGTATCTGCCAGGAAGAACAGAACGCACTCCTGTACGAGATAAAATGAAAATTCTCAGTCACAACATAGTTCCTCATAACCTAAAATAGAACATATGGGTTGAAAAAGCCGGCTTGGGCGTGAACAACAACAATAACAACGACGACGATAACAACAACAACAACAACAACAACAACAATGATGATGATGATGATGGTTTCACGAGGGTAGTACATATATAATAGTGTCAGAACTAAGGAACATGTAGCGCTCGATTAAACGTTTGGTTAGCTAGCAACAGTTTAGGCTAACCTGAAGGGGTTTTGCTTATTAAAAACCCTTATAAATCGCAATATATGGCAACTGCAAATACTTCGTTTTGAACTTGTAATTATCATATTGAGTTGGGAATTCAGATTTCTCTCTTAAACAAAATCGTGTAATCATATCATAGTAATTTAGCTCGCCCTATCTTAGCGTTGAGCAGACATTGTTTGATTACCTTTTAAGATAATGGTCTTCCCTTGGAAATTCTCCTTGCTGCACTGGTCCTTTCGTGAAAAACGAAGTTCTTGCTTCTCATAGTCAAAGAACAGCTTTCCAGGTTTTACATCTAAAAGACAACAACATTGTCATTTAAATGTAAACTCCACATGGTTTACACTTAAGTCTACGGTATACATCATGGGCTTTCAAGACATGGAATTCATCATGACTGGATGAGTATCTCTCCATGCCTTGGGAGTTATTTAAGAGAGCACTATACGTAAAATCAACACTGCTGTCTTGTAACAACCATTTAAAAAAAATCATTTGGGGTTAACCAATTTAACCGCAGCATTCAAGTCACATGCCATTTGGACACCCCTATAAATTTGGTACAAAATAGTAGTTAGCTCTATTACTGAAATGATACAGAATAGTAAATGAAATAAGCTATATTAGTATTCTGTATCAAATACTAAAAACTATTAGTAGAAACCAACTAGCGTTCTATCACCAATCCTGCAATCTGATTGGCTAAACTACTCACTATCTATTCTGTGATAGATAGTGATAGCGAAGTGATAGATAGTGAGTAGCGGAAAAAAACCGGTTTTCAAAAGCAAAGCAATGGCTGCGAAGTCGTCAAAATATTAAGAAAATCTTGCTTCAGTTTAGGATTGAACTACTAGTTGGTTTCTACTAAAACAATTAGACTACTCGCTCTCAGTTTCTATGGCTCATAGTTGAATCGGAGCTACGTTTCTCGTCAACTATTATACAAATAGACTGTGTCCGTCGAGGAACTATCGGCTGATAGTTGCCCGCGGAAATTTGATGTTCTTAAAACAAATATAAGCCCGAGAACGCAGTTCGAGGGCTTATATGCTAGTTTTAAGAACATCAAATTTCCAAGGGTAACTATCAGCCGATAGTTCCGAGACAAACACAGTCTATTTGTCGTTATTGTTCATCACGAAATCGTCTTCCGCTCTCAGCGGGCACTATTATACAAATAGACTGTGTCCGTCGAGGAACTATCGGCTGATAGTTGCCCACGGAAATTTGATGTTCTTAAAACAAATATAAGCCCGAGAACGAAGTTCGAGGGCTTATATGCTAGTTTTAAGAACATCAAATTTCCAAGGGAAACTATCAGCCGATAGTTCCGAGACAAACACAGTCTATTTGTCGTTATTGTTCATCACAAAATCGTCTTCCGCTCTCAGCGGGCACTATCGCCTGATAGTTTGCCTCCGCGGACGACAACTATCACGTCACGTGATCGCTTTTAGCCAATGAGCGCGCGCCAAAATTTTGTGGTGAACTATAACGCCTGATAGTTTTCATCCGCGGACGACAACTATCACGTCACGTGATCGCTTTTGGCCAATGAGCGCGCGCCAAAATTTTGTGGTGAACTATAACAGCCGTTATAGTTCACCACAAAATTTTGGCGCGCGCTCATTGGCCAAGAGCGATCACGTGACGTGATAGTTGTCGTCCGCGGAGGCAAACTATCAGGCGATAGTGCCCGCTGAGCACGAAAGGCAATTTTGTGTTGAACAATAACGCAATTAGACTGTGTTTGTCTCGGAACTATCGGCTGATAGTTACCCTTGGAAATTTGATGTTCTTAAAACTAGCATATAAGCCCTCGAACTTCGTTCTCGGGCTTATATTTGCTTTAAGAACATCAAATTTCCGCGGGCAAATATCAGCCGATAGTTCCTCGACGGACACAGTCTATTTGTATAATAGAAACTTCGAGCTCATAGTCTAATTGTTAAATAGACCATATTATACAGAATACTAACTTAGAAAATTAGGATTCTGTATCAGTTACAGAAACTAGTAATTACACCTGCATCAGTATGAGGGAGTGCGTCCCTCCAATGTGGGACTTGTTTTTGTGCATACTGCGCATGTCCTTTAGCGCCAAACTCTTATTTCACGCTTTTCATCAAAATTTCAGAAAATTGTTCACTGTCATATGGTTCTTTCCATATGTAATAGATACAGAATGAGTGGCCGTGCTTTATGGGATTTACAAACTTGAGCTGAAAGCGAGAGTTTGTAAATCCCATAAAGCACGGACACGAATTCTTTATCGCACTTATCACACGTATAGAGTTATGTTTTCAGTTATTTTGGCGATACGACTTATTTTGGCCGAGAAAATCGAAGCAAAAGTTTATGTAAATCAGGACGAAATCTCTATCACTTTCCTTTGTTTTGCTTCATGGATTATTAACGTGTTTGATAATACACATATTCTCTCAAAAACAAACTTAAAGCTGATTTTCTATTGAAATACCAACTTGCTATTCATCTTGTACCCGCTGGCCACAAGAATATAAAACTTAATTATGCTCTTATCCCACTGAAACGAGCATAAAACACTTTATAGCTAAACTGCATTAAACATAAACAACAGATAAGGGGCGGGCATCTCATTTATTGATACTTGTCGGACATGTCAGTGCTTTGTTAATTACAGTAGTATATAATGTTGGCCAATCAAATCTACCTAGACCTGTTACATCTAGTACCTGAAGAAAGCTGATTTTGCCAGCCGAATATAAAATCCTACGTTGTTTCAGCTTTGCCGTAATCCTTCGACTTCGTATACATAGTGTAGTTAGTACATTTCTTCTATTCTTAACATATATCCTAAAGAAATTAGGTATCAAAGTAGAGAAACGCCTTCGATTTATTCTTACATATTAATCTCTCCTCTTTATACACCCTCAACTGTATCCCAACGGGATTACATAACAACATTCTGCACACACTTATGTACATTCCGTAACGCTAAAAAGTATATTTCTCATCGCCACTCTGTTACTGATTTATTTTCCTTAATGACAGCCTTCCTACGTTTGTTTGTATGTTCTTTTGTCTGTAACTATGACGTTCTTTTGTTTGTCGTTTTTACTATTTTAAAATTGAAAGTTAGGGAAACTCACTGCACTCATCATTCGCACCTTTCTCTGCACATTTATCTTAAGGGCGCCCTAGCTAGCGGATTTGCTTTTTAGTTATTCTAGGGCGCCCGTACCATACATTTTCTGCTAATTTTTTTCTTATTATATAAAACAAAAATGTAAATTGCTAGGTACGTTTATGGTTTTAAATATCCCACAAGGAAGAAGCGGTTTGAGAAATGAAGCCATAAAATAGGTAACCCGGTGTGCCAAGAGACAGTCTCATCAGCGTGCAGGCCCTTCTTATTTTGCTCTTGTATGTCATTGAGGGAACCAGCCTCCTATACCCGAGTTAAAATAAAGTGATCTATCTATCTATCCGTCTCTCTGTCTCTGTCTCTGTCTCTGTCTCTGTCTCTGTCTCTGTCTCTGTCTCTGTCTCTGTCTCTGTCTCTGTCTCTGTCTCTGTCTCTGTCTCTGTCTCTGTCTCTGTCTGTCAGTCCATCCGTCTGTCCATCCATCGTTACTGAATGCGCACCAATGCATTATAAACTGAAAGGGTTTCGGTCACGAACTCACAACCTTTCAAGAACTCTTACGGCTGAGAGCGCGCGCTGTTCGCAACACAAAACAATTTCTTTCTTGGGTGGGCTGAGGGTTTAGGTCGGACAGATGAAAAAATAGCATTTTTTTCGATCGCTCGCTATGTCCACTATTAAATAACGCAATCGTACCTTTCTTGGAATACAAGATCACCTGCACTCCTTCTTGGAATTTCCTTATGGCTCTGCTCTGCTTGTAATCAGTACCAAATCGGTACAGCTCTGGAAAGAGTGTTCTGTACTTGATACCGACACAAGTTGCCAAGATCCCGCCTGTTATCCGTGCATGGGGAAGTTCGCTAAGTGAGAAGTGATCTCCTGGACAGACACACACGTCCACTGTGCCAACCAGGACCTCGCTCCAGGCTTTGTCTTGGCTGCCAAATGAAGGATGAGAGGTAGAAAACCTAGGACTCTCACTTTTGAGGTACAGAACAGGACCCTCGTATTGCACCTAGGATAAAATTAGGAAAATGGTGACCTTAAAAATGTAAAACTCTCAAGATGATTTATAATTCATTTTTTCCCGTCGTTTTGAATGGCCGAGAGAACTAATAACTACCTACAAATAATGGTCTGCTCATGCGCATTACGGTGCAAAGCCGTTTTGCTGCAAATAATGGTCTGCTCATGCGCAGCAACATTGCATTTGTCAACATGGCTCGCTTTCCTGAGCTGTCGGAAAATTACTTGTCATGTTTGATAGAAAGTAAAAACAACGAAAACACAAAAAAGCGACTTAAAGTTGCTCTGAATGCCGGCATCGGCAAATAATTGATTGCTCGCCACTAACAAATGGCACGATATTTTGCGATAACCGAGTCCAATAATTGCTTAATATTAATGTCTAACCTATAGACTTAAGGTACTTTGCATGTATTCCATTTAAGACATGGCATATTTTTCGCAAAGATGTTTTGATATCTGAAATACGATAAGGTATATGTAATAAATCCGTCTAAGAAATAATGTACTCCTCCCCGGTAAAACCATTGCAATTTGAATTTGAAAATGGTTCAGTATCCCTGCGTAGACTGGCATAGTATATTTAAACAAAAGTTGATATGTTCATTGTGCATTCGCGCATTTTTTATTTGGCATGTAATTGATGCATGGTAATGCTTTTGCGTCTGGAAGGGAGCCGCACCCTACAATGAAATATATTTTTGTAGATCTCCTTGTAGACATTCTAAATATTTTAACACACCTCTGCTGGTTCCCATTCGTTGTGCGTTCTACTTGCTACTAATTGATCATGCAGCAGCGACTCCCTCAATGCCTTGAGATCGTAAAGTGGTACGTCCATTTCCTGGCTCTTCTGTTGTAATAGTTCCATCATGTGCACAGTGGAGTGTTGAGATCTCAGAGCTTCATAATCATCTTCTCTCATCTTCAGGATTTGGACGGCGAGTTTGGCTAAATACGCTTCGTACTGAAACTGAGTAATATATTTTTCCCAAATTATTTTTTCATCTTTGGCAGACTATTAATTTAACTTTTTTTATTGTAAACTTCTGAAAGAAGGGAAGGACCCTAACGACTAAGGATTTCAAGAATTTTCAAAATACAAATATAGTATCTTGCCTTTGGTGCTATCGTTCTTATACGAAGTGAGTTTCAAACTTTCCTTCTCAAACTTGCCATGATATTGCCATGGTTGGCATTTTGGCTAGGACCTTTCGCTCTCTTCACTTGTTGCATTTAAAATCAATATTCAACATAAATCAACTCATAATATTGCTGAGCTCATTAAAAAAAAAAAAAAGAAATAATTTTATATTTTAATTACTCACCTCGACAAACTTCTCTGCCGAAAAATCTGATTTAAACCAGGAAGCCAGTTTGCTGTAACCACGTGATGGTTGTAGCCATGGAAACGTATCAATCATGCTGACAAATTCAACTTGTTCCTCGAGCTCAGTCATTATGGAGGCTATCTCATAGGCAACCAGGCCACCAAACGAATAACCTCCCAAGAAGTAGGGCCCATGCCTCTGCTCACTGCGAATGAGTTCAGTGTATTCCATAGCAAGTTGGCGTACGCTTTCCCAGTCTTTTCCTCGCTCAGTTGGCTCCGTGAAACCGATTGCATAAAAGGATATTAGGTCCTATGAAAGAAATGAAGTACGTGAGAACGAATTCAAAATATCATTATCTCCAATACATTCATTCCTCAGATGAAAATCACTGAAAGCATTTGCTTTGGTCAAAACTCTGTTACCTTTAATACCACGTAAATTGAATTCCAAGGCAGCTTTTTCTTTTAGAAGAAACTTAAACGTGCTAAAACTGTAGTTTTCGTACCTGAAATTGAAAGCCCGTAGCAATTTGAGCAAGGCTCATGGCGTATCTGTGTGAAGGGTGGACACAGAAGAACTTCACCTCGGCTTTGTCTGGATCGTGTAGTGGAACGATCTGACAGGATCTCCTGACAGGTTGAGCTATCTGAGTGGTTGAGCTTGTGTGTGTTCTGACGTCCCCATTGGTGACCTATAATAAAACATTAGCTTATTTCTTTAATATATAAGGCAACATCGTCCATACAGGGCTAATACAATTGTTTTGCGTTTATTATTAATCTAGCTTCTCCTATTTCTCTAATCCTTTATTCATAGTAATTTCCAATTTTTATTGAGCCACTCCCCTGTTTGTAACAACTATTTTTGGCTCTTTTGTTTGCTTGTATACTCAAGCTTGCCGCCGGCTCTTCTGTATTTTTTTGGTCGTTTTTTTTTCGGATTGGGTTTACCTACACTACCGAGATCGGTAGTGTTAATATTAGCAAAACCTGTTTATAAATGCTATTTATAACCTCCAATCGATCTTTCTAAAGCAGCGTTTTAAAAGAGAGCTTGCCCTTCAGTATCCATGGCAACGCCTTTCCCATGGGAATCACGAGCTCAATTAATTCATTACTGAACGAAGTATTATATCAGCACATGACTGTTTCCCGCTCAGTATAGTTTTAATAGGCGTGGCTCCACAGTTCATGATAGTGAAGGCATACCTATCATAGGCTGTTTCATATTCTTTTGAACTAAACTTCACCATCCTTGATCAGTGTACTCCATGGAAACCAAATCACGTGACCACCTGGCGACCATTTTGAATTTTACCTTCAAGTCGACTGAGTACCCACACAGACATGGAAATGTTTCAAATAAATTGCGCATTCAAGTTGTAATAATCACGGTGCAAAACATCGAAAATATTACAAACGGAATTTTCTAAAATTAAACACTTTGACATTATTTGATGATACAACATATTCTGGTAGTGAGTTCCAGTATTTTACAGTTCTTGGGAAAATTAAATCTATACTTATAACAATCGATACGAGGTTGTAGAGGAATAAAAGTATGTTCCCGGAGGTTTCTAGATCACTTAGTATGTTTATGTTCAGATGGCAATTCGATTGCAATCTGGTTATTGATTATTTTAAAGAAAATTGTAAGCCTGCTGATAGCTCTACGCGACATGAGACTATTCCAACCTGGCCAATGACAAACGCGTTCTGAGTGAGTGTCAAAATATTCATAACAGAAACGAATGCGTATGGTTCTCGAAAGAAACTCATAGAAAATGATTACTAGTAGAGCTAGGGTCTGAATGGGGTTAACTGACTACTGACAAACGGCCTTAAAAATAACTGACAAATGACGATCTTTTTTACTGACAACTGACAACCGAAAAATAAACTGACAACAGACAAATTTGTTTTTTGTGGGTCAAACATTGTAAATTTCCTCTAGTAATGATTAACTAGGGCTAACTGACAAATGGCCAAAATTTTAACTAACAACTAACATTCAGACCCTCCTAGTATAGTAAAAGAGTCGTAAACCCAAAACAATGATGATTTTGCCGCCTCTCAGTGAAGTGCCGTTTTAACGTTAAGTACGGAAATCCAGTGAGTATTAAACTTCTATGTAGAATATTTTTATATATTCACAACGTGAGGGAAGCCGTGGAAAAACTGTATTTATAGCTCACTTCGCGACTTGCAAAGTCTCCTGGTTTGTCCAGTCGAGTGTGCAATCCCTGTTAAAAAAGAAACTACAGCAAAACTGCCGAATTCGAAGAAGTTCGAAGCAACGCCGACCGTTCGCCAGTCCACCCCGAGGGCACACCGCGGCAAAACGGTATGCTCCGCTGGCCAAAAGAACGAAGGCTCTGCTCTCAAATACAAATTAAATTACCGAGGGTTTCAACTTTTTTAGTAAATAATTTTATAACTTAGTAAACTCACAATGAATTACAAATTAAGAAAACTTCAACCTGTTAAAGTCTTAGGCTTAGCTTTTAAGTAGTTTTCTTAGTTTTTGACAAAACAGTTCACAAATGAATGGTTTTAAGCAGAAACGTTAAAATCACGGGTATGTGCCTGTTGTTTCATTTCAGTTTTCGCGGGAAACTGGGGGCGGCCGCGCGTGGACAAGAAATAGCAAATACGCATGCGCGTGGCGTTTTGCCGCGGTGTGCCCAGACGGTAGCCTCCTCCGCAGGCAACACCTAATTATAATAGAAACAAGAGCCCATCTGGGCTTTCACTCGGGCCACATGAGATTACACTTTCATTTGAAATCCTCTAGTAATAACCGAAGGGAAGAATTATTAGCTGAATTTAGCAGTCTTTAGGAGTGGCTGGTAGCGCGGTGACATTCATTCTCTGCTCCCCTAGTATATATATATATGTAATTTAATATTTTTGTTTTACTTGTGTATGTAAATTAAAGAAGTTGACCTCTACTTTAATATTCATGTTCATGTTACGCACGCTTATAGCAGAGCGCGGTAATTACGTCACAAGCCTAGACCCCCCGCCAAGACTCAGACAAACAAACCGCTTTTCTTGTATCAACTTACAAGAATTGACTAGCACTTCAGTTCGTCCTCTGTCTATTCTACCAGAAATGACTGCTTTCCTGGACCATATTTTGAAAGGGAACCTGATGATTATACTGTCGAACAGCTTAAACTTTGGCTGAAATACAGAGGATTGAAACAAAGCGACAAACGTTGATCTTGTCAAGCGAGTTTTTTTGCATCTTCGCTGGCCAACCAACGAGACATGCTTACTATATAGACTGTCAAGTCCTATTTAAACTGTATCCCAAACTCATCTTTTCCCATGCAATATCGTTGTAAGACTTCACCTAAACATTGAAAAGTTACAAAGGTCAGGTTTTCCTGTATTAAGGCAAAAACAAAAGAATGTAGCCGCATGCCGAGTGCAATCATCTTCTTCAATAAAACTCAACGGAGACCAAAGCTGTTATGGCTGGAAGAGCATATACATTAAAACTATGAACTGATAGCATCCTAAAATTCGGCAATCTTGCTTATGTTGGTGTGCTCTTTCAAACCATTATGTTATTGTTTGCATTTATCGAGTTTTCAAATTTAATACCTGCAGCTCCGAAAGAAATTAACTTCATTTGTGCTCAGAAAATAAATCAAAGCATTGTAGATGTAGGCTTTGCTTCCAAAATTTATTTAGAATCCACTGATAAATTCAAGTAAACTTAATGGTTGAACAGTAGTTCCTTCTTATTGTTTACTGGTGGATACATAGTCAGGGTTTCAGTAATTTATAGCCACTTACGTTTCATTGCCAGACCTAGTCTCGTTGTTCTGTGCTTTTAAGGTCTCTTGTACAAACATTTATCCAATGCTGACATTTCTCACTGAATTTGCTGTAAAGGTTTTGGAACAGAAAAGCTCCTCCTGTGAGTGATCAAAAAGGCCGAGAAAAGATGAGAAACCTGATCTACTAGCGGTGTACCGATCGATGCTTCATTCTCCGAGACATATCTCTTTGAGCGCCGGATTCACTCTTACATCTCCCCCAGCAACAATGCTTGGTATAGTCACCATTACTGATACGACTAGGAATCTTACTGAAGCAGCTGAAGGCATTGATTCTTTTTTTTTTATCGAAAAAAATACGAATTCGGTCCTAATTTAGTCTGCTGTTCTGCAGGTTCAGAGTACTAATAGATGAGTGTCTCAAATGTATGTTTATATTTGTCCCATATTATAAGTTGTATCCTGTCCACCTATGATGGAGCTATCACTGTATTTCTCTACTGTTCTTTCTACCCTGCGGCTCTTTGATCGCGTCCATATCGGTATTTGTTGGACTAAAGATTATTAACTGAAATGCCCGTTTTGTTTATCTCTATTTAAAAGCTTTTACCCTCCTTCCCAAAACTGCAGTCTGCTCATTATATTACAGAACTATAAAGGGAACTGTTGGAAGCCTTTAATTTCTCGAACCAAAATCTCGGCCGTGAGAGGAGTCTTGTTTACCGTGAGAGTTGAATAACTGCTTCGGTCATCATATTCTGTGCCGAGTGAGTGTTTATTACCTACGAAACATACCTCAAACAAGAGCGCCAGCCTGTTGGGAGTGTTGGAAGGCTTTCGCACGAGTGAACTTAAATAAAACATTAAACTGCTTACATTTGAGAGATGGGACTCCAAATTTGAGAGAAAATTCCTCGCGCCGTCGTCCACCATCTTGATTTACTGTATTTAATTATGTAAATAAATTAACCTGGCGATTGTTGCGTGACCAGCACAGTGCAATCTGATTGGTTTCAATTTGACCTTTAACGCATGCGCAGAACCCGTGCGACATGAAATAAAAAAATAATAATAATAATAACGACTTGCATTTTTAGACTCGGCGCAGCAGACACAGGCAGCCTGAGTAAAAATCGAGAAAAATATGTGAAACCGGGCTTCCTGTGGTAGGCGAGGGTCGAGCAGGGGTCTGGATTCTGCCTGCTTCGCCGGCTGCTGGATCTAATTTCTAATTTCTAATTTCTGGACTGAGGATACCCCGAGGGCAGTCTTGAAGCGTTTCTCTCAAAGTTCTTCGACTGATGCAAATATAATTTGCTGTTTATCGATCCGTTGACGATATTTAACTGGCGACGCTGCTCTTTCATCTGATACTTTACAAGTCCAGCAAGTGGCCATATTACCAGGATTGCAAGAATTTCTTCTTGGCTATTGACGATTTTCCAACTTGGCCATGACAAAGAATTGAAAACGAAATTATTTTCAAATCCCGAACAACGCCAAAGCAAACCGACGAGACCTGTTTCGTGTCAAACTTTGACATCTGTCACCTTCTAGCCAATGGGAATTTTTTCACTCTCATAAATCCGAAAAAAAAGTAACGTCTGCTTACCCGAGCGCTTAATTAGTTTCCAATTTGTAAGCATGAGGTTTGTTATATTTTTCTGCCCAATCAAAGCCATTGTTAGAATTTTAGTGAATTGGCGCGCCATTGAACACTCCCCTATGATTGGTCAATGGCAAATGTATTGTCTGAATTCCTTTTAAATGTAACATTACGTCACTTTCCAGGATCTGATTGGACCATAACACAATGGGGTGTGCATATTGGAAACTAGTTAAGCGCTCGGGTAAGCAGACGTTACTTTTGTCTTCGAATTTATGAGAGCGAAAAAGTAGGTATGCAAAGCAGGCTAGCAAGCAGGCTGCAGGCATCAAATTGTGGGATTCCTCTGGTCACAGGTAACCCAATTTCATATTTGTTTTTTTCGGCGGTTTCCGATACTAGAGATACCTGCAGAGGAGGCTAGCTACATGTATGTACTTGATAATCATATTCTATCAAGTATATTAAATTTGCGGTTCATATCAAGTTAAAGTGCGTTATGTTCTAATTCGCTCCCCGCCCAACCAAGCAACCACTTATTGGGGTGTGTCCACACGAACCGCGTGCGCCCTCTTTATTAACTATCATAAATTACACTCAATCAGTACATGGTGATAATCTAGAGCAATTGGAGCTCGTGAACACTAGTTGACAATAAACAATGTTTAGTGTAATATGAAAATCGAGTAAATATACAACTTATACCGGTTTAAACTAATAGACTGGTTACTTCTATGTACATAACAGTAATACAGCGTTGACTTATTGTATCGTAAAAATAAGTTAGCAAACTCAAATAAACTCGATAACCGCTGCCTTTCAATAATAACAGTATTATCTAGTGTATTAATGCATATATAAAACTGCTACAAAGATCGTCTAGTAACTGAAACCATAACTTCGTTTCTAACTAGAAACATATACAGATTTATGAAAATATGTAACCTTACGCTCTTTGGGTATTTAATTTGAAAGGCGAAGCGGCGGACGTAGGACTCGAATGATTATACATTATGCAACTCCGACTCTATGGTACTGTCCCACTAATGATGCATTGTATCTAAAACAACACGTAATATAGCGATGGTGGGGTTACGTAACCCATGATAAATACATTAATTGTGCCATGGCACCACACATCTAACCTTAGACCAGATAAATAATGTCTATCGACCAAATTTATTGGTTGTACGAAGAAAACATACCTGTGCACTTTCGATCCTAGTGGCGTGTTTTGAGCTCTCTGTTTCTTCTACTTTGGAACTGCTTGTAGAGTTCGCAAGTTTCTTTATGACATCCTTTGCCATTTTGGCAGGAGTTGTGTCTGGTTGCATGAAATAGAATACCTAGAAAATTGCAAAGCATATATCTGTATGCGTATAAACATTCCATTGCAACTGATGTCATGATTGGGTAACGTAATAAAGCAGGAATCAAATGAATTGCACATAAGACGCTTCACTATACCTCAAAAGAAACTTGAAGAGCTGACTCCAGCTGCATTTTCAGCGTCAGAGCGGCTGTAGAGTCAATGCCATAGCTAAAAATACTGGTGTTTTTGTCCACTTCTGCAAGTGACTCTATTCCAGCCCACCAAGCTAATGTAGTGTAGACATACTCCTCCGCCATGATGGCGCGTTTAGACGAGTCCTTCTCCAGTAGGATACGCGATGCAAGGGATTTTGCTAACGCCGTTTTTTGGTCTCCAGCACTGGATTCATTTCTTAGACTCTCCAGACGCTTTGACTTCGACAGGCTTAAGTTCTTGCTGAGAAAAACTGGCCAGTCGACGGAACAGAGTGAAATCTGGTATCTGCTTGGTTGGGAAGCCATAATTTCAGCCATGAATTTCGGTCCTGTATAGTAGAGATTTGTTCAGTCATTCAAATATATTTTTTAATGTATACTAATTACTGTAGATATATATTTTCCTTTTAGATATTTTTGTTTTTCTTCACCGTATCACGGGCCTCGTAGAAAGTGACGCATATCACAGTAAAAAAAACACGTTTGAATCGAATGAGGTTGTCGGTGATAGGTTTGCCGGTTAGTTACAATGTACGTAACGTTGCTACGAGGTACCAACGTTACAGTAGGTCGTTTAGAATTGATTCCTAAGATTTGTTTCTATGGTCCCATATGACCTATACACAGTTACCTTCTGTCGCTTTAATCAATCCTAATCCGGACTTGGTCAAAATATCTGCAATGTTTTCTTCTCTTGCAAGCACACCTGCGCCTCCAATTGGTCCCCAGTTGATTGACAGGCCAGGAAGACCAAGCACCCTACGCCTGTATGCCATCAAGCCATCCAGGAAGGCGTTGGCTGCTGCGTACGAAGCTTGGCCTACGTTCCCAATCACTGATGCCATGGAAGAGAACATGACAAAGAAATCCAGATTCATCCGAAGACTCAGCTTATGGAGTAGAAAGGCTCCTGGAGATTAAGTGTGTCATTTTTCAATTTACTCAAGCGAGCAATATTGTACTAATGAAATTAATTAAACTTTGACTATTAAGTATAAGACATTCAAATATAAATTGTGAAAATTAATCATGAAAAACTGAGTGACTTGGTGAAATCCCTTACATAAAGAGAGATGATGTAATTTGGACAAAAAACATACAGCAGCTCCCACCTCCAATTGCATGCTGGGTAATCAACAAAAAACTGTATGTAAAAAAAAAGACGTATTTTGCCCCTAAAACCAAGAGTGGTGTTTTGACACAAGCCGAGGCCTTAATTAGTGACAAAAACATCCAAATAGGTTTAGCAGGGGAAAAGATCACCAGGTGCAGAATTTGAAGGATTTCATTGAAAATTTTTTATGTGTCTCAAAGCAGAAACACAACAGAAAAACCCTGTGAAATCCCCTCACAAAGCCTGCTAAAAGCAAGCCAACTACTTTTCAGCCGTCCTTAGACTTTATGATGTCCTCTGGCTCTCTTACAGTGGCTTATATGTCCAAAATTAGAGCAGATGTAATTCAAAACCCTACAGGAGAAGTCAAACCTACCGTCAACGAATATGCAGAATTCTCCTGAATGGCATTGTGGGAAAGTTTGAGTCCTTGGTTTAAAAAGTCAGCAGTATTTAACTACCCCGACCTAGCTCAAACTCCGGATCTGAAAGGGTTAACGACCTTAATCTATAACTGCTAATGGTTACTAGAACTTTAAATCTTCTCAGAAAACTATTGAATTGCGGCATCCTAAAATACGCTGTCCATTGGAATCACGTTCATCAGTCTTATTGACGAGTAGCTGACGTTAAAGGGAACCTCAGCTGAGCTCTGTTTGCTCTCAAATGTTTGTTATCGATGGTTAAATCTTTCGCTGTATCCTATAAGATGATTTTCCTGCCGCCTTCTTGGATGTTATGACGTCACTCGGTTGCCCCTGACAATAGGAGCAACCGTGTGACGTCATAAGATCCAAGATGGTGGTGCGCGGGAAGTTCTATGAGTTTTATGGACAGGAAAAAAAATCGGTCCATGAAGTGTACAATTTACAGGAGAAAATACAGAAATAGATTTAGGCAGCCATATAAGGAATATTTGACGGTAAACATTGTTTTCAGTCGAGGTTCCCTTTTTAAGATCGGTACACTATTCATAAGATCGGTACACTTTTAACTTGTGGTTTTTGCCCGTACAAGTGTGGAAGAGGTATAACTAAAGCAGCTTACCATATCAACACTACTAAAATATATTACTATTTTTTAATAGACATTGCCCAGAATGGCTGGACATATCGATATGCACATCTCATTAACTGCCGAAATCAGTCACGCGTCAAGCTCATTAACTGCTGAGCGGAAGATTCAAATACAGAGAAAAAGGCCAAATCTGTGTCAGGTAGTCTGATAAAAGTAGCTACTGGTGTTTTCCCTTTCATTTTACACAAAAGTCAACATCGGCCTTTTTAATTATTAAAGGAACACCAATTGACCCTTAGGTATAGTTCTTTACAGTCTCCGCTTTAAAAAACCTACTATTTGTTCTTTCTGAATAAAGGCAACTTTTGTTCCAATTTTATATGAAAAAGTCTGAACAGCAAACTTCTTAGTCTTTTTTCTCGTCAAGCGCGAAACTTTAAAAAAGTCAACATCGGCTTCTGGTAGCCCGAGAAATAAACTTTAAAATGATATGTTACTCTTTTAAATCGGTCGGAGAAAACCTACTATTTCATTCAATGAAAGAAAAAAACTTTACTAAAACGTGATTCCTGACCATTTATTATAATTAGAACAACAAATGAACTCCTGCTTGTCATGGAGGTGACACATATGTACTCCCACTGGGAATAGACAGGGAAGGAGCGCGAAATTTAACTTGACTGGTGGGAAATGCATTGCTAAGAAACTATAAACTTCTGCCTGTAGGGCAAGGGTGGTGCATTTGAGTTTATCATTATAACGCATCTACAATCTTGACTGATAACACAAGATTAACACATCCGAATACGATGTCCATAAACTAGGACACGGATATTAAAATAAAGCTTGAATAACATCTCATATTACTATTTTTTAATAGACTGATTGATAGGATTGGTTGCTAGGGCAACCGATCTCGTCTCAACCAGACCCAAACATTTTATTCCCAGAAAAAGCATCAAAATCCGCGCGGTGAATCCTTCTACAAAGCTATAATTGAAAGTTTTATTCATTACCTTTAATGTGGGAGGAAAAAGTAAAATTCTATTAGACAGCGCTTGTGCAATTTTGTTTTGGGAAAATCGTTTTTGCGCTTCGAAACGGAATTCTTAAATAATATTAATGTTTTAAGAACCCATTTATAAACTTGTCTACCAAAAATGGAGAAATTTCAACGCACGCTTTTGAAACTGTTCACGAAAAAAGACAACGCAACAAATTATTTGGCGTTTGGAAGTTTCGTTACTATTCCCTACGTGGTCACAAAAACCCTTTCGAGCCAACTTATTCTTTAAGTATAGAATATCTAGGTATGTTATGTCTGCCTACCTTTCACCTTGGGAGCCATCACTTCTCGAAAGCTGTCTATATCCATTGCGGTAATGACGTTATCTCTCAGCACCATTGCAGTGTGCACAATACCAGCCATGCTGGGAAGTTCTTTCAATCGCTTCTCGAAGGATATCATGTGATCTTCACGTGACACATCCACTTGCATAATCAGAATGGCAGCACCCGTCTGTTCTTGCAATTCGGTTACTTCTAGTTTCTTTGCTTCTGAGGGCGGCGAGCGTGCCAAAAGAATAATTGTTTTCGCGCCATTCTCAGCCATCCAACGGGCGATCTGAAAGCCGAATCCACGGACACCTCCTGCAACCATGTAGGTTCGGTTTCCTTTCATTCCGAAATGATCAATACCAGGTAGAAGAATTCCTGGTTTTCCGCTGTTGTCAAATGTGAATGAGTTGAAGACGATCGAAGAAGCTGATGATACTTTCGTTTCTCTTAGATTGCAGTCTCGATTTCTGTTCCAGTCCTCAATTGCGACGTAGATGCTTCTCGTGTGCTGCTTCACGTTGCAAAGTCTTTCAAGCATTCCTGTCGTAGTCAGTAAGGTGTGACATCCTTTCCACTGGTCTTCAAAGGTAGCAGTTGAGTTTAGTGTCTCCACAGGCTCTATTCTTTCGTAGCTTATTCTCTTGTATCCTGGGAGGGTCACCTGTCCGCTGAATTCATTACACGCAATTACCAGTTTTCCGTCAAGCTTCAACGCGGAGTAACTGGATTGTAGAGCACCAGGCCGTGGAGGGGAAAGAAAAAGAACGGTATCGAACTTCTCGTTATATTTCTCGTCAAGACAGAGACAGCTTGAATCCACAACGTCCTCAACGCCAATTCTTAGCAAGTGATCCTTTGTCTCTCTGTCCCTAGGCTGTGTGGAGGTGCAAAGAACACTGTGTCCAAGCCCCTTTGCGATTGCTGCTGCTGCAAATCCAACACCTTTGTTAACCTCGTGAATCAGGACAAGACTCGAGTTTTGACCTGCCGTTGCCCTTTGCAATGCTTGGAATGCCAGAATAACGCAAAATGGGAGCGTTGCTGATTGCAACAAATTAAGCTCTGTTGGTTTTAGCATAAGTTGAGATTGCGATACCCGGATGTACTTTCCGATTCGGCTCGGTGCAACGATCCCACATACGTTGTCTCCAATTTTGAAATTTGGGCTCGAAGATCCGATGCCATGAACTTGTCCACTAAAGGCAACACAGCCCGGCTTGCCTTTAGCGAAGTCAACAATTTGGCCTTCTATTGAAAAGACGTGCGTCAGTTGGACTTCAAGTTCACTATCAAGAAGTGTTGAGGGGGTTTCACCTCTTAAAGCGATGCGTTCATCCTTACGTCCTTTGTCCAGGTAGAAGTTTTCTGTGTCGTTCTGTTTGCTGTGACAAATGTAGTCTTCTGTGGCTGTTGTACTTTCCTTCAAGCGAACGAAGCGGCTTACATATCTTGTCCCAGCTCTAAGTACCACCTCTTCTTCCTCATCATCTACTACTAGTTCGTTCAGTAGTAACTGAATCTCTTCTTTTGTTGGCTGGAGGCTTACGTCAACTGCCTTCACCTTGATGTTAACTGTTTCCAGTGAAGCTGTTCGTTTTAATCCCCATATCAGAGAGGACCAAGGCATTGAACGCTCACTGGATGAGCTTTCTCGTTCAACAAATTGCGTTTCTTGAGATATTAGCAGCAGTAGTGAATCGTGAAATGATGCCACATCAAACATTCGCTTCAGTAAAAATATTGAACTTCTGAAAGAAATGTTCTGTGCACGATCAATGGATTCCAGATGACCAGGAAGAGAGTCAGCTTCAACTGGCCAAAAGCTGACGACATTGAGCTTCTTATTCTTTGAGGTAGATATACGTATCCCTTGATCTAGAACCTCTTGCACTTGTCTTTCGTCTCCTATTAAAAAGTCACCGCTTTTTGGGACATCGACTGTCAGTGCTTCAGCTCCTTTTTCCTTGATACCATCTATGAATCTGGCTGCTAGGCCTTTCGAATCCTTCAGCACAACACACACAACATCACTATAGGCATCATGTACTGGTTCTATTTGAGGGCTGCCTTCTGCCCATTCCACCTCATAGCTGATGTCCTCAAATGAGGGGTTGGCACTTTGATCATAGGTGTTAAGTTCTGCGCTCTGGAAATCTGTCATCTTCAAAATTGGGTTACCATCCATGCTCATCAGGGTTACGTCAAAGGATCCAGGCCTCTCCTCTATCTTCGTTGCGTGACAGATCAAAAAGCGAGGGATATGTGAGAACACGACTGAAACCTTGTTCCAGCCAGCAGAAACAATGGAACTGTCTTCAGACACTTCATTCCAGATTGCTACCAAGCAAGATTGCAAACATGCATCTAATATTGACGGGTGGACTACGTACTTGTGTACCTCTTGGAAAAGAGCATCATCAAGCGTTACTAAACAGAGGCCTTCATTTTCTCCTTTCCATACTCGCTTGATGATCGAGAAGGAAGGTCCATAAGAGAAGCCAAACCCACTTGTGAGAGTTCTGAAATCATCTAGCGGAAACTCTTGCATTCGTTCAATGATATCCTTAACTTCATCGCTTATTACGTCTAGCTCTCGAGTTGCTTTTTCTGCAAAAAAAGTGAAATACTAAATGGTTAGTACTAGGGAGATAGGAATAGAGTGCCTAAAATAAAGGATTCAATCGATTGAAAGGTTGGTAGTACGGTAATGACGGCTTCATGACAGCCTTTTATATGAATTTCTTGTTTTTCTTACACTAGTCTTATGTTCCGTGGTGCATGCGTACAAAGACGGTTTCCACGAGGTCGCATTTTGTTTTTGCGTGTTTCTTGCCGAAGTCTCGTCAATCTGGTAAGTTTTCGTTCTCATTTGTGTTGGTAATCCAGTTATCTCTTTGATTTATCGTGCTTAATGTTTCGTTTAGGTTTTTTACTGCTTTATGTAGTATGTGCATGTTTATGAACACCACTGAATAATGATTATCGATCTACTTTTGGTCACCCAAATACACATGAGTCGCTACTGTGAAAAATACCCATGTAAAATAAGATGATGTAAATAAGCTCGGCTATTTTTAGTAAACTGCCTCCACCAAATTAAATGCTTAACAAAGTATAGGGTTTACCCTGGTTAAATATTAATATATTATTATTATGATTATTATTATTATCACAATGTTTAACATTTACCCCATTGAACATCTCCTTGCTGTGTTGTATCGCACCTCATCTTTCCTCTTGACAACAAAAGTTCTGATTCATCTTCCTGTACACTCGTTATCTGAAATTCGGCATCACCAACTGCGATGCTGGTCATTAGACGTAGCTTCAGAGGCCGCACTTGTCCTTCTGGCAATGTAAGCAAACTTGACACCTTAACATCTCGTAGCTCTACAGAACTACAGAGGAACCTGTCTTTGGCCATGGCGAAGGCCATTTCAAGGTAGATAGCTCCAGGCATGATGACACCTCCTTGGGTAAGGGCATGATCTCTTAGGTACGGTAGCCGATGAAGATCAATCTCTACAGTCCAACAACATAGTCCAGAAAAATGCTCTGTCTTTGCGAAATTGCCAATAAAGGGATGGGACCTTCTAGATGTCTCCACATCGGTTTTATACTGAAATGGTAAGACTTTCTTCTCAGTTGTGCTAGCTTTGTACCAGTACTCTTCCTCTTGCCATGAGTAGGTTTGGGGACGGATAAATCGGCATGGTCCAAAGTAACGAGTAGAATCCCATTTGATACGGTAGCCTTTGGTATGAAGAGCACATACCGTGTTCAGCATAAAAACCTTGTGCTGTTCTTTGACTCCCTTGCGAGGCAGGGTTGCAATGACAGCAGGCATGATCTCTTCGTCGAGTTTTTCTTGTACAGCTATTTGTTTCACGTAGTGTGCTAGTGAAGGCTGTGCACCGATCTCAACGATGTTTCTGAAACCATCTTTTAAAATGGTTTTTACAGCTGAGGAAAATTGAACTGGGTAGCGGATGTTTTTCCACCAGTACGTGTGATTCAATTCTTTTCCAGGAATAGCGTCACCCTCGACAGTGGAATAGAAGGAAATAGCGGCGTTTTTCGGTTTTAATTCTATTCTAACTGCTGCAACTTGAAACGCTTTCTCAATAGGTGTCATGTGAAAGCTGTGAAAGGCACGTGATGTATTTAGGATCCTCCAAAAGACCTGAGAATTGTTTAAGAACAGATAGTTTCCAAAGCACTCGATTGAAAGCTTATCACCAGAGAGGGTTACACTCTTTGCATCATTGATAGCTGCAATGTTCACAGTTTCCTCAAGCTTAAGGTCAATGAGGAGATTCTTAGTTTCTTCTACGGGCATTCCAAGTGCTGCCATAGCTCCATTTTCTGGACACTTGACTTGCAACTTTGCTCGTAATACCACAACTCCTAAAGCCTCCTTTACACTAAGAGCTCCAGCTGTACAGGCAGCAGCAAACTCTCCAAGGCTGTGTCCGACCACGGCTGAAGGATAGATTCCCCAGGAAATTAGCAAACGAGCAATAGCGTATTGAATAGTAAAGGTCGCTGTTTGGCCAATCACTAACTCATTCATTCTAGACATCTCTTCAGAAGCCATAAGCTCGCTCAGAAGACTCCACTCCTCGCCCATTTCTTTCAGAAGATTGTTGACTTCGAGGACTGTGGTTCGGAAGGTAGGCTCGTTCTCAATCAATTGCCTTCCCATTGCAAACCACTGCGTTCCTTGGCCACCAAACATGAACACCAGCTTTTTGCTATCTTCATTGACCTTGCCGTAATGGACCTTCTTTTCCCATCCTTGGCTATCTGCGCCAAAAGAACTCAATGATTCAATAGCTTCCTCTAATGACGCACATGCCATGGCTAAGCGATGTGGATGAACTGTTCTGCGTTCATTAAGGGAATAACAAATGTCATTCATTCTTCCTTTGAGATCTTCGTTCTCATTCAGCCATATTGCAAAAGCTCTTGCCATAGCATACAAGCTTTCTTTTGACCGCGCAGACAAGGTTAGCACGTAAGTTGCATTTTGAGGACCAATCGAAACATTTGATCCTTTTTCAGGGACGATCTCGCGAAGAATGACATGTGCGTTGCTACCTCCATATCCGTAGGAGTTGACGCCACCGATCCTTGGCTTACCATTTCTCCTTTCCCAACTTTCTGATAAAACTTGAACCTCCATTCCTTTCTCAGAAAGTTTAAGCTTTGGGTTTAAGGTACGAACGGTTACGGTTGGCACAAGGCGCCCATGTTTGATCATTAATGCAACCTTAATGAGGCCAGCAAGTCCCGACGTTGACTCTGTGTGGTTCACGTTAGATTTAACAGATCCAATCTTCAAAACCCTACTATTGTCGGTCTTTGACTCACAGTATGCTTCTCCAATGGATGTTGTTTCAATAACGTCTCCAATGGCCGTCCCAGTTCCGTGAGCTTCTATGTAGTCGATATCAGTGTATTTTAGTCCCGATTTCTGTAGGACCATTCGGAAAAGTTCGGCTTGACTTCTGCTACTTGGTGCAGTTATTGGTACCGCATTCGCCCCGTCATTGTTTATTCCACAGGCTACAACTCCGCAGTAAGCATCTTCATCTTTCGATGCATCGGTTAGCTTGAGGACAACTGCAGCAAAACCCTCACCTCTTCCGTAACCATCTCCAGATGCGTCAAAACTTTTGCATCGTCCATCGGGTGCAAGAAGTCCGGCGATGCTTGTCGTCATTTGGGACATGTGACTCAAGATAATATTAGGTGCACAGACAAGTGCAGCATCACAGTCTCCGTTTCGCAAGCTATCCACAGCAAGTTTGAAAGCCGTCAGTGAAGACGAACAAGCAGTATCTACTGTCAAGCTTGGACCCGTGAAGTTGAAACAAAAGGATATCCTGTTTGAGACCATGGAGCCAGTAATACCCGTCGATGTAAACTGGTCAATTGTTTTTTTGTTTGTCTCAGTTGACATCACTGCACCGTAGTCCAGATTCATTACACCAACAAAGACGCCAGTACGACAGGCTTGCAGATCCTGTACCGTCATACCAGAGTCTTCAATCGCCTCATAAACAACTTGCAGTAAGATTCTTTGTTGAGGGTCCATGGTGTTGGCTTCTTGCTGAGAAATATTAAAAAATCCAGCATCGAATCGTTTTATGTTTTCTAAATATGATCCAGCGACGGTACACATTCTGCCTCTGACAAACCTCTTGGGATGGTAGAATTCATGGAATTTTTGATGCTCTTCTGGTCTGTTATCAGGATAGGCTGTTATGGCAGAATGACCCTGTTGAAGCATTTGCCAGAATGCTGTCTTACTTGGTGCTTTGGGGAAACGACAGCCAATACCAATTATTGAAACTCCCACGGGTGGCTTGATTGTGTCCTTGATTACATATGGATTCGTTGTTGAGATACTGTTCTTAAAATGTCGTTTCTCTAAATTAGTCGCAGGTAGGGCAAAGCGGCCAAATCTCTTTCGACGTTTTTCGTACGTCGATAGTAGGACAGGAATAACAGCAAATGCTTGAAATGTACCAAGTACAAGGAACGAAGGGATAACTTGATGGAAGAGGACTGACAGATGTGTAAAACCAAACCCAAGTGCAACAGAGCTAAGCATTAGTAAAACGATACAAGGCAACAAAGGTCCTGCTGTAGTAGTAACAGCGTCAATGATACGATCCTCATTGCTATCTTTGTTGGAAACAGTACATGCTTGAGCGACATAAACACTCAAATTAAATGAAAGCATCAGTGCTGGAAATGTGCAAATATATGTTATTTGGTTAAAAGACACCTTGAAAAAAAATAGTATGGTGAGAATCTGCAAAATTTGTAGAGACAAGTTCAGAACAAGAACAAAAGCTGTTCGCAAACTTACTGTCATGAAGAAAAGTCCAACTAGAACGCACATCTTTGCAAGAATTACTGTCTTTAATGTTTGCACCAGGAGAATGTTTAAGTCTTCTTGGGCCGGAAATGCATCGGATACTGCTCTAAACATTCCTCCAAACGTAAACTTCAAATCATTCTGCAGTTGTTCCATCGTAGCTTTATCGCCTGTCGATGCAAGCTTTATGGGCAAGTGGAATCGCGAGGCTTTGATGAACGATACGTTAGTTACTACGTTTCTCATTTCGATATCGTTCTTGTAAGTGGAAAGGATTGTCATGGTTAGAAAATCTTCAAGGCATTTTCTGAAGTGGTTTTCCTTGCAAGGTCTTATTTTCTTATTCCTCCACATTTCAAAAGAAGCGATCCAGGCTTTTACTCTGCCTCCGCTATATAAAGCTTGGCTGAGCCTGTTACTTAGGTGTATTAAATCCTTTCGGGTTTTGTGGTTGGCGTAATCAATTCCTCCTTTCAAGAGTATGCTGACATCCTTGCTTTCAGTGTTTAACGCTTCGATTTCTTTGAACTTCATATTAGGATCCTTGTACAAAGCAGCTACTGTTCCGAATTTCGCTTGATGTGTAACCATTACATATGCACAAAGTGCAAGCATTCCTAATATGATAAAAATAAAAACAACTTTCATAGGAACTGATGTTACGAGCTTGACCCATTTGGCAAACAGAATTCCCTTTCTATCTGAACAGGTCCGTCTTTCGGTTGGCTTCTTGTTCCATGAAGAACCATGATTCCTGCTGCAAAACCAAATGAGAACTGGCATCAAAAGTACAAACGTCGTTACGTACATCAGAAAGACTGACAAAAGTGCCAAGGCAAAAAATGAAGATATTCCAGGAAATGATGACCATATGGATATTCCCAGCAGAATAATGTCCACACATGTAGTGACAGTAATCAGGAGCCCTGTCTTAGTCATGCATCTTCTAACGCTTCTGCGAAGTGACCTCAAGTGAGCTGCATTATTTAGAGCACTGACAAGAAGAAAACTATCCATGAAACCCTTGCACAGCAGGAAAAATGGCACTACTAAATATATTTCTTGGTAAGTAACCCCGAAAAGGCTACATATACCAAAAGCAGCGACTACAGAGAGAGAATTGCTTAATATGACTACAAGAAAAATTAATAGCGAAAGAACGTAATTGTCACGAGAGAACGTAAGCAGTAACCCACTCATTAGAAGTACTGGGATAGCATATAGCAAGGACGAGGTCTTGGGGGTCAGAATTACCCACACGGTATTCTCATCGTTTTTGCTCTTGGTTTGGATCATTACACACTTTATATGGGACGTCAGATTCTTAAGTCTTAAAGCCAGTTCGTCTTCAAAGGAATAAATATTGAGCCTTTCCTCCTTATTTCGAGGCTTTTTCACGAACAACGTGATCCCTAAACTTTTGGCTGAGACAAAGAATCGTTTCTCGGAATTGTTGTATCGTAAAGTTACATTGATAGCCTTCAGTGTCTCATCTAATTGTACAACATTCTGGTGGAAGGAGAGATTCCATGGTCTTGCAGTCAATATCTCCAAATCTTCAACTGTTATTCCTTTCAGCTTGACAGGACTTGTCGTTTGACATTTTTTTCGGTCGTTACGAACGCAGATTCTTTGAAAAGAGATCATTGTAAGAACTGCAGCACGAACAAGAGCAGCGTCATCCAAACATTGGGGCCGAAGAACATTTCCTGCGAAATTTGGTGTCAGAAATATATTAAATTTCCAACTATCCAATGTTTCGAATGCTTTACTAGCTACCTCAAGGTCTTTTCTTGCTAGGTTTTGCGAAGCTTCGAAACGTCTTGGAGGCATTTCTTCATTGCGCATGCGTAGAAGTCCAAGACAGCATATTCCAAGAATAAGGATAGAGATGAGAAAGACCGCGCTGTTGTTGCGGATGATTGTGTTGCCCAACCTATCCAGTATTCTTTCAAGCTTGATGAGAATGAAGTGCGAGAAGAAAACAAGCACAGTGATGCAGGAAGTGCCTCTGGTGGTTTCACTCGTCTTTCCTTCATTTGAAACCCTGTGGGGAGATATAGAGGATATTACACGGTGGTGAGTGCGCTCACTTGTGAAATGTTTTCGACTCTCGAGGATAAACTTCATATCTTGAAACCACCGTGTAATTTTCTTTTTTATTATATGGACAATTAAACTGCTCTAAGAACTCTTATCTATTCATTTTACTTACTGTCAGTACAAACCTCTTCAAATCTTCGTGATCTTTCTGAGCTGTTCTGGGGAGTTTCATCGGGTTTTCTTGTCTCATCGTTGCAGTCGAGAAAATCTTTAGAGAGTTTTAGATCGTATTTGGCTTTTTGTGCTCGGAATATTCATTTCCATGCAGCTCATTTAAGCTATTTACATCTTCGTCTGCGATTTTCAAAAGCCGACAAACGTGGCGTCATCGATATTTTCACTAGTAAGGATATGGAAAATACGCTACTCAATACCCGGATGTAGTTTCGTATGAGTTCTATGAGTGGTTTATTTCTTAGTAAAACACGATCGTGCATGTAATAAAGGTCGATACATGGGAGCCCACTTCAATTCAAGTCACTCCACGAATATTCTTCTAATACCTGTAGTTACGTTTAGAGGACTTCCCTTCCAGCTCTATCGTCTCCATAGCTTTGATCACCCACAGAAGTACAGCATGGTTGAGAGTTCCCTAAAAAAACAGAAAGAGATACGGCCCACACATCTCTGTAGGTAAGTATTAAAACATGAAAGTGGATGAAAACCTAAAGCATAATACCATATTTTCTTGATTAATATTTCCATGTGTTTATATATCATTTGTTGGCGATCCTCTTGATGCATCGTAAGACATATGTGATTAAATATATATACTTGAATACAAATGTGAACAATAGCAACTCGGGCTGTTATTAAAAAAATACTAAAACCTTTCGGTGTTCGGCCTTCATTTAAAAACGGTGCAAAGCTGAAAAATATGTGCCAAGTTACAAGGTACTAGAGCTAAGTCTTAAAAATAGCAAAATAGTTTTACAGGAATGATATTGTTATCTGATGTAGCTAATTTTACGTATAGAAAAGTAAAGAAAACGTCACTAAAATTAGTTAAGAATACAGCGGTTACCCAGTAGTACTAATTCTAAGAACAATGCCTATATAAAATATTTGCATGCGAATAGGATTTTTATGCTTTCTTTCTGATACTTTATTTATATGAAATGGTAATCATTATATTAGTAATGTACTGAAAATTATCGTTGCATAGCCACAATAGCAAGCATGTGGCAAAACGGTAGAGGTTTCAATTGGGGGTACCCCCTCTAGGGCTATTAAGATAACACGTGGTGCACGCTGACTGTTAGCTAAATGAAATTGTAGAACGGAAAACGAAAGAACTGGGGTGCGGTATACCCACGGCCTCCTAATAAATTTAGCTATTATACTGGATGCGGTTTTAAGTTGAACTTTTGCCTTTGCCATAGGGCTGAAGACAAATATATATATATATATACTGTATACATATTATCTGAAGAGGTTTTGCATTGGTGTGTCAGAGAGTGCTCAATACCATCGTGGTAGGGCAAGTATAATAAATGAATGAGCGGACGCAGTTAAGTTTTGACTTCGGTTTACATACAGGTCTGTTTTTATATATATACAGCAAAGTGCAAAAAAATTGACTCCCCCGCACCTCAACTATATAAATATATCGGGTGCATTGTGGGTAGGAGTAAAGTTCATTAAAATGCAACTACAGCCGATATCCGCGCGCGTTTGCAAATCATTATATCGAAGACTTATGTAGTTAATTTAAAGTTCAAGAATTCATATAGAATACAACACTTTTACTCAGGACAGGCAGGAAAGCTTAAAGTAACCTGAGTATTTAAATGCACTCTATATATTTACTGTTAGGTCGAATATTTGCAGAACATAACATATCCCTGGTCGGCGGAAAGAGAACGGGAAATGATCATGCCGAAGTTTCAGGTTCGAAGCGTGAATTCAGAGCTATTTTTGAAGCTGCTGTTAGATCTTCTGATGACCTAAAATATCGAGATAGCCCATGTAGAGGAGACATGATTACACCTGATCTGTGGGTTCAGGGCCAATATCAATTCGTTTGAAACTTTCACATTCTACATTTTTTGTCAGTGATTTTTGTCAGTGATTCTAAACCACAACCAGAGCGATGAACAAATTCAGCTCGATATCAGCGCATAGCAGTTATTCTGTTCTGCCTCTCTGAAGTTTGAACTGATCAGTGTTATTAGACAGATATAACGTTCCAAAGAGCAGAATGAAAGGGTTCATATGCACAGAGCTGACTGCACAGACTGCACAAGAGCCTGGCTTATAGTTAAAAACGTAAGGTTTGACCCGGGGGGGGGGGGGACTCCCCATAAAGATAGACGGGGGTGCTCGACCTATCTTTTAGGAGTTAAAATCGTTAGCAGTGCTATCTCTTAGGGGTCTTCCAAAGGTCTGCTATCTTTTAGGGGTCTCCGAGACCCAAAAGTTTTGTGGCCGAGAAAAAATAGCGCTGGATCCTCGAGCATGAGACCCCACAAGTTGAATCGCTATTTACGGCTTCGACATAGCGTTTGATCCATCCGAATATTAAAGACGAGGTTATGGGGCAGAGCTTTGTCTCTTATTTCCTTTAGTTTGCACAAATTTGTCTTTTGGAGTGCTATCTTTTAGGGGTAAAAATTTTGTGAGCCACGCCCATATTGCTATCTTTTAGGGGTGAATTTCATTTCTCACGTCGAGCACACCCGTCTATTTTTATGGGGAGTCAAACGTCAACGTCAACACTTAAACCAACCAGCCAATTATATGTAAGGATCCCCGGAGCTTATGAATCAAGTCCAGAAATTCGCGGAAAATTAGTACGTGGCTCAAATTGCATAAGAAACATACATACTAGTGTCGTGTCACAAATATTCAAAAGAGCGTTGTGTTATGGCTAAAACTAGAGATAATGCGCAAAATGGGAAAAAGAAAGGTAAATCAACGGGTTCTACCAAGAAGGGAGAGGGCCGGATATCGAAACTAAATCGCGTCGAAAGGCAACGCCGCAAACAAGAGCGAAGGGAAAAGCGAATGGCAGGCAACCTCGTGCTCCGAACGTTGATGTTGATCCTAAACCTGCTATGTAGAGCTGCGATGATTCCTTCAGTTCAGCAAAATCGCCCGGGGGGGGGGGGGGGGGGGGACTCCCCATAAAAATAGACGGGGGTGCTCGACCTATCTTTTAGGGGTTAAAATCGTTAGCAGTGCTATCTCTTAGGGGTCTTCCAAAGGTCTGCTATCTTTTAGGGGTCTCCGAGACCCAAAATTTTTGTGGCCGAGAAAAAATAGCGCTGGATTCTCGAGCATGAGACCCCACAAGTTGAATCGGTATTTACGGCTTCGATAAAGAGTTTGATGCATCCGAATATTAAAGACGAGGTTATGGAGCAGAGCTTTGTCTCTTATTTCCTTTAGTTTGCACAAATTTGTCTTTTGGAGTGCTATCTTTTAGGGGTAATTTTTTTGTGAGCCACGCCCATATTGCTATCTTTTAGGGGTGAATTTCATTTCTCACGTCGAGCACCCCCGTCTATTTTTATGGGGAGTCCCCCCCCCCCCCCCCCCCTCAAGTTCACGATTTAGAACTCCTGGATTGACCACGGCCCAGGTTGGAAACTGCGAGTCACCCAAGACATCAGTTAGAATCGGGTAGAATCTTTTCTCTTCTGGACATATCCACGATCGATATACCGGTAAATTAAACGCTATAAAACCACTGAACTCACGAGTCACGGCTCACTGCAGTGAGTCTGAAGCTCCCGATGTAGTTTCCCGCAAAAATTCAGCGGGCACGTAATGGGATCAGAGGGATTTATCACGCCTAAGCGATTTATTTACTTTCCTTCAAATTAGTTTTTTTTCTAATATCTCGCAAACTTTTGCATGTTTAAAAAAAATATTTTCGGAAAGATGAAGATCAATCCATCAATTTCGAAAGGATTAAAACAAATATTTTTTTTGAGAAAACATGCCGCGAAGGTGTACGGGTAACCTTAAGAATGAAAGAATGCAACAATAATAAAAACATTCAGCGATGCGAAACCAAGAATTATTGAACATTACCTTTCATAAAAGCATTCACTAAAAAAATAATACCATAAAAGCAGAATCCCGCCGAACCTTTTATAAAACTGGATAAGATAATTTCAAGAGGAATAACTAAGAGTTTATTAGAAAATTTTAGAATCGTTTAGTATTATAAAATATGGCAATGATATTTTGATTTCTACCGTTTCTCAATCAAAATAATTAAATGTATTATGATTTGTTGTCAATAAATTTATACATTGTGTAAACCTTTTAGCCAGTATTTTAATCTCTTCAATTTTCCGCGAAACAGTTTCAAAAATAGCGTTGAATTCTTGCTTCGCAGATGAAATTCGGCATGATAGTTCTGTCCAGATTACGTTCGGCTGCTAACGTAAACATTAATTCATAAAATTAGGAAATATATTTGACCAAACAGTAAATAGAGTGCATTTACTTTACTTTAAGCTTTCCTGCCTGTTCCAAGTAAATGTGTTGTATTCTAGATAAATTCTTGAACTATAAATCAACTACACAAGTCTTCGCTATGATGATTTGGAGTTTTTGGAAACGCGCGCGGATATCGGCTGTAGTTGCATTTTAATATATATATATAGCCTAGTTGCTGCACTAGTTTGGAGATATGAATCCGTGGAATGCACGAGGAAAAAAACATTTTTGGTCTTTATTACAAAGTAATATGTGAAATACTCGGAGCTGTTACAGAAGAGATTCTAAATAAAATGAGACAGGGGTTGAAAATCGAGGCGAAGCCGAGTCGATATGCGGGAACCCCGTTCAATGCAAGTCACACTATGGCGTAACGAGGAGATCACATACCCGGGATCACAGGCCATGGGATCGGGGTCAACGTATATTTTATGGGATCGCGATCAATATATCAGGATATGAACGGGCTCATTTATTTTTGGCTGGATCTAGTATCACAAATTACTGGAAAATTGGGATCAGTGATCAAAGTTCTGGGTAAAAGTACTGGATCACTAGAGAAAAAATATACCTCGTTACGACCCTGAATACATTCTCCTTACAGTATAGTTTCATTTAGAGGACTTCCAGTTCCAACTCTATCGTCTCCATAGCTTTGATCACTCACAGAAATACAGCATGGTTGAGAGAAAGAGCTACGGCCCATACATCTCTGTAGGTAAGTATTAAAACATGGAAGTGGACGAAAACCTAAAGCATGAGACCATATTTTCTTGATTAACATTCCCATGTGTTTTTATATCATTTGTTGGCGATCCCCTTGTTGCATCTAAGATACTAAACTGACAGCGTGGTTGGTCCTGATGGTGTAGTCATGGTACCACAGCGGACAAGTATGCCGACTCCGTGAGTCCATTCAGGGCACATATTTTCTCTTTCACTTCTATTCTAGTTATTTATATATGTAGAGATGGGTTTCTTCTATATACTTGTTAGAGACATTGTTAATATTCATACAAATTAGTTTCAGCCGGGTTTCCTTGCTTGGCTGGCCCGCTACGGTCTGGTCCCAGTTAGTGACGTCACGGGCGCATGGTTTTACTACTATTTTGTTTTCACTAGTAGAGCTGTTTTTGTATGTTTTTGTATCTTAATTTGTCAAGTTTCACAGAGATTATGTCATTATTACCGGCAGGATTGTAAGTATGATTTCAGTTTATGTTAATCATTTTACTCTAGTAATATGTTGTTGTATTAGAAGCTGATCATCATTATTATTTGTAGTTTTGACGATATGTCAATAAATATCAAGGTCTGAAGCTGGCCTCCAAGCTAGTATATTATTGTTCCTGTCAGTGACAAACAAGCCGAATATTAAGCGCTAAACTAAGTTATCGCTTACAATACTACTAGTAATATATGTTTATTAAATAAGTCTGAATACTTCGGGATCCTTTAACCTAGTGATTCCTGGGTTGGCCCAATGTCAGTTTGTCTGTCCGCCTGTGAATCAAGTTTATCATTGTATAAACAAATCCTCAGGTTGAAAACTAGATTTAAAGTTATAGGTTTTCCCATATCGCCCCGAAAGAGGAAATGCCGGTCAAAGACCCACGGTTACGTTCCACAATTACACCACTGAACTGACTGCGTTGCGAGCGTGGTTGGTTCTGATGGTGTAGTGGTAACACAGCGAACTAGTCAGTGCCGAGGCATATGTATGTATGTGTATCCCGTGGGGGTACTCCCATATATGGACTATACGGGGATGATCCGCTGGACAGGGTATGATTTTTTGAGTTTCTGATCTTAGACAGGGTATCCATTTTCACATCGACAGATCTTGAACAGGGTATGGTATTTATCTAGTGCCGTTATTTAGTCTAGTGCTTGCTGAAGACTTATTTAGTTATGACTCTCATTATACAAGATCACAATAAACACTGACATCCAAGGATAGATAATTTGTTATTTGCCTTATAGAGGGAAAATGTTAACACTTTATCTTGAACAGGGTATGGAAATTTGAGTTTTTTTGTCTTAAACGGGGTAAGGGTTTCAGAACCCCTCCCCCCCCCCCCCCCCCTCCCCCCGCAATGTTGATCGCAATGTTGATCAGTGAAAGCGAAACATCTTGTTGAAAGCGAAATTGATAGTTTTCTGGCATTCCAAGAAATTAGCTATTTTAAGATCTTGCGTGCATGGTGTGCCATATCGACTTTCACTGAAAAAACGCGGAAGTGGAATCCATGGTGTCAAGAATTTAATTTATTTTCTATTTTATGATAAATATATTTATTGTTTCCTATGAAATCGTTGGTCATACATCTTAAGTTTATTCACCGTTTTAGAATCGGCTAGTGACTGAGAAGAAACTGTAACGAATAAATGTACTTCATGTACTGGACGATAGTAACTTATTCAGTGTCATTTTACTATTCCCAGTATGTTCTCGAGTAAGTGCAATTCTTTTTATTTGGTCACAGCTCTAAGGCGAGGTAAGCAGAGTTTTCAGAATGCGCACTTTGTTCTATATTTGGCGCTCTGCTCCTTATTTGGACTGCATCAGTGCCAAGCAATGCGATATGCTTCGCTCGTCACCACGTTGCCGATCCCGCTGTTTAAAGACTTTCAGTAGGAGAGTGATGAATCGTCAATTTAATAGATAGAAAAAGCCATTAAAATTCGCTATCAATCAACAAGGGATGCAATACATTGGCTACTAAGGCGTTCTACTTCTATCAGAGGATCGTAAAACATAGAAGGCCCGCACGGACTACGGACCAAAATGAGTACTACACTTTGAACAGTGGAATTGCAAAAGCTACTTAGCTGTCTTCCAGTCGCTTGGTAAAGTAGTGTGAAGCATCACAGCATCACTGCTCGGTATGTTTTCCTCGTTGAAAATTATGTACTTATTTATCGGTTTGTTCATGATAAAGACCCTAGGGCATTTCAGTGCGAGCGTTGTAGGTCTTAATCAAGACAAGCTGTAAAGTGATCTGGCACAAGCTAATATTATGGTGACAGACCATTTATAACTACTACCTAGAGATGGAACTTGACTAAACAAAGAATCATATTTGACTTTGAATGTTAGTCTTGGTATGCTCCCTTAAGATTTCCCGATTGCATTTAATCGTTGTAGCTCCCGGTTGAGGAACTGAAATGAAGTTCACCCCCAGGAAACCCCATATAAATGAGTGTAGCCCCCAGGAAAACACTATGGTTTGCTGTTTGTTATTGGGGATGTTGTTTGAATTACAGAAATGATTGTGCACACTGAAGAAACATGGTTGCATTTGTTATATGGTCAACCTGCGGTTAACTTTCTTAAAACTGGACAAGTACAGACTTCTTAACACAACTTATAGTCTGCAGAACTAAGGAAGTGGAGACCAAGTATTTTCAAATATGGTCCTGAAAGTGCCTACACACTAATAAACTAGCAATCCTTTGGAAATACATTTTTGATCAAAACTAAGCAAAAGTTCATAATGGGATAGGACGCCTAGTATAAAACAAATCGTAAAACATTTGTTTGAAAACTTTTGGTTTCATTCACTTAATCAAAAACTCCAATAAGTCAAATCACTTGTAGTCAGTTCAATAATCTTGCACAAACATTTCATACTCACCTTAATCAACGCTCCACTGTTCTTGTCCTGGCTGTGTACCCGTGTAATCTTCAGCGTTCCAGGGACTACGATTCTTATAGCACTGCATTTCCACGCCCTTTTAATTTGGGGGCTGTTCCAAGGGAGGTTATATGAGTGCATTGTCACGTTATTAATGAGCTCCTACTGGGCTCTCATGCAACTGAGATCTAGAATGCCCAAAGGATTAATGCAGTCGCCGTATCATGTTGTAGAATAGGAACAAGTTAAGAGGTCAATAAACAGTTATATATGTTATGTGCTCGCTTCGCATGGACGTTGACAGTTCACTAAGTTGCGAAAGGTATCTTTAAACCAAAAACGAAACCAACATCAGTCCGACAGAAGGTTTTCGTAAGAACGTTTTATTGGAGCCTGAAAAACAAGACTAACATTACGTTCTGGTAAGTGCAATGCACTAGCGTGACCATACCATGATATCATAGGCTTTAGTTAACGTTGACCTCGAGTAAGCAGGCGAAAGGCTAAGTGGTACATTTTTTGAAGCTTCAAATTTTAATATGACGCGGTTTTGTCAATCACTCGGAACGAATCCTGATACTTAGTTTCATCGACCATCAAAACACAAACTATTCTTCTTTAAATACGTTTGTGTCGTTTGTCTGGTCGGACAACAACCACTTGCTCAACAGAAAAGGTAAAAATGAAGTGAAAGGTTCTTTTTGTTTTTGACTACATTGTAGCTCTTTTCTTCAGTTCATTTAACTCAAATGCCAACTTACTTCCACCGCGTCACAGCATGTTCTGCTGTTTTGAAGATAAAACTCTGCCTTCTTACGGTAGCTACCAAAGCGTAGACACGAGTTTCTTTTTGGTTCAGTCGCAGCATTTGGTATTTCTATGTCGAATGGCGTTTCCTAATAGCAACCTGGAATGAGGTCTTTATTACTGTAAAAGTAATTATATGTGAAACACTCGGAGCTGTTCTAGAAGCGATTACTAAATACAGTGAGACTTACTTTATTTATAAACTCTCTTCTAAATCAAGCTTTACATGGCTATAGCTTCTCAAACTCCACTTTAAATACAATATAAATCATTGCTGTTATTGATCAACAGGCATGGAAATGCGACTGAGCTATATACATTTGTATAGTGTATGTCTGGTCATGATATTGTGTTTATCTCGCGTTATGTTGGTTCCCTGTGTGTATGTTATGTAATCCCAATTCTAATTCAATTTCTTTACAGGAAGAAGTTAGTCTTTAATTTAGAAAACCTTCATTTTGTGATAAACATTAGAATGTTTTGGTTTTAGTACATAAACTGAATACAGTCGAACCTTTCCGAGCGATTTAATTTCTGATAATGAATTACATGTAGTTATAGACGCCAACCATTCTGTGCATTCTTTTTATAAGATCGTTGTATTCGAACATGGGCAAATACGAAAGTCGTATCAAATCAGATTTTGCAACTTTTTCCGGCTACAAACGAATAGATACGGAACTACTGGGACACTCATGGCCCGGGGGGAGGGGGACTCCATATATAAGGGGCGGGGATGCTCGTCGGAAATTTTCGTTTCGATCCCTAAGAAGTACTAAAATGGGCGTGGCTCAAGCTAATTTTGACTCTAAAGAGTAACAATAAAAACACTAATAAAAACACTGTAATCCATATAATATCAAGTGGCATTGAAAACCATGTAAATTGATGTCAGTTTTGTGTTCAACTGACTCCCGACCCCTAAAAGGTACCGCTTTACATCAAAATGTATGCGTTTGTTCGTGGGTACCCCACGTTGGTACCAAAACCCGTGATTTTGACCCCTAAAAGGTACGACGACCATTCTCGCCCCCTTATTATATATATGTCAGTCCCCCCCGGACTCATGGCTTCCTATAACTCAATAGCCCACTTCCGCGATATGCTTTACTTATCACGCACAAAGGTTTCAATACAAGGCCCCGTGCTAAATTAAATTTATTCTTTTCACAGAGAAATGAATAAATTTAATTTAGCACGGAGCCTCGTATTGAAACCTTTGTGCGTGACAAGTAAAGCATATCGCGAAAGAGGACTATTTATACCACAGTGTTTATCAGACAGACAGTACCTCCAACATTTACATTTTAATATGTCGATATCCAGTTATGGTATGTTTTCGCATGCCAAGGGATAAAAAAAAACTCCAATATGTCAAAGAAAAGCTTTTCTTGTCGTGTTGCGCGCGAACTTTATAAAGCCAAAGACGTCATATATCAAATTTCATAAAAAGAAAAACGAGGAAGTAAACGTCAATCATAATGCCGGAAACATTAAGCTTTCAAAAGCTCAAAAGCTCAAGTATTCATCGAAATTTAATGACGGAAGGTAAAATATATGAAGAAAATAATGTTACGGACCTTTTGTCGCAGTAATTTTAAAAGCCCAGCAATGTAAACAAGAACATATGTTATTTTAAAGGCGTTCTTCAGTGTTTACCTTATTTCATTTTAAAAGCCCAGCAATGTAAACAAGAACATATGTTATTTTAAAGGCGTTCTTCAGTGTTTACCTTATTTCATTTTACGGAGGTTTGTGTGATGCTATCATTTCGAGAAAAACGCGCGAAGGATCCATTTTAGCTCCTTTTTAACAGGCTCTCTTTGTTATCAGTTGAAACGATATTGTTTCTCAAACGAAAGGCAACTTTCCAGCCACAATAATATACTGAGTCAAGTGAGGATTAGTTATCCTCTATTAGTTGAGTACATGAAAAACTTTGGAATTTTGTTTAAACACGAAGTTCCGGTATAAATACGGTTAACCGTTAGACCGTCCTCTTTTCACGCATGGCGAGCATTCAAATTGCGGAGCACTGAGTGAAGAAAGCAAGCGAGCATATCAGCCTCTCCTAGATTTGTAAGGTTTAAAATGAAACAAGCCACGAAAAGTGACCAGAGGGAAGATACCTGTCCATTTTTGACTGCCAATTGATTTTATGACTGTTTGCGAACTCTAATAATAAAATAACAATAAATGGTCTGTAGCCTTACTCTTTTGTTGACGTCACTGAACCAAGATGGCGGCGATGACGTTATGTTATGTGCAACCCAGCTCCACAAAGGCCGATTGACAACTGAAGGGTGACAAACCCCTGGGCTCCCTTTTTATACCGGAACTTCGTGTTTAAGATTTTTGAGACCAATGTAACAACCACTGTTCAGAGGCAGACGCGATACGGTTCTCGCGTCAGTGATCTTTCATTCTTTACCTCGGATGTTGAGTTTATTTATCCTTAAAAGGACCGCATACTATGAAGGATAGGAATGCTTCCTCATTCCAAATACCACGCAATATAACAACCACTTTCCTCATTCCAAAGTCCTCTAAAGCCGAATGCCTTTAAAAAGAAATTTAACCTAATGACACATTCTTACCGTATTAATGTCTAATTGTTAGAACCTGAAGTGAAGTCGTGAATAACATCCAGGAAATTCAAAATCTGAATGAGAACGTTTCCATCTAATATCATTTTCTTTTCTTTCGGAAATATTTGCTTTCCCTATCCGGCATCCTGCTTCTTATTTCTTCAAGGAAGAGAATTTGCGAATTTTGAACAATAGCCGCCATTTTTTGAACAATAGCCGATAATTTGAATAACAAAGGCTGACGCATCAGAACGAGTCTAACAAAAGCTAACAAAACTCACGGCCCGCCAAGAAATACTTCATGTAGGCAGCTTGGATTTAGTATTGGTTGAAATAATAGGAAGGATTATAGGAAACCACTACGTGATTGCTCACGTGAAGTATTTACCGGCTCGTAAAACTTGAGAAAATGGTCTATAGGACATTTGCATGATGACGTCACATACTACAACTACCAGCACTCTTTGCGCGAATCCTTTTGTTCCTCTATTTGGACCATTGTTTTGGTATTCTCAAAGGAGTTTAAAAATCTGAATGAGAAAGAGAATTTGGAAAGGATTCTGGTAGTTGTAGTAAAATGACACCATAATGAAAATGTTCTATTGTTACAAAAACCTGAATATCTCCGAAACGAGATGAGATATTGACAAACGGAAAATGTCATTTTTCCTCATTTCGATCACACTGCCAACGACATGCAACTTATTCCTATCGAAAAAATATTTTCTAAGAGAGACTCTATACGTAAGGCCAGAGAAGCGTTTTTAATTGCACAGGCGAGAACACTCGAACCTCATGGCCTTAACATCCGGGAAGAGTCATACTAGATATCTGTTTTCACCTTCTTAACATTTTTTCACGATCTATCATATTGTAATCTGTTTTATGACAGCTCAGTATCAAGTTCAAAAATACACGCCAATGTAAATTTTCTTCATTGTACCTGAAGAAGGCTGGTGTGGCCAGCCGAAATATTGTACCACTAATTTCAAAATTCTACGTTGTATCGGTCTTTGCTTCTTCATAACTATAAATTTTGTTTGACCAACTTTATTTATTTCTTGATTTGGCTTTTTACGCGATTTAAAAACAATGTAGTTAGTTTTTTTATGTTTAGCGTTAATTGATTTAGGGTTAACTATTCTTGAACCACGAATAACTTTTGTTTTAACTTGGTCTCAAGAATTTAAATATATTTTCTAGAACAAAAGAGATTGGTGTCATCTGCAAACACGATAAATGACAGTTGTTTTCCAGAATTGACAATATCATTAATATACAATAGAAAGAGAAGCGGCTCAAGGACGGATCTGTGAGGTACTCCACATTTAATGGTCATTTCATTTGACTTGATTATTGTATTTAACAATTTGTTTTTTATTATTGAGATAACAGACTCCTCTAATACCATAGAAATTCAGCTTATTAAAAGGATTTGATGTTTAACTGTGTCAAAAGCTTTTGATAAGTCAAGGAATATGCCTATTGTGTATTCATTATTTTCTATTTCCTTTGTAATTTTATCTACTAATTCAATTATAGCATAATTTGTACATTTGTTTTTCCGAAAACCATATTGCTGGTTAGAAAAAATGTTTTTTTCAACATATGCAATTAATCTTTTGTACATATTTTTTTCAAGAATTTTTGAAAACACATTATATTGCTACTTATTCCATGAAATCCACAACTGGTTTTGCGTTTCATTTTATCAATTATTTCTTTAACTTCGTTTTGATTTGTTCCTTTCAAAAACATTGAGTTGGCATAATTTCCACTTAAACATTTCTCATACCCTTTGCATTTTGGTTGAATTTTTTAGCCAGATTAGGTCAAACGTTAATGAAAAATTCATTGAATTTGTTTGCAATGAGTTGCTGATCATCTATTTCTTCATTTTTATGTCGAAAAGGGGGTAATTTGTTTTTTATCTAATTCATTAATAATTTTCCAAGTGGCTCTTAGATTATTTTTGGCATTGTTGAGTTTGTTACAATAGTATTTCTTTTTTGCGATTCTTATTACATGATTTAATTTATTCCTATATATTTTTTGTACTTAGTTTCATTTAAAGCATTAGGAATGTTTAAGAACTTTTTTATAGAGCTTCTCTTTTTTCTTTAATGATTTGCTTATTCCCTTTGAAATCCATGCATTTTCTTTTTTACTTTATTTGTTTTAATGGGAAAGTGTTTGTTGTACAATTCTAGGAATTCATTGGAAATATTTTATAAGCATCTGTTGGATTATTTTGAGACAAGGTTGAGAGCCAATCATATTTCTGGAGTTGTGTTGTAAAAGATTCTAGAGCTAAGTTGGTGATTATCCTAGTTGTGTACGTTTCTGATGACATTCTATTATTAGCTGTATTTGATACATTATCATTGTTACTAATAATGCAAATTGGTAGATGGGCAGATATGTCATTGAATAAAACACCGCTTAATATATGTTCTGAGTGATAAAGATGGTTACAAAAACTGTTGTCTATTAGCGTAGCTGTACTTCTTGTTGTTATTCTTGTTGGTTTAGTAATAAGTGGAATAAAGCCTGAAGAGGATAACTGATTGAAGAATTTATTAGAAAAGTTGCAGTATTCATATTTTAGAAGGTCAATGTTAAAGTTCCCCAGAAGGTAGCAGGGTTTGGTTTCTTTATCAACTTGAGATAATATCTTTGTTAGATTATGTTCAAAATCATTAAATTTATTATTCGGTGGTCTGTAAATTGCTCCTACGATAATGTTTTTGCAATTTTTATTTACAATTTCAATAAACAGAGATTCAATATAATCATTATTGTTATCACTATATAAATCGTTTCTTAATTTTATTTCTAGTTCCTCTTTTGTCAAAAAACATATTCCGCCTCCAGGCTTGTGTTGTCTATTTATTGTGGTCATATTGTAGCCTGGTAGAGTGAAATTGTCCTCACGTTCATCATTTAGCCATGTTTCGGTAAGAGCTATCACTGAAAATTTACGTTTTAATAAATTTAAATAATTTGAAAATGCATCAAATTTATTTCGAATACTTCTTATATTGAGATGAAGAAATGAGATTTGATTATCTGGGAAGTCATTTTGTTTAACTAGGTCAATGAAATCACTTGAGTAATATTTACTTTCTAAGTTATGGTTTGTAGTATCTAAGTTGATGTCAGGATTAATTGCAGTACTTATATCACTTCCTTTATTTTGAAGGGATTAATTACTAAGTCATTAATTCTGTTTAAATCATGATAGATTTTTCGAAATTGTATAATCTAGATAAACTTGAAAATTGCAAAGAACCGTGGACGAAAATCCTGCTGGTTGCTACGTTGGATCTAAGTCAGATCTAATCAGCCAAAATGAAAATGAATACGAAGTCCAAGGACTACGGCAAAGCATGTTTTTGTAATTGTAGACATTTTGTTTTAACATGATATTGGTTGTGACATAGCTGACATACAATGCTCCTTTGATTGAGTGTAATTATACAATGCTCCTTTGATTGATTGTAATTATACTGTCACAAACGAAACACGAGGTTATGTGGGTGGTTATGTACATGATACTCAGATACATGATGAAGTCGTCTCTGCATGCGAGTTTCCTTATTCTTTGTAATATTATATTTACCATCAATAAGAAGCTGGTCTTTTATCAGAATAGCCTTGTGACCTTCTCTTTTTGCCTTCTTTGGGATGGGATATAATAATTTCCTCTTGTCTGGTAATATTTCATTGTACTGTTCTGCGATGCCAATGTTTGTTCCTTTCAAGAGATATCATGCTGACCTTTTGATATATCCAAACGATTACCCCTCTTAATTTCGATAGAAGCCACGTCCTTTATGTTCAGCTTGGTTTCTAGTACCTTTTGAACTTCGATGAATGGGTTTTCTGTTGGCTTCTCTTCAAGAATGTCCTTACCACGCGGGAGAGGCGATTCTCAATCATGTCCAATTTGTCTAATTTCTTGTTCATTTCTGCAATTAAATCAGATAGTTTCTTCATATCTTGTTTTTCCATGTCTTCTTTATTTGCTTGTTTCTTGTTTGGTTTTGCTGGTGTACTTGAAAGAGAGTTATTGAGCCGATCTTTTGCGGAGCGTTTAACAGAAGCTGCCATACCTGATACCTGATATCAACGAGTACTCAGAACCTGCAGTATAACAGAACAGCAGATTAAACTGTAAACGTGTGTTACATGAATAAGTAGTGGTCAACTTCTTTAATTTACATACGAGAAAAACAAAAATATTAAATTACATATATATATACTAGGGTAGCTATTAGAGGGTGAAAGTCACCGCGCTACCGCCATTCGTTGTAAATAATAGGAGTGGAGTACCACCCACCATAGTGTCCACACCCTAGAATGGGATGTCTGGAATGTACAGAATGTAGAACACAATTTTAAAACCAATGTGCGTGTGACTATCATGTTCCTTGATACAGCCGACTTAAGGCTGCGTCCAGCCTCTTGTTGAATTTCGGCGGCGCTCCGACTCGTGCGACCGTTCAGCTCGAAGGTCTACGGGGACGTGCCGTTGGACAGTGTACGGTTTTTGTCCTCTCTGTCCTGAACAGGGTTATAATTTCATGCGAGTCGGTCGTAAACAGGGTCTGAACCTGTCCTAAACAGGGTATTGATTGCACGATTATCCTCGTCTCACCGGTCTTTAACATGTCATCAGTCAACATCAGATCATTTCAGAGACTGTTTGATTTGCATAATTGCAATTGCTAATAATGGTTTCCCATTGTTTATGGCCTGCTGATCCAATCAAATTACAGAAATACGGTACAGCTCGGTTACAGCACGGTTACGGACATGCCGTAGTTTGTCCCACTCGTACGAAATCTGCTCTAGTAATTTCCATAACCAGCGGCAGACTCATATTCTTGTCAGTTTTATGCGCGCGCATGGCGCAGGTACTATTTCTCATTCGAACTTTAATTTCCAGCAACTTTGCGATAAAAGGGTTCTTTTTATTAATAGTTGTAATATTTTTAAAGTGAGAAGCGCCTGCAACGTTGATGAAACTTGCGAAACATCTTGGTGTAGCGAAATTGTTATAGTTTTCTGGCATCATCTATTCCAAGATATTAGCTATTTTAAGATCTTGCGTGGTATTTGTAACTGTCTATTAAATTAATTATGTTTAATTATAAATTCCCAAGTCGGGAAATACATGGTTCGGCGAAATAGTGTTGATTTCATGCTGTAGAAATTAAAACAAAAACATGATTCATTTAAACTGGACCTGTTTCATTTTAGGAACAGTCTAGTTGATGCTAAATAAATTATTATTAGAATTTACTTTTAAATATATGTCACACAGCCCTATCAAGTTTTGGCTGTACATAATATGCATAATTAAATTTGGCGCCATGATGTTCTAGTAAAAACGGGTAAGACCACGACAAACATCTAGACATTCAACGCTAACTCCGTTTTGATATTTTCAAAATCGTGTTGCGTTTAACATGATACCTTTCTAGAGGTTAATGGTTTACAATTTAACAGCATAACTCTCTCTTATACGGTTGTATCTGGCTGTTTCTCATTGAAGGTGAGTATATAATATACGCAAATATAAGCAGATTTCTAATTTTACTCGTTTTTTTACTGTAGCTGACGATCATTTTGGAGGATGTTAAGCTTCCCAACACTAAAAACCAACTTCGAAAGTTCGCCCTAGTGTATAAATCATACGAATACTTAATTTGCTCAAGAACCAAATTCAGGAACCAGTCTGGAACTTGCTGCCATACATGTACAGCACTGATGTATGACATCATTATATAGGTATAAAGGTACTGGCTTATAATAATGAAAGTAGTTAATACTATTCAGGTGAAAAAGTGAATTATAACAATGAAGATGAAGTAGTAAGACTTAAACTTAACAAGTTACGACCTCTATTTACCGTGAAATGCATTACTCGCCATGTCGACTTTGCGACTTTCATTTCAGTGACAAAACACGGAACTAGCTCTTAGAAACCATGCCGTCAGGATTTCAGTGGCATACTGATTTGATCTATTTTCTGTTAAATATATTTACTTGTTTTCTAAGCAGTAAACTACTCCATGAGAGTCTCGTGCTCTCAAGGAGAAAGTCCTGAAGAGATAACAATCCTTTGTTGCCTTATTCACCGTTTTATAATCGGCTAGTGACTGAGGAGAAAGTGTGATATTTTATGTACTAGACGATAGTAAGGCACTCAATATATTCAGCGTCATTTTACTATTCCCAGTATGTTCTCGAGTAAGTGCAATTCGGCCATCTTCTTAGTTCTTTTTACTTGGTTACAGCCCTAAGGTGAGGTAAGCAGAGTTTTCAGAATGCGCACTTTGTTCTATATTTGGCGATCTGCTCCTTATTTGGACTGCATCTGCCAAGCAATGCGATATGCTTCGCTCGTCACCACGTTGCCAATCCCGTTGTTCAAAGACTTTCAGTAGAGTGACGATCTTTATCGTCAAATAGTTAGAAAAATCCATTAAAAATAATGTCAAATATTCAAATATTCTCTATCAATCAACAAGAGATGCAATACATTGGCTACTAAGGCGTTCTACTTCTATTAGAGGATCGTAAAACATAGACGGCCGGCACGGACTACCGACCAAAATGAGTACTACAGTTTGAACAGTGGAATTGCAAAAGCTACTTAGCTGTCTTCCAGTCGCTTGGTAAAGTAGTGTGAAGCATCACAGCATCACTGCTCGGTATGTTTTTCTCGTTCAAAATTATGTACTTATTTCTCGATTTGTTCATATAAAGACCCTAGGGAATTTCAGTGCGAGCGTTGTAGATAATTTCGCTATCGATTTTTTTAATCGCACTTCCTGTAGCCTACGTTGTATCCGCCTCTCTTCTGCTGGCTCGCTACACTTCCTGAACGTGTTCTAGTATTCAACGAACATCACATGGAGCTCTCAGGAACGACACTTTTCTCAATAAATTGTTTGATATGGTGCGATTTCAGTGCGAGCGTTGCAGGTAATCTGGTCTGACAGACTAGAGTCAGTCTGAAGACAAGCTTAAAATTACAATCACATTGTAGTAAACTGATCCAGCACAAACTAATATTATAGCGACAGAGCATTTATAACTATTAACTACAGATGGAACTTGACTCATACAAAAAAACATATTTAACTTTGAATGTCAGTCTTGGTATGCTCCCTTAAGATTTGCCGATTGTATTTAATCTTTGTATATATAGTTCCCGGTTGAGGACATGAAATGAAGTTTACCCCAAAGAAATCCAAAATTAGGTGTTACCCCTTAGGAAATCCCATATAAATGGCCATAGCCCCCCCCCCCCCCCCCCCCTCTCCCCCAGGAAAACACTTAAACACCCCAAGAGAACACTTTTCACTATGCACCCCCCATGCAAGGATTCAGTCTAGCTTCGAAAGAAGACACCCCTAAGAAATCCAGCGTCTCCGGCTTAGTTAATTGTAACACGGGTACAAAAATTAAATGGATTGGCCCAAACTATTTTACAAACACACACACTACTTGTAGTTGTTTGATAAATGCGTGTTTCCATCAATCGGACTATACTTTAAAACGACATGCAGCAAGTATTGAGAGTATTGTTGAAATTGTTTTAGCATAAAGACTCATTTGTTTTCGTGAAGTCTAATAAATGAAGCCACCGCTCACTGAGATCATGTATACAGTGTGTCATTTCAAACTCAAAAAGGCTAAGAATTGTCAGATTTACTTTCGGTCACTGATTGTGAGGTAGTCATTACGATGATGAGGCTAAGGAGCAATTGTGAGACATGCAGTCTATTTGAGTCTATAATCCTGCGAAAAATCCTCGATTTGGAATCTTCAAAGTTCTTGGATTGAAAATTAATTAATTCACAACATAGTATTACACTATGGCTTGCTGCTAGTTATTGAGGGTCTTACCTTTTGTTCCCTTGTTCCCAAATTGTTTTCCATGCAGAGAAACAGTCAATTGTTCCCTTGTTCCCTGAAACCTCTATTCATGTTCCGCCTTGTTCCCCGATATATTTTTAGTTTGTTCCCTGTTCCCAACGGATTTTTTGGCATGTTCCATTGTTCCTCGAAACCCCTGGGAGACCCTCGTTATTGGGAATGTTGTTTGAATTACAGAAAATATTGTGCACACTGTAGAAACATGGGTATATTTGTTTTTTATAATAATAAGTCTTTTGGAGCTGACAGATCAAATTAGCAGATCAGTCCCGTAACACCTTTGGAACTGAGAAACCATTGACCTGTCAACTGTGTCGGAGGGAAAATAACCGGCTTGCTTTGATTTTCTAGTATTCGTATGAAATAATGTTACAGAATTTGACTGTAAGATCACGAATAGAAGTATATGTAACAAGAGACTTGCGTACAGCCTTAACTCGGGCTGTGTACATGTATGTTTGTTTGGAGAGTGGAGCCAATGGAGTATTAATCCTTTCACTACCAAGAGTGCCATATGGCACTCACGAGTGGGTAAGTACAAAACACTCATGATACCCGGACCATGGACCCCCTCGTGGACCCCCTATAAATGTTCTCAAATTCTCAAAAACCTATTTTGCGAAACATCGACCGACATGGCACATTTCATTTAAGTGGCGTAAAATTAGACTTGTAAATTAAATCATTTCCGTCTTGCTTTGAGCTGAATTGCGTATACAAATTTGCCGTGACCGGCCACAAACGTTTGCCGTGAACTTGTGGGCTACCATAGCTAATGGATAGCACGACGTTTGAGTCGGACTCGACTCAGTGATAGCCGTAATTTTGGGCATCAGTTGCAATTTTGCACTGCGATACATTGCATTTTAGACATTTTCACGATAAATTATAGAGGAAAACTAAGCTTCAAAAGGTTCCCATCGTAACATAAAATGTTGTCCTTATCGAGGCAGGACGTTTGGGCCCCCCACAAAATTGAAACGTGTTATTCATCCAGTGAGCTGCCATAAGCAAAGTGGCATGTCGACAGAGGACAGTCTCGGGTATAAAGTCATGTCTGCATGCTGTTTATTCGCCGTTGAGTTTCGCTGTTCCCTTGGGAGCATTGTCAAATGATTTGATTTACAAGTCAGATTTAACGCCACTGAAATGAGATGTGCGATGTCGGTCGATGTTTCGGGGGTCAGTGTTTTGTACTTACCCCTCACGAGTAATTCGTGCGCCAATCTAATCAAAAATTTGAAACTTAATGCGATCTCATTTTGTTAAGTAATTTATGCGTGAGCAATTATTTGTCGTAACGTCGACAAAGCAAATTGCCATAACCAACGGCAAATATAAGTAGGCAGGCTCATGTTCTTGTCAGTTTAAACAGTCTGTTTATGCGCGCGCATGGCGCAGGTACTATTTGCGATAAAATGGTTATTTTTATTAATAGTTGTAATATTTTTAAAGTGAGAAGCGCCTGCAATGTTGATGAAAGAGAAACATCTTGATGTAGCGAATTTTTTAAACAGTTTTCTGGCATCATCTATTCCAAGATATTAGCTATTTTAAGATCTTGCGTGGTATTTGTAACTGCCTAATTAATTATGTTAAATTCTCAAGGACGGAAAATCGGGGCAATGGTTCCGCGAAATAGTGTTGATTTCATGCTGTAGAACATGCCGAAGATTAAAACAAAAACATGATTCATTTAAACTAGACCTGTTTCATTTTAGGAACAGTCTAGTTGATGGTAAATAAATTATTTCATTTCGATTAGAATTTACTTTTAAATATATGTCACCGACAACCCTATCAAGTTTTGGCTGTACATAATATGCATAATTAAATTTGGCGCCATGATATTTCTGTGTTCGAGTTCTAGTAAAAACGGGTAAGACCACGACAAACATCTAGACATTTAACGCTAACTCCGTTTTCATATTTTTAAAATCGTGTTGTGTTTAACGTGATACCTTTCTAGAGGTTAATGGTTTACATTTTAACAGCATAACTCTCTCTACGGTTGTATCTGGCTGTTTCTCATTGAAGGTGAGTATAAAATATACGCATGCAAATAGGCAGATTTCTAATTTTATTCGTTTTTTTACTGTAGCTGACGATCATTTTGGAAGATGATAAGCTTCCCAACACTAAAAAGCAACTTCCAAAGTTGGCCCTAGTGTATAAATCCGTACGAATACTTAATTTGCTCATGAACGAAATTCAGAAACCAGTCTGGAACTTGCCGCCATACATGTATAGCACTGAGTATGACATCATTATATAGCTATAAAGGTTCTGGCTTATAATAATGAAAGTAGATAATTCTATTCAGGTGAAAAAGTGAATTATAACAATGAAGATGAATTAGTAAGACTTAAATTTAACAAGTTACGACCTCTATTTACCGTGAAATGCATTACCCGCCATGTCGACTTTGCGACTTTCATTTCAGTGACAAAACACGGAACTAGCTCTTAGAAACCATGCCGTCAGGATTTCAGTGGCATACTGATTTGATCTATCAGTTTCTGTTAAATATATTTACTTGTTTTCTAAGCAGTAAACTACTCCATGAGAGTCTCGTGCTCTCAAGGAGAAAGACCTGAAATAGATAAAAACATAGAAATCCTTGGTTGCCTTATTCACCGTTTTATAATCGGCTAGTGACTGAGGAGAAAGTGTGATATTTTATGTACTAGACGATAGTAAGGCACTCAATATATTCAGTGTCATTTTACTATTCCCAGTATGTTCTCGAGTAAGTGCAATTTGGCCATCTTCTTAGTTCTTTTTACTTGGTTACAGCTCTAAGGCGAGGTAAGCAGAGTTTTCAGAATGCGCACTTTGTTCTATATTTGGCGATCTGCTCCTTATTTGGACTGCATCTGCCAAGCAATGCGATATGCTTCGCTCGTCACCACGTTGCCGATCCCGTTGTTCAAAGACTTTCAGTAGAGTGACGATCTGCATCGTCAAATAGTTAGAAAAATCCATTAAAAATAATGTCAAATATTCAAATATTCTCTATCAATCAACAAGAGATGCAATACATTGGCTACTAAGGCGTTCTACTTCTATTAGAGGATCGTAAAACATAGACGGCCGGCACGTACTACGGACCAAAATGAGTACTACACTTTGAACAGTGGAATTGCAAAAGCTACTTAGCTGTCTTCCAGTCGCTTGGTAAAGTAGTGTGAAGCATCACAGCATCGATGCTCGGTATGTTTTTCTCGTTGAAAATTATGTACTTATTCAGTGCGAACCGGTTGTAGCCTTTAATGTGTTCTGACAAATTAGAGTCAGTCTGAAAACATGCTTAAAAGAGGGATCCGAAAACCGCAAAACCGCACAGAAAAACGTAAAAAACCGCAATACCATACTTTATAGAAGGTCGTATATTCGTCATTTTTAGTCCTAAAATTTATAATAACCGCGAACCGCTTCGTCTTGTTAAACCGCAACACCGCAGGTAAAAAATAACATTTCAGCAAAACCTCACCAAAAATAACGCAAAAACCCTTACACCCCCTCTTAAAATTACAATCACATTGTAGTAAACTGATCCGGCACAAACTAATAGTATAGCCCAGGAAAGCACCCCCAAGAGAACACTTTTCACGATATGCATTCCCCATGCAAGGATTCAGTATAGCCTCGAAAGAAGACACCCCTAAGAAATCCAGCGTCTCTTAGTTAATTGTGACACACAAAACTTAAAAGGATTGGCCCAAATTATTTTAGAAACACACATATATATGTGTAGTTGTTTGATAAATGCGTCATTTTTCCATCGATCGAACTATTCTTTAAAACGACATGCAGCAAGTATTGAGAGTATTATTGAAATTGTTTTAGCATAAAGACTCATTTGTTTTCGTGAAGTCTAATAAATGAAGCCACCGCTCACTGAGATCATGTATACAGTGTGTCATTTCAAACTCAAAAAGGCTAAGAATTGTCAGATTTACTAGTTTCGGTCACTGATTGTGAGGTAGTCATTACGATGATGAGGCTAAGGAGCAATTGTGAAACATGCAGTCTATTATCCTGCTAAAATTCATCGATTAGTAATAAATTAAATGGAATCTTCAAAGTTCTTGGATTGCAAAGTTAATTATTCACAACATAGTATTACACTATGGCTTACTGCTAGGGAATGTTGTTTGAATTACAGAAAAGATTGTACACATTATAGAAACATAGGTGTATTTGTTATTTATAATAATAATAATGATAATGTCAGTTTATTTAACCCTTTCACAGTCTTACTCTGAATAGTATAGGGACGTCAGCATATGGCACAACATTAATATAAGTATTATAGAGCTTACGTGATATATAAAACACACAAAAACAAATCGGTATAGCGACCAGTGCGACCCAGTTACCTATGAACGATTGCGGAACCAACCCGTAAATTGTAACCGTGAGCAGTAGTCCTCAATTATTAGGCCACATTCTGGAGAGAGAGCCAACGGTTAGCGGCAAACGACCACGAATTATAGGGATATGAAGGAACAAGTGGCAGCCATTAGGCGCCGCTGACCAATTTGGTCAACCTGCAGTTACCTTTCTAACCAAAGAATCAAGATCGGTGATCAATTTTCTAATTGGAATTTACTCTATAGAGGCATTCCACAAGGTTCAGTGTTCGGTCCTCTCCTTTTTAATATTTTTCTTAATGACCTTCTCATTACTACATTAGATTCTAAAATAAGTGCTTATGCTGATGATACACAGCTTTTTGCAACTGGCAAAGATCCTGCTCTAATTTATCATAATTTAAATACTGACCTTCAAACTGTTTCCCAATGGTTTAGCTGTAACGGTCTCAAGATAAATTCTGACAAGTGCTTAACCATGTCACTGGGTAACACCACTGAAAACCCACTTTATCGCATAGATAATCGAGCGATCACCACGGTTGATAGCTTTAAACTATTAGGAGTTACCATTGATAATGACCTTAATTTTAACAATCACGTGGCTGATACTGTGCGCAAAGTTAGTAGTCAACTTCAGGTCATCAAACGGCACAAGAAATTAATTGATACCAATACCAAGATCAAACTATATAATGCTTATCTTCTTCCACAACTTAACTACTGTTCTGTGGTCTGGAATCATTGTGGTAAGCGGAATTCTACTAAACTAGAAAAGCTTAATGAAAGGAGTTTACGCTTTGTTTTCAATGACTTTACTAGCACATATGATCACTTACTCCAACAGCTAAATCACCCTACCCTCCATAACAGAAGAATTCATGACACTTTAACTTTAGTATATAAATCCATACATGGAATTGCTCCCAGCTATATCACAGACCTCATAACTAAACGTTCATTAACCTGTAATCTCCGTGGTCATCTTTCTGTTGATATACCAAGAGTACAAACTACCAAACATGGACTACATTCCTTTCATTATAATGGCAGCAAACTTTGGAACTCCTTAAGTGACTCTATCAGATCCTCTCCAAGTATAAAAACCTTTAAAACAGCTATTTCTAAAACTAACTTTACCAATGACTGTTGTTCCTTCTGTAGATCAGATTAATTATATATTACCTTTAATTTTATATTTATCACTACATCATGTATATAGCGTTATATACTAGACCTTTATTCAGCATACTATAGCTTCATTTATTATTACTATGATTCCACACATTGTATATCTTATTTCTTTAGTAATCATTTCATTGAATTTACAACTTAAATTTATATTTTGTAGTTAATATATCCAAATGTATATATACAGGAGTAAATGTATCTCTATTTTATTTTATATTTATTTTAGTTATTTTATTGGATTTCGGAGATATTAGCATCTTGTAATTTGCTACCTTAAATTCGAAGAAAATAAAGTTTATTGTATTGTATAAGAATTACCGTGTCGCATACCAACAGAAATAATTACCGATAAGTCTTTTGGAGCTGACAGATCAATTAGCAGATCAGTCCCGTAACACCTTTGGAACAAGAAACCATTGACCTGTCAACTGTGTCGGAGGGAAAATAACCGGCTCGCTTTGATTTTCATAGTATTTGTATGAAATAATGTTACATAATTTGACTGTAAGATCACGAATAGAATTATATGTAACAAGAGACTGCGTACAGCCTTAACTCGGGCTGTGTACATGTATGTTTGTTTGGAGAGTGGAGCCAATGGAGTATTAATCCTTTCACTACCAAGAGTGCCATATGGCACTCACGAGTAATTCGTGCGCCAATCTAATCAAAATTTGAAACGTAATGCGAGCTCATTGTGTGAAGTAATTATTTATGCGTGCGCAATAGACCAGTTCGCGGTAAATTCCGACATTTTGAAAGGGGTGCAAACATGGCGCGAAATACAGTGTTTGTATGGGAATCGATGGAAATCCGATGCCAAATAAAATCTGTAAAATCGAATTTCTGAAATATTCTTCAGATACAAACTTAAGATACCTGGTATTTCGCGCCATATTTGCACCCTTTTCAAAATGTCGGAATTTACCGCGAACTGGTGTATTATTTGATTCTTTCGCGCAATATTTGGGTGGTCAAATCTGTGTATATCCGCCGGTCCTTTCGGCCGGTTTGTTATTATATCTCTCTATGAATTTTTCTTTAGAAACTGCAAGGTAATTAAATGTGTGGCGGAGCTCCGACTCGCGTGACCATTCAGCTCGAAAGTCAGCGACGCAATTGTTCTACCTTTAATAAAGACTGCCTGGTCTGCACACAGGCAGCTCAAGCTAATGATTTTTACAAGGAATGTATGGGAATTTTTAGAAAAAATCTAAAACTGTACTAAAATGATCAATAAAATCATGAAATCTTACCTGTGTGTTGTGAAGTTGTTCCTCTTCATCACTGATGTGTTTATTTCTGGTTTGAGGCACCTCTGGGTTTTTTCCCTTCCCTATATAAATATTGAAAAGGCGGGAAACACGAGACGCCATTAGTCCACGTGGAGACTCTTCGAGGCCTCGTAATTATTCGTAAATCCAAACTTTCATCATTTTACCTCCAGAAACCCTTTCTCGCATTCTTCTAGCACTCATTTAATCGATCCATCGCTTATTTCCTCGCTTTGTAAGTAGTCAAAGTCGACGGTTTCTGCAGCTAATCTAGCAGTTCGTTCAGCTTGACCTTATTTCATGGGCTGCCTGTGCTAGTTGAACGTTGCCGAAGGAATCCGACACCTCCGTTGAGTCTCCAAGAGTCGCCACATGGACTAATGGCGTCTCGTGTTTTCCGCCTTCTCAATCAGTTTATATAGGGGGGAAAGCCCAGAAGTGCCTCAAACCAGAAATAAACACATTAGTGATGAAGAGGAACAACTTCACAACACACAGGTAAGATTTCATGACTTTATTAAACATTTCAGTACAGTCTCAGTTTAGATTTTTCCTAAAACTTCCCATACATTCCTTGTAAAAATCATTAGCTTGGGCTGCCTCTGGTCTGCATGAATTATGGCTGCAGTATCTCGATGATTCTATTGCTCAAACCTTTGCTACTAACATACTTTTACGTCAGTATTTATTAAACTAATAGGCCGCCAAGAATCTAGCAACCTGTAATTTTTACCAGGCTTTTCAAGTAAAGTAATTATTATTTGTTTCTGAGATCGAGATGTGTAGACACTGTATAACCGCATTATCATAAGATCAAAAGAGCGACTTGGTAAGAAATACGAGAGAAAAGCACTAAGTATTTATGTTGACTTTAGAAATTTAACGTAACAAAGCAAAAACTGACACGTACATTAAAAACTCATTGAAGATGACTGTAGATCAATACACGCAGCCAACTGAATAGCACTTTGACACGTTCTTTTAATCAACGTAAAGGAAAACAGAATCCGATTGTTTAGAATTCCTATCGCACATCAATATATACCTAAATTGTCAGAGGAAGATAAAACGGCATGCGACGGTGACGTAACCATTAATGAATATTACAACAGTCCAACAGTTGGATCGTCCAATTAAACTAAGGAATTCTATCTTTGCACGTGGTCTGAGATAAATGAGGTTTAGTCAGACGCCGTGACGTTGAAATGGTTTCCCATTGTTTATCAGTGGCCTGCTGATCCAATCAAATTACATAAATACGGTACAGCACGGTACAACACGGTACAGCACGGTACAGCACGGTTACGGACATGCCGTAGTTTGTCCCACTCATACGAAATATGCTCCAGCAATTTGTCGTAACATCGACAAGGTAAATTGCCAACACCAATGCCAATGGCAAATATAAGTAGGCAGGCTCATGTTCTTGTCAGTTTAAACAGTATTTTTATGCGCGCGCATGGCGCAGGTACTATTTCTCAATCGAACTTTAATTTCCAGCAACTTTGCGATAAAATGGTTCTTTTTATTAATAGTTGTAATATTTTTAAAGTGAGAAGCGCCTGCAATGTTGATGAAAGCGAAACATCTTGATGTAGCGATTTTTTTTATAGTTTTCTGGCATCATCTATTCCAAGACATTAGCTATTTTAAGATCTTGCGTGGTATTTGTAACTGTCTAATTAATTATGTTAAATACTCACGGATGGAAAATTGGGCAATGGTTCCGCGAAATAGTGTTGATTTCATACTGTAGAACATGCTGAAGATTAAAACAAAAACATTATTCATTTAAACTGGACCTGTTTCATTTTAGGAACAGTCTAGCTAATGCTAAATAAATTATTTCATTTCGATTAGAATTTACTTTTAAATATATGTCACACAACCCTATCAAGTTTTGGCTGTACATGATATGCATAATTAAATTTGGCGCCATGATATTTCTGTGTTCGAGTTCTAGTAAAAACGGGTAAGACCACGACAAACATCTAGACATTCAACGCTAACACCGTTTTGATATTTTCAAAATCGTGTTGCGTTTAACGTGATACCTTTCTAGAGGTTAATGGTTTACATTTTAACAGCATAAGCCATAACTCTCTACGGTTGTATCTGGCTGTTTCTCATCAGTTGAAGGTGAGTATATATTAAATATACGCAAATAGACAGATTTCTATTTTACTGTAGCTGACGATCATTTTGGACTGAGCTGATAAGCTTCCCAACTAAAAAGCAACTTCGAAAGTTCGCTCTAGCGTATAAATCATACGAATACTGAATTTGCTCATGAACGAAATTCAGAAACCAGTCTGGACCGCCACGGTGATACATGTATGAACTTTAAATATATATACTTGTTATTATCGTGTTTTTTTTCCTTTCCTTTTTCCCCGTGTATTTTATACTAGTCTATTAGCAATACCATTCATGTAATATGGGAATGCGAATAAAATCATTGTACATTATTATAGCACTGAGTATGACATCATCATATAGGTATAAAGGTACTGGCTTATAACAATGAGAGTAGTTAATTCTATTCAGGTGAAAAAGTGAATTATAACAATGAAAATGAAGTAGTAAGACTTAAACTTAACAAGTTACGACCTCTATTTACCGTGAAATGCATTACCCGCCATGTCGACTTTGCGACTTTCATTTCAGTGACAAAACACGGAACTAGCTCATAGAAACCATGCCGTCAGGATTTCAGTGGCATACTGATTTGATCTATCAGTTTCTGTTAAATATATTTACTTGTTTTCTAAGCAGTAAACAACTCCATGAGAGTCTCGTGCTCTCAAGGAGAAAGCCCTGAAAGAGATAAAAACATAGAAATCCTTGGTTGCCTTATTCACCGTTTTATAATCGGCTAGTGACTGAGGAGAAAGTGTGATATTTTATGTACTCAATATATTCAGCGTCATTTTACTATTCCCAGTATGTTCTCGAGTAAGTGCAATTTGGCCATCTTCTTAGTTCTTTTTACTTGGTTACAGCTCTAAGGCGAGGTAAGCAGAGTTTTCAGAATGCGCACTTTGTTCTATATTTGGCGATCTGCTCCTTATTTGGACTGCATCTGCCAAGCAATGCGATATGCTTCGCTCGTCACCACGTTGCCGATCCCGTTGTTCAAAGACTTTCAGTAGAGTGACGATCTACATCGTCAAATAGTTAGAAAAATCCATTAAAAATAATGTCAAATATTCAAATATTCGCTATCAATTAACAAGGGATGCAATACATTGGCTATTTAGGCGTTCTACTTCTATTAGAGGATCGTAAAACATAGACGGCCGGCACGGACTACTGACCAAAATGAGTACTACACTTTGAACAGTGGAATTGCAAAAGCTACTTAGCTGTCTTCCAGTCGCTTGGTAAAGTAGTGTGAAGTATCACAGCATCACTGCTCGGTATGTTTTTCTCGTTGAAAATTATGTACTTATTTCTCGATTTGTTCATGATAAAGACCCTAGGGAATTTCAGTGCGAGCGTTGTAGGTAATCTGGTCTGACAGACTAGAGTCAGTCTGAAGACAAGCTTAAAATTGCAATCACATTGTTGTAAACTGATCCAGCACAAACTAATATTATAGCGACAGAGCATTTATAACTATTAACTACAGATGGAACTTGACTCATACAAAAAAACATTTAACTTTGAATGTCAGTCTTGGTATGCTCCCTTAAGATTTGCCGATTGTATTTAATCTTTGTAGCTCCCGATTGAGGACATAAAATGAAGTTTACCCCAAGGAAATCCAAAATTAGGTGTTACCCCTTAGGAAATCCCATATAAATGGCCATAGCCCCCTTCCCCCTAGCTTCGAAAGAAGACACCCCCTTAAGATATCCAGCGTCTCTTAGTTAATTGTGACACGGGTACAAAAAATTAATGCATTGGCCCAAATTATTTTACAAATACACATATATATTTGTAGTTGTTTGATAAATGCGTGTTTCCATCAATCGGACTATACTTTAAAACGACATGCAGCAAGTATTGAGAGTATTATTGAAATTGTTTTAGCATAAAGACTCATTTGTTTTCGTGAAGTCTAATAAATGAAGCCACCGCTCACTGAGATCATGTATACTGTCATTTCAAACTCAAAAAGGCTAAGAATTGTCAGCTTTACTTTCGGTCACTGATTGTGAGGTAGTCATTACGATGATGAGGCTAAGGAGCAATTGTGAAACATGCAGTCTATTTGAGTCTATAATCCTGCTAAAAATCCTCGATTAGTAATAACTTAAATGGAATCTTCAAAGTTCTTGGATTGCAAAGTTAATTAGTTCACAACATACTATTGCACTATGGCTTGCTGCTAGTTATTGGGATTGCTACCTTTCTAACGTGTCAGGAATTACCGTGTCGCATACCAACAGAGATAACTACCGTCTTTTGGAGCTGACAGATCAATTAGCAGGTCTCGACCTTTCAACTGTGTTGGAGGGAAGGTTAACGGAAAACCGGCTTCCTTTGATTTTCATAGTATTTGTATGAAATAATGTTTCAGAATTTAACTGTAAAATCACGAAAAGAAGCATTTGTCTTGTATATGACCAGCTTACGAGTTTTTTTTGAAAAACATAACATCCTATCAAAAAATTGTTCTACTGCGCAGGCAATTCTTGAAATAACTGACAGCTTAAAGGAACAGTGCCACGGTAATGCGCACGCGTAACACGTGATTGTTAATTATGTCAAAGACAATGGAAAATCACGCTGTTATGTCACGTCACGTCAAAACTCAACTGATCTGGAACGACCTTTGGAATTTTTCGCTAGCACGAAATCTAGAGTTTATAGTTTTGTGATTTGCATCAGTTGAGAAGTTCAGGATTTAGAATCGTATAAACTCCCCACTGGACCAAGACATAAGTGCTTAGAAGATCTGCATGTATGGGATTCAGGATAATAGTTTAGGAATCCATTCGACAATGCCGACTGACATAAACAAACAACAACTTCTGTGGGAATTATAATATTCCATTTCGCGAAGCTACGAAACTACGGCGAAACTAATGTTCTGACTTCATAGCTTTGGGGCTTTGTGATTTTTAGGATAGTTGTTACACAATTATAAGAGCATTTCCACTCCAAAATTGGGGAAGAAAAGAGTTCGATTTTGCTAAATAGCAAGCTCGAACTGTACCGAGCGAAGGCCGTGTTGACACTGCAATAAATACACGCGAACATTCAGCGTCTTACAAGCAGAGTAAATGTCTCCCCTACATTCTTACTGTCTCCAAGTTGCCTAGGCCATCCATTGTCCCCCTCTCAATGCTTTGGATAAAACTACCAGGAGACAGAAGTTTTCTTCTGTAGCCATTAATTCCTCCGCTCGACGAACCGTCCAAGGGCACTGAATTCAGAGTCAAAAATACTCGCAAAAATTATAGACACGAACGAAATAACATCATAAATCCTAGGATACAAAACTAAATTACTGTTCTAAATAGGTATAAGGTCAAATGAAACTTAGGCGAAGCCGATAGAAGAGGATTTATTTCGCGTATCAAATCTCTCCCCATCTTTTGATTTCTGGACAACCCAACCAAAATTCAAACATTCGCGCATGGGCACTGAGCATGGCACTGTTCCTTTAAGCAATGCTTTTGATAACAAACTTTTAACATGTGAACTATTTCTAGATTTTTCTAAGGCCTTTGATACTGTCAATCACCAGATCCTTATTTCTAAACTAAACAAATATGAAATTCCAGGTAATCAATTGTCCTGGTTTAATAATTATCTGCAAAATAGAAAACAATACGTTAAAATTGGCAATACTGAATCCCAAATGCTCGATATTATATGCGGAGTACCTTGGTTCTGCACTTGGACCACTACTCTTGTTGTTGTATATAAATTATATGCCAAACTGTTCTAAAAAGTTATCCTTTCGCATTTTTGCAGACGATACAAATGTTTTTTTATTCCGCTGATAATGTTAGCAATTTAGAAACGGTTATGAATGAAGAGTTTGAACTATTGTTACATTACTGTGCTGTTAATAAACTTTGAGTTAATTTAACGAAAACCAATTTTATGGTTATAACATCAGCAAAGAAGAAAACAGCTAGTATAAAAATTGCAGATGTTGAACAAAAGTCCAATATAAAATATTTAGGAATTTATTTAGATGAACACCTTAACTGGAATTACATATAAATAATAAAATTGCTAAAAATCTAGCAATTATAAGTAAACTTAGACATTTTGTCGAATTTAATATGTTAAGGCAATTATATTATACACTTGTATACCCAATCTCAACTATGGGCTTATGAGCTGGGGAAATACATATACTACAAAGTTGGTTAAGATAGGAACCAAACTAAATAAACGCATTAAAAGTATGTGCTTTGCATATCAAAGAGAAAGTGCATCGCCTTACTACAACATTCTTGGTATTTTAAAACTTGATAATTGATTAAAACTAAGAATTGCTGTATTTACCTACAAAACTATTAATAGGAAAACAAATATCCTAATGCTCTTCTCCAAATTTGTTATTCCAGCAGCTGAACAGCATTCTTATAACACAAGATATGCTGCTAACGTGAACCTGGTTAGACCAAAAGCTAGAACTAACATTGGAATTCATACATTCAAATTTATTTCCTTCAAAATTTGGGGAAATATTGACACTTATGTTAAACATTCTTCCACATTCATTTTTTTTAAAAACGGTATAAAAATATCCTTCAAAAATATCAGAAATAAAATACAATTTAATTTTTCTATAGCTTAATAATAATAATAATAATAATAATAATAATAATAACTTTATTTAAACTGTAAAGACCGATCAGTTAATCGAAAAGGATTAGCTGGTATCAACCGGTGACCAGTATTATAGATAATGTATCTAAAAAATCTCAATATATAATAGTATAATAATAAATGTATGAATGAATAATATTATAATAATAATAAATACATATAACTGTACAAAGCTTAAAAAGGATATCTAAAAAATTATCGTAAACTACATTGATGATTGTTGTCATCAAGTTCTAAAAAATGCTTTAAGATAATGTTGCCGTGTTGACTCGAAAGCTTTCGCTCCTTCGACCACTGCGCACATTTGTATTATTTATCATTTAATCTTATAATTTCATGAATCTTTTTTACAATTGGCTATCTTTGTATATGTAATTATTGTGATGTAAATAGTTCGGAATAAACTGAAACCGAAACTGAAACTATATTATTCCTTTCACTCCCACGAGTGCCATATGGCACTCACGAGTAATTCGTGCGCCAATCTAATCAAAATTTGAAACGTAATGCGGACTCATTTTGTGAAGTAATTTATGCGTGCGCAATTATTTGATTCTTTCACGCAATATTTGGGTGGTCAAATCCATGTATATCCGCCGGTCCTTTCGGCCGGTTTGTTGTTATATCTCTCTATTAATGTTTCTTTAGAAACTGCAAGGTAATTAAATGTGTGATCTGTCAAACATTAAGTAGTTCTATGTTCGTACATTTGACAACGTTTTCTGTCGAGCAGTTTAAATGATGTTTTTGAAAAAGAGGCGCATTGGCGACGTTTAGTTGTCTCGATAGCTCGGAATAATCTTAGACTTCAGTCGTTTTGTCGACTCAGGTAAAAAGCAAGTTGTAGGGCTAAGGTAACCGAGTTTTAATGCAAGGAGAAGGGCATACACGGGAAGTGATAGCTGTGGAACGGAGAATGAGCAGAATGATCATACTGGTACCAGTATGTCAGCAGCAGTTGAAGTGTTGTGATAGTGTGGGTTATTGTTTTTCACTGGATTAATTACCTCCAGCTGAAATAGTTGTTGTGATTTTAAGCCATCTATATTTGATTGATCTGGTACTTTTGATTGATTGTTCTAAAACATGCACAGCCGCAGTATATATCTTTATTGTGTTTGGAAAGAAATGTTTAAATGCTCTTTCCCTGGAGAAACATACTACATAAAGAATTATTGGATTAGAGAAAAAATTGAATGAAACCCTCAAACCTTCTGAATTCAGCTATGAATGAGGCAATTAACTGTTTCAGATTTTTAATTCAAAAGGTTCCATGAAAATTTTGAGAATAACTGATATTAACCCTTTCGAACCCAACCCGGCCAAAACCGGCCAATATGAAGCATGTAACTGGAAACAACTATTGCATCAAATCTAGACATGCTAGAAGTACGATGTTGCGATTTTACTTCAAGAGATGAATTACTTAAAAGCCAGAGCTATAAACAGCGCTCGGTTGACTCCCCACTTTGGAGAAAAAGTCATTTGTTTTGGAGATCTTGTCTTGTTTCTTTGATTTTCACGAATTTTGAGGAGCTGAAAATCGGCTCAAAAAACCTTTCCCGTTCGCAATTGAAATCAAAAGCAAACACAGAGTCAGCACTTAGTTGTCACAGTACCTTCTTTAATCTCTCCAACCACCAGGTTTTTTTGGCACAAAACACACGAAGCGACTGTGAAGCACGCTGTTCTTAACGCTGCATTTCTCTCCACCATGTTTTCCTGCACCCATCTCCAATTGCATGCTGGGTAATGGACAAAAATCGACAAGGGATCCCCCCCTCTGGGACTCCTGTAGGATTTTTTTTACAAGTCTTTTACCCCTACAACCAAGAGCTGTGATTTGGACTCAAGCCGTTGCTTTAAAGTGACAAAAACACATCCTAATAGGTTGAGCAGGGGGAAAAGACAACCAACTGCAGAATTTAAAGGGTTTCAGTGAAGAATTATTTCATGTGTCTGAAAGCAGAAACACAACAGAAAAACCCTGTGAAACCCCTCACAAGGCCTACTAAAAGCAAACCAAGTACTTTTCAGCCGTCCTCAGACTTAATGATGTCCTCTAGCTCTCCTACAGTAGTGGCTTATTTGTACAAAATTAGAGCACATTTGGTTGGAAATATCCTACGAGTCCGTAGAGTTCTTCCGAATGGCATCATGGGGAACGCTTGAGCCCTTGGTTAAAAAGGTCATCAGTATTTAACTACCCCGGGCTAGCCAAACTTGAACTGAGGGGGGAGGGTTGAGTTAGCACTCTGGATTTCACCAATTGAGTCAAATGCGTCTGGATTCCAAAGGGTTAAAAAGTTATTTCAAAGAAAGATTCAGCTTTAAAAATTAAAGGGATACCCGAGTGAAAAACACATTTGGGCTCAAAAGCATCTTTCAGATGTACTTTGTTCGGAAAATGTATTAAAATTTGATTAAACGCTTTCAGAGTTGAGAACGAGCCCCTCAAAGTTGGCCCCGCGAAGACCTGGGCGCCGCCATCTTGTGTACATTAATTCCTGTGACGTTTTTTACGTCACTTCGTCCCACCGGAGTCTTGCGGTTAACTTGTAGCGACTTGTTTTCTTTGAATAATTTTCACACGCTCGAAAGTTATATTCGATTTTCATCGATATGGCAGAGCAATTTCGTACTAGAACAAAAATATGATGAAGACGATATTGCGAGAGAAGTTCAGAAGACTGGGAGGCCGAAGAAAAGTATGTGGAAGGCGAGAATATCAGACGAACAACAAAGGCGACTAGCGAGCTAGTGCTACACTGGTGTTGTGCTATGATGTAATGATTCGCTGTGTATTTTTGTATGGAACTTGTCAGCCTTAACGCAAGACTAATGGTAGATTATGACAATATTGATATCGGCATAGCAATCGAAACTTGTCTAATTTGACCCAGAGTTATTTACTACTCAGATATGTAGCAAGCCACATAATTTTTAATTTCGTTTACCTAAGGGGCCGTCGACATATTCACTTTGTCCGCGCTTAACGTCAACTGGACGTTTAGGAGGGGGAGGGGGTAAAGAGCGTGAAGTTATGGACGTTAGTCTGTGGTATTTTTGTCAAAACATATTTTTTTCTTTCCCGACGGTTTACTTAATGTCTATGAATTAGCTTCAAATTTATAGCTTCACTCTTGGCTCTATTTGTGGCTTGGGCACGAGCACGAAAAAGATGGCGGTGGGTTGCCTGTGGTATCCCCGCGTTCATTGGGGAATTCGGTGCACCAAATGGCGGTAACCTTCCACTCCAGAATTAGAGGCAATTGATATGGAAAAACAGAAGGATTTTAAGGAGAACGAAGTGAAATTCACGGAAAGTACTTCGCCATTAATTTCAAGGATTGTTCTGAAGCCGATTGGCATAGCTTATTAAATCGGTAAGTTATTTGTTTTGATCGTGTTGTGGTGCAAAACCATTCCATACATTTTCTCTAGTACACAATAGCAAAATTCCGAGTGTCTCGTTCTTGTGTCATTGCCTATATTCTGCTATGTTGGGCTAGTTATGATCGGTTTTTACAGGGACTCAAGCATGTTAAGGCCTGGTTAAGGAGTCAAATTTCGGGTAAAAACTGTTTTCCTTATTTCAGCATAGCCGAGTATGGCAAGTACGCCAAGTTTCTCACGATAATAGATATCGCCATTTTTGACTACCTTAAGTGGCTTTTGTGTAGTAAAACGTGTCACGTGGTCTGTCACGTGACTTAGAACACGAAATCAGCTGCGGGAGGAGTAATGTTTTAGCAGGGTTACTTTATATTCATATGTTATCGTCGCAGCCGCATTTCACTTAAACAATTTTATATAATTATGACGTCATCAATCACGTGATACGACGACCATCCACTTAACAAATTTAAGGAAGTTGGTATTAGTATTATAATGTAATTAGATTTTGTTTAAACTGTTATTTCTGTCCGAAATAATTTTTAACGTAAATCTATTTTCCGTTAAATGAACCAGGCCTTAACGTGCTTGAGGAGGTTTTAACTTTTCAGGTGTTTCGTTTCAGTAGCACAAAGCCATGCAGTCAGTACAGATCGAACCGGATAACTCGCAAATTATATAGCTCCAATAATACATAAGTTACGAAAGCGATGCCAATATCAATATTGTCATAATCTACCTTAGTCTTGCGTTTTAGGCTGACAAGTTCCATACAAAACTACACAGCGAATCTTGACATCATTCGGTTGTCGCCTTTTGTTGTTCGTCTGATATTCTCGCCTTCCACATGCTTTTCTCCGTCCTCCCAGTCTTCTGAACTTCTCTTACAATATCGTCTTCATCATGTTTTTGTTCTAGTATGAAATTGCTCTGCCATATCGATGAAAATCGGATCTAATTCCGAGCGTGTGAAAATTATACAAAGAAAACAAGTCGCTACAAGTTAACCGCAAGACTCCGGAGGGACGATGTGACGTAAAAACGTCACAGGGATTAATGTCAACAAGATGGCGGCGCCCAGGTCTTCTCGGGGCATATGCAACTTTGAGGGGTTCGTTCTCAACTCGGAAAACGTTTTATCAAATTTTAACTGATACATTTTCTGAACAAAGTACATCTGAAAGATGCTTTTGAGCCCAAATGTGTTTTTCACTCGCGTATCCCTTTAACTGACTTCTTCAAAATGACAAGGGTGCTTCCAATATAACCCAAATAACAGCCATCAACATTTGAGTTTACTAATTTGTAGTGACAAAGGCATTTACATCAACAAAAATGCTGTTTTAGTGGAGATTGGGAGTGTATACCTCTTGCTCCTCTAATTCTTCAGAGATATCAAAATAAGTTGTACCTGAACAAAAACGTGAAACTCCATAATATAGTTGCAAGAATCCAGTTCTTTTCAAAACTGTGAGCACCCACCCCTTATTGGAGACAGTGTATCTGATTCGATCTATGGTTGAGCTGCCCGGCGGCCGGTTGTGACTTTGATTAGCCACTATATAGTTGTTTCAGGTCTTATTAAAATTAATCCTAGTGATTTGAGGGTCATTTGTTCCCACCGTGCACGTGCACCCCTTCACATCTAAAGGCTCTAAATGGCCTAGGTATATAAAAATAATGCAGTTGGTGTGGGAACACCATTTAAGATAAAGAGGCTCAGATGTCACTAGCTGCTCAGTAGCAATGCAGTAGCTTCACAACAATCCCTTAGTGCCAGATCGGTAGAAAACAGAGATTATGTCTTATCTTTATAAGTGGATGTTCCTGCCACAACTATAAACAAGCCAATGCTTCCTTAAAAAATGTAGGTTTATTGCTTAACTAGAATACTGTGCAAAGTTTTAAAATGCATACAAAGACTACTGTTAAAATACTGATAATTAAAAACAATATACAAAAACAATATATAAAAACAATGTAAATTAGAAAAAGCAATGGTCCTAGAATAGAGTCTGTGGCACTCCACAAGATATGTTGAAGAGATCAGATTTAATATTATTGAATTCAACGAACTGCTTTCTATTAGATAAGTAACTTTTAAACCAATTAAGAGGAACGCCGCAAACACCATAGAACTCTAGTTTTTGAAGCAGTATTCCATAACTGGGAGAAGACAAATCTTAGAAACCTTTGGCAAAAATGTAATAAGACATGTGCCAAAGAGTTTCAATACTTTTGGTTTCAGACAGTATCGCCAAGTGAACATTTACATTGTTTTAATATGTCGTTATCGTATGTTATTAAAAGTCTCCAATTTGTCAAAGAAAGGCTTCTTATCGTGCTGCTTGACCTTAAATCGCGATGTGCGCGCGAACCTTGACAAAGCATCAAATTTCATAAAAGAAAAACATCGAAGAAAACGTCAATCATAATGCCGGGAAGATTAAGCTTTCAAAAGGTCAAGTACTCATCGAAATTTAATTACGGAAGGTAAAAGATATGAAAAGACTGGCCTAGATAGGTTTCTACCCAATTTGTCTTAAAGAAGTAAGACATCCACAACAACGTCTCAAAGAAATAATGTTACGGACCTTTTGTGGCAGAAATGTTAAAAGCCCAGCAATGTGAACAAGAACAGATGCTATTGTAAAGGTGTTCTTCAGTGTTTTCCTCATTTCATTTCGAGAAGGATCCTTTTCATCTGATTTTATTTGTCAATATATCAGCTGCTTGCTATGTTGAGTAACTAGGCCGATCTACTGGCAAAATTAATGTTACTACACCATTACTATAGCTTACTTAAACAAACATAAATAGGCAGGTGCTCTTTGCTGTCAGTTGAAACGATATTTTTCTTGGCGCGCGCATGGCACAGAACTGAACTATTTCTCAAACGAAAGGCAACTCTCTAGCTATAATAATATGTTGCAGTGACGTAGGGAAGGGGGCAGTTCCTCCCCGCCCCCCTCCCCCTCCGCTCCCTTCTGCCCAGTCCCAGAAGTTAAGAGAGATTGACAGAAGTCATCAATTAATTGGCCAGTAACAACACGAACAGGGAACTGGGACCGAGTTTATCAGAATGAAGTTCATCACATCAGATAGAGCATGTTGAAATTAGTATATGTGTGCCAAGTTTGACGTGATTCAAGTGAATCTTGTCTGAATTATAAGCAATTGAAATTTCTTTGTCCCTCCAAAATGTTACAATGAATGTATGGTTTGGAGGGACAACATTAAAAAATAATAGTTTGTATGGGAAAATTGACATATTTGATGCCTTCTAGCATCGTCAATATTGAGCCAAAGTTCACCAAACGTTTCAGACTAGCTAAGTTTGATCTGTTCTTTTGGGAAATTATGCTCACTTTGACTAGTTATTAATTGAATTAGTTTTACTGACTCGGTTACAGTCTCCCGCTCGTTTTGTTACCGGCTAATATAAAATAAATAAATATTTGTGTTTATTCTCGGATGAACGAGGCTCGCTTCGCTCATCGCTACGCGGCGGTTTGTGAGACCGGTCAGTAAACGAGTGAAGCTTTGAAGACCTTTGAAGAGCAATTCGGCAATATCCAACACATCCGAAGCGGTTAGACTTCACTATTCTGTAGGTCGTATCCTATTATACTAGACTTCACTGATAAAGAATCCCATTGTGTTAGGATTAGGGTTTGTATTGTTTTAGGGGTAGGCTATTGTTTGGGTAACCAATAGCATTTCAGGTTGCAAACGGTGAAGTCTGCTCCATCCGAAGACCAAGCTAGAGCGGAAAATATATATTTTCGCCGAGACCGCTCATACAATAACATATGCACCAATAATAAAGCATGCATATAAAGGCCATGAGAAACAAAATAATATTGGCAAACACATCCCAGGACTTTCACCGAAGAGCGGCAAATATATATTTTCGCCGAGACCGCTCGCATAATAATACAAATGTGCAGACAAATGTATGGAAAACTGAAAACACGATTGCACAGCTACAGCCCTCAAATGTCGATCCGTTATATTTTACCTGGTATGTTAAGTTTGTATCTGAAGAATATTTCAGAAATTCGATTTTACGGATTTTATTTGGCATCAGATTCCCATACCGAACATTGTATTTCGCACCAAGTTTGCACCCTTTCAAATGTCGGAATTAACCGCGAACTGGCCATGGTCTAGCTATTGATAACTTTTAAAAGAAAATTCTCTGAATAAATAAGCTTACGAAATATTAGCTAAAAAAGCCTTAATGAAGTTCATTATTAAGATGATTCGTCCTAAATGTTTTTTTAGGTTCTGTTGTTATTAAAAGACATCACAAAGTAGTAAGTTGCAACAAATTCACTAGCGAAATCGTTCTAAATTCGTCTAATACCGCGTATTTCGTTTTCTTTTGATAGTGCTCAACAGTCTAGCTGTAATTTGAAGTTCCAACATATTTACTTCCAAGAAATTCTAAAATTAACTAAAGAAGACTCTACGTCAGTTCCTTAAAATACAAAGACAGCTATATATGTCATTTGCATAGGGAAACTGGAGCATGTATTAGTCTAGCATTAAATAATAAAGAGTTAATTGTCCTATGATATAATAATAGCTTCCTTTTTTGTGCTGTCGTCAATTCTAACTATAGTTATTCCTTGTTTAAATAATTGTTTTCGTATAGTCATGCCCTGTTTAACGATCCTTTTATTTATTTAGGTAGTAAGCCCAATACGAAAGCTCAGATTCTGAGGAAACACAAGTCATCCTTAAACAGGAGGATGAATCCATCAAACAGTGAACAGTAAGTTTGTCTCCCATGCTTTATTCGTTAACTAGAAATAGGTGTTTCCATAGAGTGGGAGTTTGGGAGAACGAGAAATGGCAATTGGAACATGAGCCCAAAAGGTGAGTGTTTCCACTGCTATTTCGAGTTCTTTCAGTCTTCCACAAACTCTTTGGGAATACGGAAGATGTTTCTATTTTCTTCATAAAATAAACGAGTAAAAATACCGGAAAACGCTTCCTTTATTTGATCATCAAAACGTAAATTCTCCAAACTAGATCAAGAGCGCGCACAACTTTCTATGTTTCTATAGAGTTTTAGAGTTTTAGAAACATACTAGTATTCGATTGCAAATCCAGCGATCTGATTGGCTCCTCCAGCGAATGTTCAATGACAATTATTGTATATCTGTAATTTCCCAATTTCGAACAATCAGATTCGTTCTGGACGGAAGCGACTGTTACCTGGGAACGAGGTTACCGAAATCCAACATGGCGGATGTAACAGCGAGTATTATTATTATTATTAATAATTCCTAACGATAATCATAGAAATAATACGATCATTAAATAATTAATTAATTAATTAATGTTCGGTATCTAGCGCATAGTTAAGGGAATAAAAACCAGCCTATCCTATGTAGTTTCGTCCAACTAGAACAAAATGTTGATGTATTACTCGCGCAAATGAAGTTCAGGGGGGGGGGGGGGGGTTAAGGCCGTTTTTCTCGCTTTTTGCTTGGCCGAGCGGGGCCTGGGCAGCTGCTTAACGTTAATTCTGTCTTTCGGTATTGAACTTGAAAACTTAGAAACCGATCAGTTTTGTCATGAATTACATTCCCGAGACATGTTGCCAAAACAAATTGGTATACCGTTTCCAGGGGGGTGGGGTAGGAAATATTTGTAATTGGTGGTTAAATGTTTGGCATGTTGCACATAGCTAGGGAAAATAAAAGTAAGCCTATCTGATGTAATTTTACCCAGAGAGGTTATTTTTTTTATGTAACGCTCGCGCAAATGAAGTTCAGGAGGGGTTAAAGCGTTTTGAAATTTTGATGTGCCTGTCATTTCACCCCCTGAACTTCAATGTCTACCATATTAAGAAGACCCCCTGTAGTTTCGTATGGTTTACATTTTTGGTGAAAACCCGATGTCTCTACGATATTCCGTTCTACCCGTAAAAATCCATCGCCCTTTTCGTTTTGGGCGCAAAGTATGCTGGGACAGTTTCATTTTATATTTCCCTGTCCAGAACTGGATTAAATAAAGTTGCAGCGCTAAAATTATAGTTTTGGTACTAAATACCACGAAAACAACATGGTGTTTGCAAATTTGGGGTAAGATATGCGAGCCCTGCAAAACTAAGGGGGGAGGGGTGGAAAATGATATGCATTTCCTGTTAATAACGGTGCCCTCCCCATTAAAAGTGTCTTGATTGTAGTTGCAGCTTTAAAATTTTAGTTTTGGTACTAAACACGACGAACACAGCGTATTGTTTGCAAATTTTGGGTAAGATCTGCGAACCTTGCAAAACTGAGGGGGAGGGGTTGAAAATGATATGCATTTCCTCATAATAACGGTGCCCTCCCCATTAAAAGTGTCTTGAATGAAGTTGCAGCTTTAAAATTTTAGTTTCGGTACTAAACACGATGAACACAACATATTGTTTGCAAATTTTGGGTAAGATCTGCGATCCTTGCAGAACTGAGGGGTGAGGGGTGGATAAGCATATGCATTTCCTATTAATGGTAGTACCCTCCCCCATTAGAAAGGGATTGAATAAAGTTGCAGCATCAAAATCATAGTATTGGTACTAAACAAGACTAATACAACATATCGTTTGCAAATTTTGGGTAAGATCTGCGATCCTTGCCAAACTGAGGGGGGAGGGGTTGAAACCATTGTACGATTATCGTTAGCGGTTTCCACTTGTTATTAATAATAATAATAATAATAATAACAATAACAACAGCAACAATAATAATAATAATAATAAATACTTAAAGGGGTACTCAACACTAAAATCAACCCAATGTCTATACAAACATGTATTCCAAATAAATATAGGTTCTGCAGCTATTTTATTTTTCTGTGTTGCGCGTCTCGCAAGAGAAAATCCGAAAACCTTCCTCACAACCTCCGCTATGTACAGACGGCTCAAGGTCGTAATTCGTGACGTCAGATAAGGGTAATAAATTAGTTTTGCCATGCCGTCTCCGACATTGAATAGCGGGACTAACGGCTTCTAATTGCGGACCTTCGTATTTTCTTCGTGCTGGAGGTGTGATCGTTTTTCCTTGGTATGTGTGTCGTACGATATGGGGAAGTTTGCAATGAATTGAGCCGCCACACAATATAGATTTTTCAGCGGAAAGACTATAAATTTTCTCCTAATAGATGCGCAACACAGAAAAATAAAATAGCAGAACTTATTTCTTTCCAATTGATCTTTGTATAGACGTTGGGTTGATTTTAGGGTTTAGTTCTCCTTTCACAATTGGTATTAATTGACCTAAGAGAATAAGCAAGCATATAAGCTAATTTATAAGCTAAGTAAAATCAAATAAGATAATATTAATAATAGAATGTAGATACATATCTTCAGACTATATTAAGAGATGAGCATTGGTCTGAAAGTACAGTAACGCTTTAGTTTGACTTTTTAAATACATAAAATGTGTATGCCTATGGAGCACATACATGCAAAACTGATGAACAGCGAAACCTTTTCAATCTCATTTTCTGTGAGCGATGGTTTACCATGTGGTCGATATCAAGTGGGGAAGTTTTACAATCAAAAAAGGTAAAAAAACATGTATCTGAAACATCAAAATAATATTTGATTTTACCTCTTTAAAGCAGAAAAGTTATTTGTTCGCACATATAGAATACTAGTTTGTTTTTACTAAAACAATTAGATTACTCGCTCTCAGTTTTGCGCTTCTCTTAAACTATCAGTCGATAGAAACTTCGAACTCATCATTAGTGTAATTGTTACCACCGTTTTCAGTTCTACTTGATTGCGAGAGATCAAAGTCGTGACGTGAAGTTGGCAATAGACTTCCGTCCATCAGAAAACGTATTCTCCGGTGTCAAATCCTGTGTTTATTGTTTCTTTTATTATTCGCCTTATATTGCTTTTATTACTCAGGTTTTCTAAGTACGATAAACACAGAGTTCCGTTCAGGCAGAACGAAAAACAGAGATTTACTTTCTAACGTAAAACCTTGTGTTTTCATGTTGTGTAGTTTCTCAGACAACGAGTGCATTTTCACGTGCAGTTATTGTATTTCGTTATTAACTCTATTGTCTTTGTGTCGTCGCCTTGGATGTTTGGGGCTAGCCCCTCCCACTTTGTATAATTGACAGAAGTCTATTGCCAACTTCATGTCGCGACTTTGGTCTCGCGCCATCGCGTAGAATGAAATCGGTGGTAAATAGAAACACGGCTTTCATCAAATCCGAGCGCGCGTACTAACGAATCTATTTTTATAAATTAGTTGATTTGAACAAATTCTTCACCTCCAGCTTTTTAAATTAGTGGTTCTAAAAAATAATTGATTGGTTGCCAGTCGTACATACATCTTCGTAATGTTGTCTTGTTTGATGATATGAAATATTTTCCAGTCTGTTTGGATGAACGTTGTATTTTGCTTCTTTCCTGCATGTTATTTGTGACGTTTTGCTGTATACTGTAAAGCCTGGTATTCACTAGCGACATAAGCACAAGCAACATACGCAGACGCAGTATCTCACATATATACATACATGCGAACAGAGCCTTCTTCAACTCAACGACAAGCCATTCTCCACCCCAGGCCATTCTCTTATTTCTTACTGCGCATGCTCGACGACAAAGAAGAAAAGCGAGAATGCAGCATTCGTGTTGTTTTCGCCCAAGATTCTTGGCTTGTCAAGCCGGTTAAAACCGGTTTATCATACAGCGCACGGCTAAACGTTTGATGACCAAATCTGAGGCCACTGCATGCAACAATGGAAGACAAAGGTGACACGATTGAGTGATCGAGTGTTGCTCAATACGAAAACAACACGAATGCTACAGAGCCTTCTTTTCTTCTCCCTTTTCGAGGAGTTGAAGAAGGCTCTGCTCGTAAGGTACATACATACATCAACTTTATTTATATACATCAGTTATCACATAATCAAAAATATATTAACAATATATTTAAAATATTTACTGTTTTACATGGGATTGATTCAGCCGTGTGGGAGTCCGATACATAAAGTATTTTATCGCCTCACTGGTTAGCTCAGTTGGTAGAGCACGGTCTAGAGTGCGGGAGGTCGGGGGTTCGAATCCCGGCCGCGTCCTTGGGCAGGGTATTTGAAGGGGACGTGAAAGAACCTGCTGTGCTACTCGAAAAAGAGCAGGGGATTGTCACCCGGTACAGCAGCCTGGCCATTGTACTAACCACACACTAAAAAAAATTAAACTGCGTGGCAGCTATCAGCGCCGTAAGCAGTCTGTAACCTCACTGACAGGATGTCAGTAATTGTAAAGCGTTATGAGACTGTGGTGATATGGGCTATATAAATATGGCCATCATTATATTATTATATCCCTTCTAAAACCACACATGTGAGTAGAACAAATACCGCTAATAAATATTATTTAAGTAAAGTGTCGGTAACTCGTGACAGTCTGGTGAGACTGGTAAAGTTGAGGCCGACGGGAGACCTACGATTTTACGTCCTTATCCGAGAAGACGTGAAGGTCTAACCATTTGCAGTTGTTAGTTCATAAAGGCAGCACCTTCTCCTCAGTTATTTTAAGACCCTGAGTGTTGGTCCAGTCTTGATTTGGACCCGCGACCTCCCGCTCAACAGACCGGAGCTTAACCACTGAGCTAACCGGGAGGCGGTTGGATGAAGCCGAGTGGGACATAAGGGATTTAACTCTTTCGCTGCTATTGTCGAGTAAACTCGACATCCGGTTTCACGTTTCCCAGTGCTGATGTGGAGTTTACGTGGTCAGCGGTCGGGGAAGATGGCGGATGTGTTTTTCTGTAGCTCCGCCATTAGCGCAATTTAAGTGTTTGTTTTACATGTTTTGTGTCCTAGTATTCCCTGATTTCTATTTTCATCATGACTTCAACTAATTTTATAACATTAGAGCAGTTAAAAGCCACTTTGGACGACAAACTAGCGCCTTTAAAGAATAACATTTCCGAGTTGAGAGAGAAGCTCAACGAAGCCACAGAGTTTCTTAACTTGGCGAACATCAAGTACGAGGAGGTAATGAATAAGATGGTCGAGCAAAAAACTGAATGCAAAGAGATCCAAGCAGAAAACTCTATCCTTAAATCTACCATCAATACGTTGGAAGGGAAGCTGGATCGACTGCACGTGTCCTACAACGAGATGGAGCAGTATTCCAGGAGGGAGTGATCCAAGGCATTCCCTCGCCAACCGACAGCAACGAAGAAAGCACTAATGATATAGTGGTCAAGATTGGCGAGCTGATGGGAGCGAGTAGAGAATACCCGTCCATTTTTTGGAGTTTAATAAAATTAAATGTACCGCAGTCCCGCAGTGATCTCAAAGCCTTACGGTTAACTATGAATCCTATTACAATCTTTTGAGAACAACAAAGTTATATATTTAAGTGCTACCGCAGTCCGCAGTCCCGTAGTGATCGCAAAGCCTTATGGTCAACTTTGAATCCTACAATCTTTTGAGAACGACAAAGTTATATATTTAAGTGCTACCGCAGTCCGCAGTCCCGTAGTGATCGCAAAGCCTTATGGTCAACTTTGAATCCTACAATCTTTTGAGAACGACAAAGTTATATATTTAAGTGCTACCGCAGTCCGCAGTCCCGTAGTGATCGCAAAGCCTTATGGTCAACTTTGAATCCTACAATCTTTTGAGAACGACAAAGTTATATATTTAAGTGCTACCGCAGTCCGCAGTCCCGTAGTGATCGCAAAGCCTTATGGTCAACTAACCCTAACCTAACCCTAACCTAACCCTAAACCCTAACCTAAACCCTAAACCCTAACCTAACCCTAACCTAACCCTAACCTAACCCTAACCCTAATCATGTAAGTGTTATTAGATTGGGCTTCCTGTGTTTATCTGACGGACTGCGGTAGCAGTGAAAATATACAAGTTCATTGTGGACGGGTATTCTCTACTCTAGCCAGCTGATGAATGTTAGCGTGGATGAGGATGATATATCTGTTAGCCATCGCCTTCCGGTGAGCAGGAATTATAAAGGCAAGATACAGGATCCAAAGATTGTCGTGAAATTTGTGCGAAGGGATATCAAGGAGCTATTTTATCGATCACGAAAGGAACTCAAAAATGTGACAACGGAAGATCTTGGATATTCTGTCTCCAATTATATATATATCAACGAGAGCCTTACTGAATCCAACAAGGCACTATTCAAGGACTGTTTGAAAGCTAAAAAAGATCTCGGTTACAGATTTATCTGGACATCAAATGGTAAGATTTATCTGCGTAGAGACCAGCACAGTCATGTTATACATATCAAGAATAGCGATGACATTATCAAAATGCGTTCAAGCTAAGTACAATTAACATGTATAGTTAAATTAACTATGTCTAGACTTTTAGCTACTGACTCAAGTATAGATTGCTCTATTTGTTTGGGCAATTCTCTTGATATATCTGAAATCTCAGATAGAGTAACCGAGTTTAGTAATTTGCCTTGGCTTAATATAACTTCCCCTGTTTCAAATATTCCCCATTTGACCGATTTAGATGTTGACTTGAATATGCCCCTAGATCAAAATTTTAGATATTATACCACCCATGACTTTCACAGTGACTCTGATATTAATGAATGCTCATGAGATCCTAAATCATTCTCGGCTTTAAATTGTAACATTAGAAGTTTAGCAGCTAACCATGATAATTTGCTGCATATGCTTTCTGATTTAAACTTCTCATTTTCATTAATTGGACTTACTGAAACTAAATTTAGAGTTGATAAGAATACATTGTTAAATGTCAACATACCAGGATATAATTTAATCTCTCAACCCAGTCTTTCAAATGCAGGGGGGGTTGCTTTTTACGTTAAAAATAATTTGAATCTTACTATTCGGTCAGAATTGACAACCTCTAATATGGATTTTGAAACTCTTTGGATAGAAACCCAGTTTGTTGGCCAACCTAATATAATATGCGGAGTTATATATAGACATCCTAATGGAAACTTAGATAATTTTATAGACTATATTAATTTAACCATAGAAAAAATTCACCAGGAAAATAAACTCTGCTTATTTATGGGGGACATGAACATAGACCTGATGAAAATTGAATCACATCCTGCCTCTGAAAACTTCCTCAACTCTCTTGGTTCTTTCTTTTTCCAACCTCAAATCTTACAGCCAACTAGAATTACTGATCACTCTTCTACACTAATTGATAACATTTTCTTTAATTCTATTGAACATTTTATTATCAGTGGTAACTTGGTATACGATTTGACAGATCATTTACCCAATTTTGTAATTATTAATAAGCTTTCCTCTCTTCCACCTAATGTTAAAATATATAAAAGAGATTTTTCAAAATTGAATGAGGATACATTAATCAATGAAATTCAATCCATCAATTGGGAAACAGTATTTACATCCACAGTTGATCCTTCTTGCATGTTTGACTTATTTTATTCTAGAATATCAGACATAATAGACAAGCATATTCCTGTTAAACAGCTCTCTAAAAGAGAAGTTAAACTCCGGTCAAAACCATGGATAACTCCTGCAATTAAAAGATCAATATGTGTTAAGAATAAACTATATAAGAAATTTCTAAAAACAAAATCATCTTACTGTCATTGTAAATTTAAATATTATAGAAATAAACTGAATCACCTTTTGAAAATCAGCAAAAGGCAGTATTACAATCACTATTTTTTGGAAAATATCAATGATAGTAAGAGAATCTGGAATGGAATCAAACAAATCATTCACTTCAAACCAAAAGCCAGTCAGAAAATTTATAAAATTGTTGAAGATAATCTTGAGATGACTGATCCATTAATGATTGCTAATGCATTTAATAACTATTTTTCTAATGTAGGAAAAAAATTAGCTAGTCTAATACCAGATTTTCAAAAATCGCCCATGGACTATTTAAAGTCCCCATCGTGTAATAGCTTTTGCATTTTTCCCACTACTGCCTCTGAAATTGAAACAGAAATCTCCAATCTCAAAACTGGCAAAGCTAATGGTCCTTTTAGTATTTTAATTAATATTTTAAAAATTCTAAAAACAGTAATCTCTAAGCCCTTAGAAACTTTATTTAATGCTTCTTTTTCAGCAGGTATAGTCCCAAGCAATTTCAAATTATCAAATGTAATACCTGTGTACAAAAAAGATTCACAAACTTGCCTCTCAAATTACCGCCCAATCTCTCTTCTTTCTGTTTTTAATAAACTCTTAGAGAAACTAATGTGTAACAGATTGCTGGACTTCCTTGAAAAGAAAAAAATATTTTTTGATAAACAATTTGGCTTTCGAGCCAAACATTCCACTGACCATGCAATTCTTAGCATTATCGATAAAATTCAAAGAGCAATTGATGAACGTGATTTTTCATGTGGAATATTTCTAGACTTTAGTAAAGCATTCGATACCGTAAATCATACAATATTAATAAAAAAACTTGAATATTATGGTATTAGGGGTATCGCTAAAAACTGGTTTGTATCATACCTCAGTAACCGCCAGCAAACTGTAACCATAAATAATACAACCTCAAATCCAACTGATGTTTCATGTGGTGTTCCCCAAGGGTCTGTCCTTGGACCACTACTATTCTTACTCTACATTAATGATTTTCATCTGTGTTCTGATCTCTTCGATTTCCACCTATTTGCTGATGATGCTAATTTATTTTATCGACACAAAAATCTTTGTACTTTGCAAACCAATATCAATATCGAGTTAAACAACATTCATGTCTGGCTGTGTGCAAATAAGTTGTCACTTAATGTAGAAAAATCTAATTTTGTAATTTTTCACCCACCCCAAAAGAAAATAACCTACAATGTTGAACTTTTTATAAATGATAAGCCTCTTCGACAAGACATATGCATAAAATACCTTGGAATTCACATTGACTCTAATTTAAGCTGGAAACCTCAACTTGACTACATTACTAAAAAAATAAAGAGAAGCATAGGTATTTTGTCCAAAATACGATACTATGTTGACATTTCAATTCTTATCAACCTCTATTATGCATTGATTTATCCATTTTTAATATATGGTATAATTATTTGGGGTAGCACATACCCAACTACTCTCCAACCTCTTTATATTTTGCAAAAAAAAGCCATGCGCATTATAACATTTTCAAAATTTGATGAGCCTTCAAGCCCTCTATTTAAGAAATTGAATATTATTAAGTTATCCGATCTTGCTTCAATCCATATCTCAGTATTTATGTTTAAATTCCACAATCAGCTTTTGCCTTCAGTCTTTAATTTTCTATTTACTCCTGTCAATGAAATTCATAATTATAACACACGATCTGCAGCAAAACAGTCCTATTATCTACCAAGAGCTAGAACAAACTACGGCCAATTTAATATTAGATTTCAGGGACCAAAAAATTGGAATTCAATTGAAGAACAAATAAAATTATTAACCTCACTGAGACAATTTAAAACAAGATTAAAAAACATCTTTTTATGTAAATACTGACCCTGCCTATTTCTCAAGATAATATGACTGTTTTCTCCTTTCTCCTTTCTCTTTTCCTTTTATACAAAATCAATTAAACTAAGTAAATACATTACTTCAATTGTGCGTTAAAATAGAATATTAGGGTTTTTATTTGTGCTTAAGTTTGTGTGTTTCGTGCCTGTGTGTGAATCGTACCCGACCTAATAATGTAATTTTCTTATTTGAAATCTGGCTTCCAGGCATTTTTAGCTTTTAAGTTATTTCTGGAAGCCAGTACCCTATATTACTTTCAACTTCCTTATGTTCACATTTCTCTATTGTAATTTAAAAGGGTACAATAAAGATGTTGTTGTTGTTGTTACTCGACATCGTGAACAGACCCAGAAAAAATATATTCGAAATTAGCATATTTTAGGCAACCATGTGATCAATCATGTGACTAATTAGCATAAATTATGCATGACGAGATTCAGAATTATAGTTTGAGTTCCAAAGTATCTACGTTTAAAACCGAGGTATCTAATTTTTCTTAATGGACAGGAAAAATTCAGTTTAGGTAAATAAGTAGATATTTTCATTATTTTATGAATTCATCATTTTCCTTTGATATCCAGTACATATAATTAATGGCATCTTATACTTCATAATTATATAGGGAGTGCCTCTTGCATGCATGGTGTCTAGGACGCTTTTTGGGGTCTTTTCCCTTCTCTGCAACTTACCTAGAATTTAGTTTAACTTTATTTATTTTTTCTAATGTGTAAGCAGTGAGAGTAAATGTGAATAAATAGGAATTGTACAGATCAAGGTCTCCTAAAAAAAAATTAATGTAGTGACAACACGCTGACTTGACTTGAACTCGGGTTGGAAGACTGCCTGAGCGAAAAATGTCAAAGAGTATAAAAATATTTACACAAAACTGTAAATACCTGGCTGCTTCGACGACTGAAAAAGTGCTCTCTCAAAGAACAGTCGGTTATTTTGAAGAGTTATTTGATTCTATTCTTGCTAAACACGACTTTTTGAGTTTCGTAAAGTTTCTTGTCTTTGTTGACGTAATTGCGAATTGTGTTCGGTGTTCCAATAGGTTTTCCTTCTTCGGTAGCTGCACAGACCGTACTAAATATACTTGGTTGACTTATTTCAACTCCTTTCTTTTTTAAATATCAAATACAGATAATTGTAGTCTAAAACCAAACCAACAAATTCTGACCAACGGAGGGGATAAATCCTATGTTATGGAGCTTGGACTGCTTTCTAATTCATTAAACATAAAAAAAAAAATGTTGTTTTCAAACAAAAAAATCTAAGAACAATATTGTCGAAGTATTAATAGATGGCAATGCGATCTCCAGAGTAAGTGACTATAATTTTTTAGGAATTTTATTTTTGATGAGCATTTAACCTGGAAATCACATATAAAATCCATAACACCTAAGGTATCAAAACGTATTGGTATCATAAACAAGTTACGTCAATATTTACCAACAAAAAAATCTCCTAAGTCTTTACTATACACTCGTCTATCCGTATTTACCGTTACATAAATTTTATCTGGGCAAGTACATATCCTTCGAAACTATCAATACTGATTGTTATGCTTAAAAAGAAGGTCATCAGAATTATCTCTAAAGCTGAACATATAGAAATCACACAACTCAATTATTCAAGGAGAAAAGCTCCTTAAAATAAGTGAATTGAATCAATTGAATGGAAAATGTAATTTCTGACGTTTGAGCGACGCAGGAGCGATAACGTCAGAAATGGATATTCTGCCAGCACGGTAGAGAGGTTTGGGGAGGAGACTATAGCATTATGGATAATGCTTCGAGCGGGAAAAGTAGTCATTCTAGGCCAGTCAGCTCCACGTTTGTTTCGAATTTATTTTATATCTTATTGATTATAGCACGGTTATACTTTGTATTTACTTAGTAAGTCCATTGTTAGTTCTCTAGCCCCCGGAGAATTCGGGTTGTTGCATTAGGTCGAGGATTCCCCACGTCTTTCGGCCACAACCCCAGAGTAGTTTTTTCGTGGTTTAAGCGGTTTTTCGTATCTGGCAGTTTCCCGTTAGTTAGGAATACAATTTACATTAGTTAATTGTATTGTAGTATGGAGTTGTCTGGCGACTATCCCACAATAAACTATACTTATGAAGTCTCTTGTCAGTGTAGTCGGAATTAGCAACTTCCAGAGGTGCTACATAACCTATTTGAAGTCAATGAACAAGTAAGTGCATAATTACAACACGCGTCATTCCATTCACCTTCCAGTCAAAAATACAAGGCTGGGGCAATTTGCAATATCGTTTAGAGGACCAAAGATCTGGAATCAACTTAATAAGAACTTAAAATGCTTACAATTATTATACTCATTCAGAAAAACAATTAAGGAACACATAATTAATGACGTCCACTTAAACGACGGTAGTCGCACATTCTTCTCCCTTCAGTTCTTATCAACTTTATCATTTAGTCACATATTAATCCTCATTAGGCCAACTACTACATAATAGTATTTAGTTTATGGGATCAATCAAATTATTTCAAAAACAACATATATATTTATGATGTATCAGATTATTAAATATATAAATGGGTCTGTTTATTATAAGCATATTTGTTTTTCATAGGCTCCTCATCACTTGTTTTTACTTATGTGAACTCAATAATATAGAAGAAAACTATATAAGTGATAAAAGTGAAGTGATAACATGAATAAAGTTGAAAGTTCGGTTTCGCAAATTTATCCGTTTGCCGGCGTATATAGAAAACGTGCTAAAGTTTTACGATCTCAATTTTTCTCCCTCAAACAATTGTTGATTAAAGACTTGGCTAGCTAGTTAAGTTGTTCCTGTTATGTTTTTTTTCCCGTTGTGTACAGTTGTCCTAAATAATTTATTTCACCGGGAGGGAAGCGAACTTCAACGGAGGATATTTTCACAACCGTTTCTCGCTCTTTCTTTTTGCATCAAAAATGTCGCGCGCTCCAGAACGAAGTTATTGCACTCCTTTCAACCAATCAGGAACGGGATTGTGACTTGAATATATAATAATGATACTTGAATATGGCACTGCGTCTGCGTATGTTGCTTGTGCTTATGCTTATGTCGCTAGTTGAATACCAGGCTTTATAGTATACAGCAAAACATCACAAATGACAGGCAGGAAAGAAGAAACATACAACGCACAATACCATTCTCAGTGCGGTTTTGTTTTGTTTACCTCTGAAGCTCCTCTAGGTGTTGCCATGATGTCCATCCCTGTCATCGGTGGCGCAGTTGTAACGAAAGGTTTCGTGGTCTCTTTGGTATTTTTTTTGGTGCTCTTGGAGGCAAAATAGCAACATATCCAAAGGTTACAATTTTCCTCTGTTGCTGCTTCGTGGCATTGTGCAGTGCGGGGTTCGCTCGCATGAAGTTTGAAGATAGTACACAAAAACTGTTCATTCCCCAGCACAGTAAATCCATCAAAGACCTTGAACAGGCCAGGAAGTACTTCCCAACTCTTAACATGAGAGACGAAACCATCGTATTTTTGCCTGAAAGTGGTCGTAATGTACTCGAGAAAAGTTGTCTCGAAGAAGTTCTTGAGGTCCATAAGGTAGTAACATCTTTGCCTCTTTATTCAACCTACTGTGTCGCAAAGAAGGAGGCTACAAAGATAGGAAATTTGACCAAGCACTGCATACTGATCAACCCAATGGAAATATTTAACTATGACATGAAAAATGTGGTTAACATCAAACGCCAGCTAAGTAACGCCTACAATAATCGGAGCAAACTGTTGCAAAATAACAGACCGGTTTACCTTAACTTCCCAGTGATGTTTGGCAATATAAGATGGAACCTGTCCTCCGGATTATTACAGAGCGCGGACGCCATACAAGTCTCATATTTCATGAGAGAACCAAGTGATGAAAAAGAATTGGAGAAAGTGATGGAGTGGGAGAAGGTTTTTATCAACAAGATGTCGTCTCTGAGAGATAAAATGTCCTGTATGAAGATTTACTACACGGCTGAGCGAAGCTTGGATGACGCAATAACAGAAAGCAGCGGGTCTGATATCATGTTAATATCTATTACTTTTACTCTCATGATTTCATTCTCGTGCACAATGCTAGGGAAATTCCGCAACCCACTCACCGGACATTCCGTACTTGCAAATGCCGGGATTTTTGCAGTTGCTCTAGGGATACTCGCGGGATTCGGACTCTCGATGCTGGTTGGAATCCCATTTATCAGTATTCTTGGGGTTCTTCCTTTCCTAATCTTAGGAATTGGTATCGACGATATGTTTATTATCGTTGATGAAATGGACCGCCAGGACAGTCATCTTTCACCGGTTGAGACTATGAAAAAAGTAATGTCGCACTCTGGTGCCACGGTTACCATGACAACTGTCACAGATCTTGTAGCCTTTGCTGTTAGCACCTCAACAGCATTTCCTTCTATCAGGTATTTCTGCATCTATGCTGCACTGTCAGTGACGTTGTCCTATTTGATGATTGTCACGTTCTTCGTGGCTTTTGCTACTTTTGACGTCAGAAGAATCAAAGCCAATCGTCGTGACTGCTGTCCAGCCTGCTTCGCTCCTTCCCCAAAAGAAGGCGAGAGAGCATGGAATGAGCCCAGACTGCAGATGCCGAGCAAAGTCATGAAAATCTGGGCAGGAATACTTATGCTGCCACGTGTAAGGGTACTTGTCATTGTTTTGTCGTTGGGTCTCGTAGGAGCTGGCGTTTATGGTACCCTGAACATCAGCGAGAGTTTTGATAGACGGATGCTGGCTAAAGATGGTTCGTATTTCAAAGAGTTCATTACCGTGCAAGAGAAGCACTTCGATATGAACATTGCTGTAAGTATTGTGCTTGACACAAAGATCAACTATGAGAACCGGGATGTACAAGATGAGGTCAGGAAACTTTCTGATATCGCCACAACCAACAAGCATTATATGAATAGTACCCTATCCTGGATGGATGTTTTTGCGAAATTTGCGCAAGACTCGCGAAAGAACATCACTGGTTCGAACTTCATGCGTATGTTGAAGATATTCCTCGACATCCCTGCCTTCGTGCATTTCCGCGAGGACGTCGTGTTGTCACCAGACAATAACAGCGTTGAAGCTTCTCGTGTGATTTGCTACATGAAGACTTCCTCGAGCTCGATATTTCAAAGAGATGCTATGGTGACGTTGAGAGAAGACCTTGGTAGAGATTCAAAGCTGTCTCCATACCCAATTTCCAAGTTATTTATATACTTTGAACAGTATGCCATAATATTGACTGAGACCATACGGAACCTAATCATTGCGGCCGTGGCTGTACTCCTGATAACTTGGCCTTTCCTTCTCAGCATTAGTGTTACCTTGCTTGTGTTTTTTGGCTTCGCTGCTTTGGTTGTTGAGCTGTTTGCTCTCATGGCCATATGGAATGTATCACTCAACTCCATCTCCATGATTAACTTGGTCATGGCCATCGGCTTCTCTGTTGACTACAGTGCTCATATTGCGCATGCGTTTGTACATCACCGGAGGCGACAGCAGAAGGTCGCGTGGAGCATGCGCTCAGTACACTTGGATCGAGCGTCCTAATGGGAGGTGAGTGTGTCATATTTAGAATCACACGTTGATAAATATAACTGTTACTCCAGAAAAGGATAATTTCATTTCGTAGGCATTGTCATTTAGATCACAGGGATACATTCGTGTGGAGAGCCGGGGTCGCGCAGTGGTTAAGCGCTTTGCCTCTAACCTCTGTAGTCCAGGTTCGATTCCTTGACGCATATGTGAGTTGAACGTTTGCTACCACCAAAATAACTGAAAAACACGACTCTATTCACCTAGACGTTTTATAAGCCACATACAGAATTCGTGTCTGTGTTTTATCGGATTTACAAACTCTCGCTTCTGGACAGCTCGAGTTTCGATAAAGCACGGCTACCCATTCTGTATCATTCTATTACTTATGGATATCTAAATCTAATGCTCCGAGGGATTTTCTCCGGGTTCTCCGGTTTTCCTCCCTCCGCAAAACCAACACGCTAAATTCCAATTCGATCTGTGGATTAGCCAGCACCTGGTTTTGATCAGCCTCCGTGGTTGTTTCAGGTCTCGTTGGAAATTCAGAGTTTTTTTTTTCTTATGACGTCACGCGGTAGTAGTAGGAGACGCATGTTTGTTTTCTGTAAATTATTCGATTCCCGGACGCGGCGCCATATGTGAGTCGAGTTTGTTGGTATCTCGCCCTTGCTCCGAGGGATTTTCTCCGGGTTCTCCGGTTTTCCTCCCTCCGCAAAACCAACACGCTAAATTCAATTCGATCTGTGGATTAGCCAGCACCTGGTTTGATCAGCCTCCGTGGTTGTTTCAGGTCTCGTTGGAAATTCAGAGTTTTTTTTTTCTTATGACGTCACGCGGTAGTAGTAGGAGACGCATGGCATAGTACACTTCCGAGATATGCCTCACTTCCTATGTACAAATGAATCAATACGAGGCTCCGTGCATAATGCTCGGTCGTTCGTGACAAGCTACAGAAGTGCTGTAGTATTGTATATAATTCAATAATTCATTGATTCCTTTGTATGTAGGAAGTGAGGCATAGGGCGCAAATAGAGCGCAATGAATAATGAATGAGTAATAAGTGAGCAATGAATAATTACCGAGTATAATAGGGATTATGATCAATATTAATACGTTACTGGTTGTCTATAGGTTATTGATTAGTTCGCGTCTAGGAAATCTCTTATGAGTTTAAAACAGTCTGCCATGAAACTGGCAGCCAGTGTAGTTTCTTTATTGATATTAGAGTTAGTGGCATTTGCCCACACATTTGAGCAATAAAATATTTTGCTAAAAACTAAAGCATTAATGACTGTTAGCAACGTATTTCTGTCGAATGCATGTTTAGCACGATTTATTTGTCCCAGACGAGACATGCACGAAGATACGGTTTTAATTGTGTGTTCATCATATGATAGGCGAGGGCAAGTATAACGCCCAGATCTTTGGCCACTTGCACCGGCACAAGGTCCTTTCCTAGTAGCAGTAAACTGAAGTCTTGTAGTTTGGTCACCATCTGTCTACTACCAAATACGATAAGCAGGGTTAAGAAGCAGGAAATTGTTGAAACACGTATATTAAGTAGGTCCTGATTCATGTCGGTAATAGTAATTAGCTTGTTTTGTTCGGGAAGGAAACGTGCAGCTTTGTATCATCTACATAACACTGAGAACTGCATTTCTGTGATACTGAAGGAAGATTGTTAACATATATACTGAAGAGAAGCGGACCTAGGATTGATCATACTGATCATACTCCCTATATTATACTCAGTAATTATTCACTGCTCACCATTAGAGCGGATTCTGATTGGTTCTGTGATTACGTTGGTTTTTGTTTTCACGACACTCAATCGAAAACCGCTCCATTGTCAATCATTATTCATTGCGCCTTATTATTACCATTTCCGTGACGTCATCTGAATTTATGAGCGCCCCCCAATATTGGTCAAGCGCCCACCCCCCCCCCCCCCCCCCCCCAAAAAAAAACCCAGGATAATTCCATGCGTCCCCTACTACTCACGTTTGCTCCTATTGTCAGAAAACAATAGCTCTTTTGTTGTGAAACAATAGGAGAAACCGTGTGACGTCATACGATCCAAGATGGCGACGCCCGGGAAATTAAAATTAGTTTTATGGACAGGAGAAATCGATCCATAACTAACATCTAGTGTACAATTTACAGAACACAAATACACCAACAGATTTAGGCATCCATAACAAACATTTAAGAGCAAACATTCATTTTCAGTGGCGATTCCATCTTTAAGACAAATATAAATACTGGTTACACCATCAGATCTCTATCAAATTGATGGTTATTGAAGAAAAAAAGAGGAGCTATAAATACACTTTCTCTTAATGCTTGATATTTAAAACGTCAATCTTGCTATCTCTCCTTGCTTTTTAATCACAGACCGACTGATATCGTTTGATTAAGATTTCTTTCTTAGTTTGCGCTTCGTAATCTTTTTTGACTACAGGCATCAGTACATTTCTTGGAATGATTGTCACTGCATTTGCATCCTCGGAAATCTTCCGTATCTTCTTCAAGATGTTCCTTGGTATCGTTGTACTTGGTCTTCTGCATGGCCTGTGCTTCCTTCCTGTCTACATGTCACTCTTCTGTCGATGGAAGTCGTCAAACATACAGGTTAGTCTAGGGACACTGTCAACCCTCAAATGAGAATGCTTTCCAGGTATACTGGAGAAAATATGAGACAATTTTGATGAAGGATGGCAAAGATTCGAGTGGATCACTGTAATTAAACCGAAATCAAGTTTCTAGAAGAAGCTCTTCAATCAACTTTAATCTTTGCCGTCCTCTTTCGAAAAAGTTTGAAAAGCATAACAGGACATTCACATGCTATTTCTCTTATCTCTGTCTGCTCCGGGTGCTATTCTTGTAATCAGTTTGTTTTAAAGAAACTTAAAGGTTCAATTCTATTGACAGTGCCCCTTTCTAATGTTTCATATCGTGGCTTATTCATATGTTTCATATTTTACGTATCGAGACTGTGTTACATGACAACACCTATACTTTAAAGCTCATCAGCTTTAAAGAAGAAAATGTATCTTCCTTGTGTCATTTGCTCTTAGTCGGTAAAATGATATTGCAAAGCCTGCACTCCGGGTTGAGTAATAA